>JABMCL010002983.1:475000-507500 GCA_018857735.1 Alviniconcha marisindica | reverse complement strand
GTGGAGGTAAATAAACACTGAAGACGAAAACGAAGCGATTCCTGCTGGCTTCCATGTCACTACGCAACGAGTATCAGCAGTTGAAAAACGGCAAGTACATGGCCGTAGTTAAAAAGCTGCAACATGCCCGTAGTTAAAAAGCCGTAACATACCCGTAGTTAAAAAGTTAAAAAGCCGTAACATGCCCGTAGTTAAAAAGCTGCAACATGCCCGTAGTTAAAAAGCCGTAACATGCCCGTAGTTAAAAAGCTGCAACACATGGCCGTAGTTAAAAAGCCGTAACATGCCCGTAGTTTAAAAGCCGTAACGTGACCGTAGTTAAAAAGCCGTAACATACCCGTAGTAAAAAGCTGCAACATGCCCGTTGTTAAAAAGCCGTAACATGCCCGTAGTTAAAAAGCCGTAATATGGCCGTAGTTAAAAAGCTGCAACATGCCCGTTGTTAAAAAGCCGTAACCTGGCCGTAGTTAAAAAGCCGTAACATGGCCGTAGTTAAAAAACTGTAAAACCAGGACTGGCAGCTGGGCTCTGTGAATGCTGCCAGCAGTAAAGACTGAATGTGAATTTCACACCACTTCAAAAGCAGGCCACTGCAAAAAAGCAGCAAGACGGATATAGCTGGGGGCCTAACTGGGGTTTAACGCTCGGAGACAGCAAGAGAATTATCAGCTTATAAACAGACTTCACGGGTTCTCGGAGACAGCAAAAGAACATTCAGCTTATAAATAGATTTAAAGGGGTTCCTTTGGTTGCCGGATTTTTTAATACGGTATTTCGCGCGCGCGCGGGTGTGTGTGTGTGTGGGGGGGTGGGGGGGGGGGGGGGGGGGGGGGGGGGGGGGTGAGGAGCGTGTGGGGCATCCCCAAATCTGAAGGAGCCCAGGGAACTGTGTATCCTCACTTCTCTACTGAGGATTATCTCATCGGGATAACTCTCCTATTCCAACTAAATAACTGCTCCGTAGTTAAAAAGCCGTAACAGGCCCGTAGTTAAAAAGCTGTAACATGCCCGTAGTTAAACAGCCGTAACGTCCCAGTATTTAAAAACCTTTTAACGTCGGTAATAAGTAAACCGTAACGTCCACAGTAATAAGTAAACATGGTGCTTAACGTCCAGTAATAATAAACCTGGCGTATACGTCCAAAAAGTAAGAAACATGTGCTAACGTCCACTTAGAAAGCGTAAAGGCTTATTAGGACGGGGAGAAGGGGAAGGGGGATGCCCGTGTTGAAGAGGAGAGTTATATACCTATGCACACTGTCACCACCAAACTGAACATGCCGATTAAGATAAGCAGCGATGAGAGCCATTTTAATGTTTAAATTAATTGTGAGGGACAAAGTCGCAAGACAGTGTCCACAGACCACACTTTGAAGAAAGAAGATGCCGAAGGATTCGAACGAGGTCCCTGCTACAGCATAACGCCTTACCGCTGGTCCAAACGGGCCACTCCCGTCCTAAAGTCTCCGTGGAGGTAAATAAACACTGAAGACAAAACGAAGCGATCCTGCTGGCTTCCATGTCACTACGCAACGAGTATCAGCAGTTGAAAAACGGCAAGTACATGGCCGTAGTTAAAAATCCGTAACATGGCCGTAGTTAAAAAGCCGTAACACGGCCGTAGTTAAAAATCCGTAACATGGCCGTAGTTAAAAATCCGCAACAGACCCGTAGTTAAAAAGCCGTAACATGGCCGTAGTTAAAAAGCTGTAATATAACATGGCCGTAGTTAAAAAGCTGTAACATGCCCGTAGTGCTTAAAAAGCCGTAACATGGCCGTAGTTAAAAAGCCGTAACATGGCCGTAGTTAAAAAGCCGTAACATGGCCGTAGTTAAAAAGCCGTAACATGCCCGTAGTTAAAAAGCCGTAACATGGCCGTAGTTAAAAAGCCGCAACATGCCCGTAGTTAAAAAGCCGTAACTGGCCGTAGTTAAAAAGCCGTAACATGGCCGTAGTTAAAAAGCTGTAAAACCAGGACTGGCAGCTGGGCTCTGTGAATGCTGCCAGCAGTAAAGACTGAATGTGAATTTCACACCACTTCAAAAGCAGGCCACTGCAAAAAAGCAGCAAGACGGATATAGCTGGGGGCCTAACTGGGGTTTAACGCTCGGAGACAGCAAGAGAATTATCAGCTTATAAACAGACTTCACGGGTTCTCGGAGACAGCAAAAGAACATTCAGCTTATAAATAGACTTCAGAGGTTCCGTTATCACGGATCCTGTCCGTGCATGTTTTTCAACTCCCATCAGGTATCGTATAGCGCGCGCGCGCGGGTGTGTTGTGTGTGTGTGGGGGCGCGGTGCCAGCGAGTCCGGGTGGGGTGGGGTGGGGGGTGGGGGGGTGAGGAGCGTGTGGGGCATCCCCAAATCTGAAGGAGCCCAGGGAACTGTGTATCCTCACTTCTCTACTGAGAGATTATCTCGGATCTGTGATCAGCACTCATCCTACTTCCAATCTGAAACTAACTGCTGCCGTAGTTAAAAAGCCGTAACAGGCCCGTAGTTAAAAAGCTGTAACATGCCCGTAGTTAAAAAGCCGTAACATGGCCGTAGTTAAAAAGCCGTAACATGGCGGTATATAAAAAAGCCGTAACATGGCGGTATATAAAAAAGCCGTAACATGGCGGTATATAAAAAAGCCGTAACCGACAGGCCCGTAGTTAAAAAGCCGTAACATGGCCGTAGTTAAAAAGCTGTAATATAACATGCCCGTAGTTAAAAAGCTGTAATATAACATGCCCGTAGTTAAAAAGCTGTAACATGCCCGTAGTTAAAAAGCTGCAACATGCCCGTAGTTAAAAAGCTGTAACATGCCCGTAGTTAAAAAGCTGTAACATGCCCGTAGTTAAAAAGCTGTAATATAACATGCCCGTAGATTTAAAAAAAAAGAAAAGAAGCTGTAACATGCCCGTACTTAAAAGGCCGTAACATGCCCGTAGTTAAAAAGTTGTAACATACCCGTAGTTAAAAAGCCGTAACATGCCCGTAGTTAAAACGCTGCAACATGCCCGTAGTTAAAAAGCTGCAACATGCCCGTACTTAAAAGGCCGTAACATGCCCGTAGTTAAAAAGTTGTAACATACCCGTAGTTAAAAAGCTGTAACATGCCCGTAGTTAAAAAGCTGCAACACATGCCCGTAGTTAAAAAGCTGCAACATGCCCGTAGTTAAAAAGCCGTAACATGCCCGTAGTTAAAAAGCTGCAACACATGGCCGTAGTTAAAAAGCTGTAACATGCCCGTAGTAAAAAGCTGCAATATGCCCGTTGTTAAAAAGCCGTAACATGGCCGTAGTTAAAAAGCCGTAACATGGCCGTAGTTAAAAAGCCGTAACGTGGCCGTAGTTAAAAAGCCGTAACATGGCCGTAGTTAAAAAGCCGTAACGTGGCCGTAGTTAAAAAGCCGTAACATGCCCGTAGTTAAAAAGCCGTAACGTGGCCGTAGTTAAAAAGCCGTAACATGGCCGTAGTTAAAAAGCTGTAAAACCAGGACTGGCAGCTGGGCTCTGTGAATGCTGCCAGCAGTGAAGACCGAGTGTGAATTTCACACCACTTCAAAAGCAGGCCACTGCAAAAAAGCAGCAAGACGGATATAGCTGGGGGCCTAACTGGGGTTTAACGCTCGGAGACAGCAAGAGAATTATCAGCTTATAAACAGACTTCACGGGTTCTCGGAGACAGCAAAAGAACATTCAGCTTATAAATAGACTTCAGAGGTTCCGTTATCACGGATCCTGTCCGTGCATGTTTTTCAACTCCCATCAGGTATCGTATAGCGCGCGCGCGCGGGTGTGTGTGTGTGTGTGTGTGTGTGTGTGTGTGTGTGTGTGTGCGCGCGCGCGCGCGCGCGTGCCAGCGAGTCCGGGTGGGGTGGGGGTGGGGGGGGGGTGGGGGGGTGAGGAGCGTGTGTGCATCCCCAAATCTGAAGGAGCCCAGGGAACTGTGTATCCTCACTTCTCTACTGAGAGATTATCTCGGATCTGTGATCAGCACTCATCCTACTTCCAATCTGAAACTAACTGCTGCTCAACACCCCCCCCCCCCACCCCCCACCCCTCCCCCGACTCAGAGGCTATTGATTTCGTCTGTCATTACTGGCATCCTTGCGTCTAGGCCAAAGCACCGAAGTGTTCGTTGTACTAGGAGCCCCGTGTCAGCATTACTTTCCGCCGGAGAGTCTTGTTCATGACGTGACAAACTCCATTACTGAAATCCCCCAAGTCGGAAGGCGGCTCCCTGGGTGACGAGTTACACTGCACTTGTGCGCGTGCATGCGGCAGGCTGTACAGCCACTACAGGTGTGGGAAACGGCTGCGGACGTTACCTTCTCACCCAGCACCGGTTGAACCTCCGGGGTTACGGTGAGGAACGCCAACAACGCCGACTGGCGTTTCTCTCCAAACCCATCCAATGGACCGCAACGCGTCCCTCCTGATCTTTAGTTATAGACAGGCAGAAGGTCTGTTTGTGGGGCGGGGGGGGGGGGGAGAACAACAACAACGACAAAAACCTGGATCTGTCGCCGGGTGGTGATGAGCACCTTGCCAGGGTTTACGCCTAGAGAACAATGTTACTGTCAGACGGCTACTCGTAATAACTAATTCCAAATGCAGTCAAGGTCACACACAGCCGGTGACCAGCATAGAAGGTGAAACTCGATAACCGTGCTACTAACTGTCAGAGCTCAGCTGTGTGAAAGTCGAGGTGAACGTCCTGGGCTCCCCGTCCCTAATAGTCCGTACGGTCTCGATGGACGCAAAGCGACAGTGAACTCCAACAATGCTAACTGCTAATAACCATGGTCTCTATGGACGTAAAGCGACAGTGAACTCCAACAATGCTAACTGCTAATAATCACGGTCTCTGAGGACGTAAAGCGACAGTGAACTCCAACAATGCTAACTGCTAATAATCATGGTCTCCGAGGACGTAAAGCGACAGTGAACTCCAACAATGCTAACTGCTAATAATCATGGTCTCTATGGACGTAAAGCGACAGTGAACTCCAACAATGCTAACTGCTAATAATCATGGTCTCTATGGACGTAAAGCGACAGTGAACTCCAACAATGCTTTAAATGCTAATAATCATGGTCTCTATGGACGTAAAGCGACAGTGAACTCCAACAATGCTAACTGCTAATAATCATGGTCTCTATGGACGTAAAGCGACTGTGAACTCCAACAATGCTAACTGCTAATAATCATGGTCTCTATGGACGTAAAGCGACAGTGAACTCCAACAATGCTAACTGCTAATAATCATGGTCTCTATGGACGTAAAGCGACAGTGAACTCCAACAATGCTAACTGCTAATAACCATGGTCTCTATGGACGTAAAGCGACAGTGAACTCCAACAATGCTAACTGCTAATAACCATGGTCTCTATGGACGTAAAGCGACAGTGAACTCCAACAATGCTAACTGCTAATAACCATGGTCTCCAGGACGTAAAGCGACAGTGAACTCCAACAATGCTAACTGCTAATAATCATGGTCTCCGAGGACGTAAAGCGACAGTGAACTCCAACAATGCTAACTGTTAATAATCATGGTCTCCGAGGACGTAAAGCGACAGTGAACTCCAACAATGCTAACTGCTAATAATCATGGTCTCTGAGGACGTAAAGCAACGCCGAAGAAGAAGTACTGATAGATGATCTCGGATCTGCCGTCACAAAGACAGTCCGACATTCCACCAGATCTAAACGCACAAAAAGTTGAAAAGAACGCCTGTTATTTAATCAGAATACACGAAACAAGCGCAAATGTTCAGAGAGAAAAACGGCAAACTTCTCCGCCAGCTGCAAGCTAAGTATCGTCTGCTGACTGTATCACGTCTGAAAGTGGGGTTACACGTTTTGTATCCATTGTTATTTATACGCTTTCTTGTCAATGTCAACCTTCTGCGCATTCACCTCTTATGGAAGCTGGCAGTCACCTCTTATGGAAGCTGGCAGCCATCTCTTATGGAAGCTGGCAGTCATCTCTTATGGAAACCGTCAGTCATCTCTTATGGAAACCGTCAGTCATCTCTTATGGAAGCTGGCAGTCACCTCTTATGGACGATGGCAGTCATCTCTTATGGAAACCGTCAGTCATCTCTTATGGAAGCTGGCAGTCACCTCTTATGGAAGCTGGCAGTCATCTCTTATGGAAACCGTCAGTCATCTCTTATGGAAACCGTCAGTCATCTCTTATGGAAGCTGGCAGTCACCTCTTATGGACGATGGCAGTCACCTCTTATGGAAGCCGCCAATCACCTCTTATGGACGATGGCAGTCAACTCTTTCAGATTTCTTGAAATCTCACAATTTCCACTAGCAACTCCGATTGTTCAATGTTGGCAACTGCGCGAGCTCCAAATATAGGCTACCTTGTCTATAGGTTGTTGTTGCTGATGCTGATCGCTGTTATATAGTGCTGTGATTCTCCGCTCTCGAGCGCTCACTGCGCTGGCATGTGATTCTACAGGAGTGACTAGGAGCCGTGTCACAGGAGTGACTAGGAGCCGTGTCACAGGAGTGACTAGGAGCTGTGTCACAGGAGTGACTAGGAGCCGTGTCACAGGAGTGACTAGGAGCCGTGTCACAGGAGTGACTAGGAGCCGTGTCACAGGAGTGACTAGGACCCGTGTCACAGGAGTGACAAAAGGAGCTGTGTCACAGGAGTGACTAGGAGCTGTGTCACAGGAGGACAGGAGCCGTGTCACAGGAGTGACTAGGAGCCGTGTCACAGGAGTGACAGGAGCCGTGTCACAGGAGTGACAAGGAGCTGTGTCACGGGAAGTGACTGGGAAACCGTGTCACAGGAGTGACAAGGAGCCGTGTCACAGGAGTGACTAGGAGCCGTGTCACAGGAGTGACTAGGAGCCGTGTCACAGGAGTGACTAGGACCCGTGTCACAGGAGTGACTAGGAGCCGTGTCACAGGAGTGACAGGAGCCGTGTCACAGGAGTGACAAGGAGCCGTGTCACAGGAGTGACAGGAGCGTGTCACAGGAGTGACTAGGACCCGTGTCACAGGAGTGACAAGGAGCCGTGTCACAGGAGTGACAAGGAGCCGTGTCACAGGAGTGACAAAGGAGCCGTGTCACAGGAGTGACAAGGAGCCGTGTCACAGGAGTGACTAGGAGCCGTGTCACAGGAGTGACAAAAAAAGGAGCCGTGTCACAGGAGTGACTAGGAGCCGTGTCACAGGGTGACAAGGAGCCGTGTCACAGGAGTGACAAGGAGCTGTGTCACAGGAGTGACAAGGAGCTGTGTCACAGGAGTGACAAGGAGCCGTGTCACAGGAGTGACTAGGAGCTGTGTCACAGGAGCTGTGTCACAGGAGTGACTAGGAGCTGTGTCACAGGAGTGACTAGGAGCTGTATCACAGGAGTGACTAGGAGCTGTGTCACAGGAGCTGTGTCACAGGAGTGACAAGGAGCCGTGTCACAGGAGTGACAAGGAGCTGTGTCACAGGAGTGACTAGGAGCCGTGTCACAGGTGTGACAAGGAGCCGTGTCACAGGAGTGACTAGGAGCCTGTCACAGGAGGCCTGTGTCACAGGAGTGACTAGGAGCCGTGTCACAGGTGTGACAAGGAGCCGTGTCACAGGAGTGACAAGGAGCTGTGTAAGGATCTAACCTTACAAGGGTGACTAGGAGCCGTGTCACAGGAGTGACTAGGAGCCGTGTCACAGGAGTGACTAGGAGCCGTGTCACAGGAGTGACAAGGAGCCGTGTCACAGGAGTGACAAGGAGCCGTGTCACAGGAGTGACTAGGAGCTGTGTCGGACTACGTGAGATTGAGAGATCATCAGGATTGTTTTAACTAGTAAAACAGCAGGGCCTCTTTGTAGTTATGGCAAGCAGATCACCGCGGCACTCCACCTTCGTGTGTATGAGTGGACTATATATATATATATATATATATATATATATATACATACATACATACAATCAAGCCTGAGGTCACCCGGGCCCCCAAAATGACTTTGAAAAAACTGCAACACCACCCACACACACACACACACACACACTCTCTCACACACACACACACACCACACGCAGTCAATCGCAATAACCGTGCAGGCATTCATTCACCTGGCACGGTAACTAACTAGACACTGAACGGGGCGTGAAGAGCAGCAGATCCAACAGAGCATGGCTCAAGACCGTAAACTGGCAGTGCCAGCCACACACTCAGCTTCCCGGTGGATTGAAGGCAAGGGATGCTGGCGACCCGGACTGGTAACTAACTAGACACTGAAAGCCGGACGTGAAGAGCACCAGTACAGCAGTGGTTCCAGAAACTAAACGGGCAGTTCCAGCCACGCAGGTTGGTGGTGGATGTAAGGCAAGGACGCTGGCGTGCTATCAACAGCCGCACAGCTGCAGCAGCGGCAACAGAGGACGCCATCGACGGATGAGCAGCCTCCGTTGAGTTTCTTCCTCAACGGCTGTACTGACAAAATGGCCACGTAGCAGAAGCCACAGGACTGCGCCTGGCGCGATCTTTGCTCCTCTTTGAGTCTTGACACAGCCATTCTGTTTGTCAGTTGGTGGAGTAAACACCTCTCCTGCCTTCTGTGCCACACGTGTGTGTGTGTGTGTGTGTGTGTGTGTGTGTGTGTGTGTGTGTGTGTGTGTGTGTGTGTGTGTGTGTGGTGTGAGGGGGGGTTGGTGGGAGTGACATGTGTGTTGGAGGGGGGAGTTAGGGAGTGACACTCTGTGTGTGTGTGTGTGTGTGTGTGTGTGTGGTGTTGTTGTGTTGTGTGGACACTCTGTGTGTGTGTGTGTGTGTGTGTGTGTGTGTGTGGTGTGTGTGTGTGTGGTGTGTGTGTGTGTGTGATGGAGGGGGTGGGGGTAGGGACACTGTGCGTGCGCGCGTGCGTGTGTGTTCCTCCTTTTTCTGGATGCCTACACACACATGGCAACTTTGTGAGTGGAGTAAGCACCTCTGATTCAGTTTGTGCCATGTGCCTGTGTGCATGCGTGCGTGCGCTCGTGTGTGTGTGTGTGTTGGGGGGGGGGGGGGGGGAGGGGGGATCGATAACTGAAAACCCATCTCTTTTCTACATACTGCTCTGTCGTTTTACCAATCCATCACCAGTAATGCATGTATTTGGTGTGTGTGTGTGTGTGTGTGTGTGTGTGTGTGTGTGTGTGTGTGTGTGTGTGCGCGCGCGCGCGCGCGCGCATGTGTGTGTAGTGTATGCATGCGTGCGTGCGTGTGTATGTATGTACGAGTGCGTGCTTGTGTGCGTGCGTGTTCTTCCTTTCCTGATTCCTTTTTTCCCTTTGTCTTGATGCTTGTAACACAATCAGGACAACGTACGTTTTGAGAGCGTGGAGTAAACACTCGTTTCACTTTAAGCCACAGTGTGTCTGTGTGTGTGTGTGTGTCTGTGTGTGTGTGTGTGTGTCTGTGTGTGTGCGTGCGTGCGTGCGTGCGTGCGCGTGTGTCGTGCGTGCGTGTGTGTAGTGGGGGAGTGACGTGTGTGTGTGTAGTGGGGGAGTGACGTGTGTGTGTGTGTGTGTGTGTGTGTGTGTGTGTGTAGTGGGGGAGGTGAGTGTGTATGTGTGTGCGGTGTGTGTGTGTGTGTGTGTGGGGGAGTGACGTGTGTGTGTGTGTGTGTGTGTGTGTGTGTGTGTGTGTGTGTAGTGGGGGAGTGACGTGTGTGTGTGTGTGTGTGTGTGTGTGTGTGTGTGTGTGTGTAGTGGTGGGAGTGACGTGTGTGTGTGTGTTTGTGTGTGTGTGTGTGGTGGTGTTGTAGTGGGGTGTGACGTGTGTGTGTGTGTGTGTGTTGTGAGGGGTGGTGACGTGTGTGTGTGTGTGTGTGGTGTGTGTGGGGAGTGAGGGGTGTGTGTGTGTGTGTGTGTGTGTGTGTGGGTGGTGTGTGTGGTGTGTGTGGGGGAGTGACGTTGTGTGTGTGTGTGTGTGTGTGTGGGGTGCGTGTGTGTGTGGGGGGGGTGACGTGTGTGTGTGTGTGTGTGTGGGTGGTGTGTGTGTGTGTGTGTGGGTGAGGAGGACGTGTGTGTTGAGAGGTAGGGGGGCTGACGCTCCGTGTGTGGTTGACTGGTTGTGTTGGAGGGGGATGGGTTGGTGGGGTGGTGGGGGGGGGGGGGTGGACCTTCTGGGGGCACCTTCGCACTGTGTAAAACAAGTGCTGAATCAGCCATGAAGGAAACCCTCCTTTCAATACTTTCCAAATTGTAGTGTGCTTATCCAGAACTTGGTGTTTTACACACCAGTCAGCTACACGCCAGTTCAGCGGTTTTCTGTTCTTGAAGACTCAACAAACAGGCGAGATGGAGGATGTACCTCTGGTCGAGTTTATGCACATTGTATTCACACGCATGCCAGGTGAGAGCTACCGAAGGCGACTCAGGTCTTCGTCGTACTTGTGTTACGTCTTTCGAGCGCTAATTAACTCCCCTGTTTGTTGATTCTGCTCGAGCGCTGTGGGCCCCGTTCTGTTTCAGGTTTGTTTCCGTTCTTAACTCCCCACTTGGGCCGAAAGTTAAAGGTACTAGACAAAAGCCCAAACCAGTTTAAGCAAAACGGTACAAAATCTATGAGCCAATCTGATACTTGGCCAGGCTGCACAACTACACTCCTTTACTCGCTTGGTGCTTAAGACAAGAGTGCAGAAATCCTCCACGTGAGTCAAGACAAAAAAAAGTACTACAATGCTAGCCCCGTCAGGCAAGTCATAATTTTGCGAACTGCGATTATGATTTCTCTTAATTTACAAAACATTTTGACCATGATCAGAGAGGAATGTTCCGAGCAGCGTCATCCAACCAATGCAATGTTGTCACTATCTCAATTTGGCTAAAACTGCAAAAGCAAAGAGGAATTCAGTGCAGTCATCAACAATGCAATCTTAACACTATCTCTCGTTAAAACTGCAAAAACATGGCAGGGAGTGAAACAGAAGGGAGAAGAAAAAAATAAAAGGGGTGGGGGGGTGGGGGGGGAGGTGGATCTTCAGCTAACAGAGGCTAATAATTCCATTGGGCTAGTGAATGTTCATATTCAGCGTGAGTATGAATTTTCATATTCAGCGCGAGTATGAATTTTCATATTCACTTGCCCAGCAGGCTGGTAAAAAAAAAAAAAAAGTGAAACTTGTGCAGGCCTGTTCTGAGAGTGAATAGAGTGAGTCATCATTCAATCTCTTTCTCCAACCAGGTTGTCATTTTAACATCAGCTTCTGCTGCACCACTTTCCATGCAAACCCACTGACACTGCCTCCGGCACCGGGCCAGAAACTATGCACATTTTGTTATCACCTTTTAGCGACAGCACAGTCGGCAGAGATCAGCTGCCAGCAAACACCTCACTGCTGACTGATGGCCGCAAATGTTCAAAATTCCGTAAGCTGATCTACAACTGGAGCTTCTTGCTTGTTTTTTGTTAACCTACATTTCTTGAAATGGGATTTAGTTTACTCTGAAAACATGCACATATTTGTTATCGCCTGATAGAAACAAGTGTTTTTTTCCACCTTATTTGTTTTGCTTAGCACCCGATTAAATAAATGTTCTTTTCAACCTTTTGTCTGTTTTGCTTACCACCTGATGCTTATATTTTATAAGCATTCTTTTTAACCTTTTGATCTTTGTTAATTAATCTACATTCAGCCTGACAAGTGACAGGTGACGCAAGTCATAACGGGTCTATGTGGTCAGCAGGGCAGTGAAAACCAGTAATCAATCAATCATGTTAACCTGCTAGCACTAAGCAAGCATGCTTAACAATATTAAATTGAAAAGACATTTACCCGACAATTAAAGACCCAACCTAATACAAAACAACAAGCTGCCTAGCCAAATTAAATCTGCCATTTATTAGACAAGAGAAGGTACTCGCTTTAAGACAAATGACCCGCCTTATGACATTAAACTTAAATGCCCTGTATTAGACAACAGAAAGTACTCACCTTAATACAAACGACAAGCGAGAATGGAAAGAAGACGACGACCAAGAGGTAGGCAAAGGCTGTCAGGATAACAGAGCAGAAGCCACTGCCTTCCTCACTCTCACTGGCTGCAACATACAAAAACAGCCATGTGTGTAGATGTGCACCCTTTCTCACTGTGCCTGTGTGCATGCGTGCGTGTGTGTATGTGTGTGTGTATGCATTTTACTATGTTTTTTACGATTATGTTTATTAATGTTTTCTGTTTGTTTGCTTTATACGATTGGTTTGTAATGTGGGTATTTTCCAGTGCATGTTTTTCTGTAACCAAGCTGTGCAGACTAACAGTAACAGTCTTAGTTTCAGTCTGTGAAATCGCTCAATAAATCGCCTATCATTATCTCTGCACCACAGCACTGAAGGCCACAGGTTGAAACTTGAAGATAACTGTTCAAAACTACACGTTTTCACAGAACGCAAGAGTTTAAATAACAAACAAAAAAGTCATAAACATGTTCTTGAAAATAAAAGATCATGGATTCATTACAACATGAATAACATTAACAGTGTATTTTTTTTTATCATCATATTAAAGTTAAACATCAAATCAGGTCCAAGACTGATCTCTTTTGACCTGCAGGTGTGAACCATGTCCTGTCACAGTAGATGGAAGATGGGTAATAATAAAAACCTCAGATATATATTATTTTTTTCTGCTTTAGTTTTGTCTCTGACTCAGTGACTGTCAGCTTGTCAAAGGTAATTTGTGTCCCTGAGCAGTGTAGGTCTCTGGCCTTGAGCTATTAATTAACACAGTGAAAAGCTGAATGGTTTGGATGAAGGCTGTGGACTTCAAAAGGTCCTCCACGTTGCCCCACAGCTGTTCCGGTTCTCTGGGGATCTGGGTCCTGTCTTGCTTCTCTAAAGAGGGGCACAACTGTAGAATGAGCTCTGGGTCCTGTCTTGCTTCTCTAAAGAGGGGCACAACTGTAGAATGTGCTCTGGGTCCTGTCTTACTTCTCTAAAGAGGGGTAGAACTGTAGAATGTGCCCTGGGGACTGTCTTGCTTCTCTAAGTCTAAAGAGGGGGCAGAACTGTAGAATGAGCTCTGGGTCCTGTCTTGCTTCTCTAAAGAGGGGGCAGAACTGTAGAATGAGCTCTGGGTCGTCTTGCTTCTCTAAGTCTAAAGAGGGGCAGAACTGTAGAATGAGCTCTGGGTCCTGTCTTGCTTCTCTAAAGAGGGGGCAGAACTGTAGAATGAGCTCTGGGGACTGTCTTGCTTCTCTAAGTCTAAAGAGGGGCAGAACTGTAGAATGAGCTCTGGGGACTGTCTTGCTTCTCTAAGTCTAAAGAGGGGGCAGAACTGTAGAATGAGCCCTGGGGACTGTGGTCCCCTATGACTGTGGCAAGGCAGTTGGCAGTCCATGAATCAGGAGGTGCCAGCCCTACTTGGCACACACTGCCATAGCAACATTTAATCTTCCCTCAAGACCCATCCTTCCCCCTCTGAACACTGATCACTATGATACATGCCTGTGTACATGTGTGTGTGCATGTCTCGCTCTGTGTGGGTGTGGGGGGGGGGAGTGAGTGCATGTGTGTGTGTGTGCGCGCGCACAGGTATGTGTTAGAACAATACTCAATGGAAATGATGGGGAAAATATTTAACAATTAGTATAATCATAATTTGAAGCTTTTGTTCTCTTATTTACTACACCTTTGTCAACATTATCGGTTTGTATTTTGCTCTTTGAGCTCAGGTTAGGTGTACAGTTAATAAGTTACACTTACAATCATCCTGACACTAAACTGATTGTCAGTTACTGTGCCAAAGTACACATGACATACCTGATACTTGTTACAGAGTGCTGAGAGTACAGTGAAAACCCGAGAGAGAAAAAAAACTTTAAAAAAATTAAAATAAAAGACCATCCTGATGAAAGGCACCCCTTTTAAGACCATTTTTTCCTGAATCCTTTCCCTTCAAATAAATTGTCTTATAGACTTACTCTATACATCATATTTAGACACAAAAACCCTTGACAAGGAAGGCAAGATCCAAGTATCTTTCAAGACCAAAACTTGCACTTGACCTTCAGCGAGGTCAAAGATTGTACACAAATTACAATCTTGCTCACGAACTCTGAACTTTGTATATTAAACAATCTTTGGCACAGCAATAAATTAAAAGAGGGGTTCCAGACAGACTACAAAGAACACCATAGGCAAAGACTTGAAGCTATTTGAACCAGACAAAGTGGTCCAACCCTACAATGACCAACCCCGTAAACTCTGTCTAACCCTGGCTGCAGCTTTGAGATAATTGATGCTAATTATCAGTCATGTTGCCAAGACAACCTCTGAACCTGTCTTTGGAAGGCTAGCCCTGTCCACTTATTGAATTTTCGCCTCCCTTCCTTCCAAGTCAGTTGCTGTGCAGATTCTGGAATCAGTGCTACTGCCTGCACTGTGACAACTGAAGGGGAAAGAAGTTGATCAAGTGTTGAACATGATACCAGGCAAGTCGACTAATTCAATGTATGTATCACTGCATGCAAAAGATTCAAAAATCTAAAGAGTTATGGTTCTTATACAGTGACAAGTGTGAGTCTAGAGGCATCCCAAACCACTTTCCCTGTTTCAGTGTTTGGGGGCTGTTGTAGGTCACATTTTGTTTTAGGGGGGCAGGGGTAGGGGTATCTTAGATAGCACCCTGGCATAATTCACTGGCCTGTAAAATCAGCTGATAATCACTGACAGTGCAAGTATTTTTTATTTAGACCTGTCAAAAAAAAAATTTGTTTTTTTGTTTTTGTTTTTTAGAAAAAAGTCCCTTTCTATACTTTTTTTTTTTTTTTTAAATGAGTAACCTCGGTAATTGATTACTGCACTATATTCCTAATAGTAACACAATTAATACACTTGACATTAATAACAGTAACGGTCTAAATGGAACAACACAATCATAACAGCGAGAGGAAATCAGGCATGGTTGCGGTGGTGTTTTTCCCCCCAAGACCGACAATTCTAACTGGTGGCTGCCTGTGTATCCTCTTTAGCCCACAGGTTGCATCTGTCCTGAAAATCCCAACGCCAGCCTCCGACCGACTCCAATGCGGCTTGTGCACGGCGCATGCAGGCAGAATGAGATTGAGAGCGAGAAGGGAACGGAGCACAACACTTACCGCCAAAAACAACCCCCCTCTCCTCCGGCTGCGATGTGGAGGCATGAGGCCCGCTGTTCTGTTTCTTCTCGTACGACATTTGTTTCGTTTCGCTACGATGTCAGACTTATTTTAGCCGGCATCAGTCGAAAGGGAAGTGGTGGTATACGCTGCGCAAGCTCTGTGCGGAACGTAAACATTCGGTCGAAGGCTTTCCTAGACCTGCTTCTGCCCCCGCGCGAGTGACGTCACCGTGCGCGTGCGGGACGGGCCAATCAGAAAAGCTAGCCGGCCATCATCATTTTCAGCACCGCCGTGCGCGCCAGCTTGTTTCGGCCTCTCAGTGACGAGCCGAACAAACCAGATTACATCGTGGCTTTATAACATTAACAAATCACTCACTGCAATTGTACTAAAATGTAAAAACTAAAATTTTAAAAAGTGAGTGAGAAAAAGGGATTTTTTTCTTTCAAGTTAAAGGGCCTATAAAGGCAGTTTCGGGCCACAAAATCGCTCCAAATCATGTCGTTTCAAAACAACGTATAGGTCCGTACTAACGTTCGAAGAGAAGAAACAGTCTATCACTTGTTTTTTTTAAAAAGAAAAGAAAAGAAAAAAAAAGCACTCGCCGCCGCCTTTCAGTTCAATTCACTGGCAGCTCAGTTGCCAGAAATGCCGAAAAGAACTTAATAATTATACGGAAGGATGAGGTAGAGGGGGCAGACATATAATACATGCGTGTGTAATGCGTGTAATGACAGTATGCGAATTTGATAATCAAACCGCGCAGGACGCGAAGCTCAGACCAGCCGCAAACACTGACGCCGGAGAGACTGACCGTCAGGGCGCTTCAGTGCGGCCAACGCGGCCGCCGGGACGGCCTGGACTGTAGCCCCCCCCCCCCCCCCCCCCCCCCCCCCGGCTCATTTCGTGCTCAACGGGGGCGTGACCTTGCAAGTCAGTTACAGCTAGCACGGCAATCACGGAGTCACTAAGTTACGTCCAGTGCCACTGAGAATGGACAGACAACGACACGACTGAGGCCGGCCCGCACCGGCCGTACGGCGGCTTCACTACATGCCGCAGCGGCTATGACTCTAATCGTGTCAGTCACTGAGTTTTGATTGTTTTGTTCATTGCTTGTTTAAGTTGTCGTTTGTGTAATAACTTGAATCACTCCGTCCAGTCAGTTACGTTGTGTACTGAGTGGTCAGTACCGGTCAACGGCAACGACTGATTCGGAGGCAACGGCCTTGTGACCCCGGCCGGGCCAAGCTGCACCACTCAGTGACTCAGTGACTAGTACCGGCCAAAACAAACTGAAACAAAAAGACAAAAAAGACAAAAAGAACTGAGAAGCCGAAAGAACTCAGAAAAACAAAGTCAAAGACCGAAACAACAAGTGGAGGCAAACACTGAACTATAAAGCGCCACCGCGGCGGCAGTAGCGGCAGCAGCAACGACGCGGTCACTGACTGTACAGACTAATAATACGTACAATAACGGCCCCGGCACCCGGCGTACCGTACACCAACCTCACGCGGCAGTCACTGAGACCGCGGAGAGCATCGATCGACGGACATAACGGCCGCCGTCAAACCCGCTCCTCCTGGCGGCTGTGTCGGTACTTTGGGGCGGAAAATGGGCCAGCCCACGATCGCAGATGCTGATTTGACCCCCCCCCCCCCCAACCCCGCCTCCGAGTCTTCTCCCAGTTGTTCGGGGGGTGGGGGGTGGGGGGGGGGGGTTGACTCTGAGAACCCGCACAGTAAAACGGTAGGTGGCGCTATATAATTGTATATATTACTGATATACCGTATCGTCGTCAGGGTTCCAGGCGAGATCAAAAGATCAAGAGATCTTAGAGGAGGGAGGTGGAGCTGGACCCTCAACTTAGCCCAGAAGAGATCATGAGTAGGGAGGTGGAGCTGGGCTAAGAAAGCTGGACTTCCTTTGCTTGAGTTGTCCAAGTTGTTCGTCAACAGCAGTGCAACGGACATTGTCTTTGTGACTCTGGCCAAGCACAGCAGTTGAAACAGCAATTGCGCAGTGCACAAGTCGCTGGGCAATGGCGAGGGGACACCGCCCTAACACTTCCATTGTTCTGGCGGCGGTCCACGGTCTCTCCTGTCTTTTTCGGGCGGTTTCCGCGGTCGAGCCTTCACTCTGTCGGCCCCTTCCCACTCTGTCCCCGTCCCTAATAGGCCATCTCGCCTCCGTGGACGTAAAGCACCAAGAAAGAAGAAGATATACCGTAAACGGACTTTTACCGTTAATAGTCGGCATGGACTCTCTAGTGACAGGGTCCAACATATCAATGGTCACAGCAGGACTGACCGGTGAAACCAACGTAGCTCCTAGCCAACTGACGGTTCTATAAGTTGCTGCACGCACTGACACCACCATAGCTCAGGAGCTGTGTGAGAATTGAGGTGGCCGTCCTGAGCTGTCCGTCCTAACGAGCCTTCTGGTTTCCGTGGACGTAAAGAATTATTGAACCGTGCTTCGGCATTGGTCTCAGCTTGTCCCTAATATGTCAACTGACATCTGAGGACATTAAGCAACACTACCTACCTGACACCACCAAATCCACACTCCGACTGGAGCATCTCTTTCCGGCACCATCCTCCTTATTTTTATAACCCAACATAAACTATGCCTCAAAAGCTGCTTGTCTGATCAAACATTGTGTAAGTGCCTTTGACAGTGCACTAAGAAGACTTGGTTTGAAAGAGAAGGTCACACAACAGAACCAAACTAAAATGGTATAGTTTTTATACGCACGGTACAAAATATATAGACTAGACAATTTTGGAGACAAAGGTGAATTCTGTCTCTCGAGATCTGGGGTGTGGGGATGTTGATGTGTCTTGGTCTTCCCTGAAGGAAGGATGTCGTAAACCAGTGCTTGGAGTTTGGGTAGGCCTATAATATGACTGTGGAAGCAACCTAGCGCCCAAGTACCCACGTAAACGGCATGAGACCCCGGGTTTAAAAAATAAAATAAAATAAAATAACATTTTGGTTTTATTTGTGCTGGCGTAAGCAACGTGGTCAGTTATAAAAGAAACGTCTGATAATTATGATCTGAGCTGTCTGTTACAGACTTACTGCCGTTTGAGCATCATCGGAAAACTGTTCATGCGCTGACAGTTCTTCGAGACCTCTGGCGTAATCAACTATGGCAGTGGCTGGAGGATGGATGTAATCAACTATGACAGTGGTTGAAGGAAGGATGTCGTAATCAACTGTGGCAGTGGCTGGAGGAAGAATGTCGTAATCAACTATGGCAGTGGCTGGAGGATGGATGTAATCAACTATGACAGTGGTTGAAGGAAGGATGTCGTAATCAACTATGACAGTGGCTGAAGGAAGGATGTCGTAATCAACTATGACAGTGGTTGAAGGAAGGATGTCGTAATCAACTATGTCAGTAGCTGAAGGAAGGATGTCGTAATCAACTATGACAGTGGCTGAAGGAAGGATGTCGTAATCAACTATGACAGTGGCTGAAGGAAGGATGTCGTAATCAACTATGGCAGTGGCTGAAGGAAGGATGTCGTAATCAACTATGACAGTGGCTGAAGCAAGGATGTCGTAATCAACTATGACAATGGCTGAAGGAAGGATGTCGTAATCAACTATGGCAGTCAGTAGTTGTAGGAAGGATGTCGTAAACCAGTGCTTGGCGTTTGCACCAAATCGCCCCCCCCCCCACCCACCCCCACCCCCCCACCCCCCATCCGCCCCATGGTATCTATGCGCTCGGAAAAGCCCACATGTGCTCCACGCCGGTCTCTGTTTGAAACGGCTGTTTTATCCCGGGCACAACTGAGGAAGCAGAAGTGCCTTTACTATCGGAACTGGTTACACAAGGTTTGCTCGTCTCATTCTCAGAGATGATACAGCATGACACTTTCTTATTGTCTATCGTACGCTTTCCTGAAATAAAGCATGTTTTAATCGAAACAAAACATGTTTAACTCCCTTGTGTGTTCGGATGTTGAAATCGAACCAGCCTTCGTCCAACACTGATGCAGACCAGATCAAAACAAACCCTAAATGGCGAACTTTGCTTTCAAATGCCACGTTGATTTTATGAGTATCGATCGTTTTAGTGGAGAAACGTTTCGTGAACGACGACTAGTAGCATCGGATGTGCCGCAAAACAGCATCCGACGCCGGCCTAAAGCCTACTCTCTTTTTTTTTCTCTCTCTCTTTTTTTTTTTTTTTTTTTTGTATGTGTGTGTGGGGGTGGGTGGGGGGTGAGGGGGGTATTTTTCCTAGGGGGAACTAGCAAAGCTTCTAAATCTGCCACCATTACTCCGTTACTCTACGATCTCCACTGGATACCAATCAGCTGCCGCATTCAATACAAAATAGCTCTCATCTGCTTCCACATTGTCTCCTCCATACCTCTCTGAGTTACTTCATCTCTGCTCTCCTTCTCGCTCTCTTCGCACAGCTTCGGATACTCGGATATTCCGTGTTCCTAGGATGGACAGGAGGACCCTGGGGGAGAGATCCTTTCAATACATCGGACCTGTGATCTGGAACTCTCTTCCTCTCTTTGTCAGGCATTCGTCTTCACTCTCTTAAGTCAAAATAAAAAAACCACCACTACTCTTCTGCATACATGTGTGTGTGTGCGTGCGTGCGTGCGTGCGCGCGCGCGCGCGCGCGTGTGTGTGTGTATGATGAAATGGAGCTTATCCTTATGTCTCTGTAAGCGCTCTGGCATTTTTCCGGAAGGGGCGCCATAAACAATGTATTATTATTCAGTAAGCACGCACGTCTCGTGCCGAACACCAAAGCGGCCGCGGCGGTGTGCGACAAAAAAAGGACACTCACTGGTCGTTTCGTCCATACAGCCGCTTCCGCCGATCATCTTCATTCATTAAACTCTGTTTCTAAATTCGGGGCATTTTTTTAAAACAATAGGTAATTTTGTAAAAAAAAAAAAAAATCTCTTAATTCTACCTGTTGGAGAAAGACTGTCTTTTATGTTGTTGTTGTTGTTGTTGTTGTTATTGCTGTTGTAGTTTTTTTAACAATACGCAATTTTATTTTTTATTTTGATCTCTTAATTCCACCTGTTAGAGAAAGGCGGTCATTTTTGTTGTTGTTTTGTTTTGTTTTTGTTTTTGTTTCTTCCTTCTTCTTCTCTCTCTCTCTCTCTCTCTCTCTCTCTCTCTCTCTCTCTCTCTCTCTCTCTCTCTCTCTCTTCTTTTTATTTTTAATTTGTTAAATGCAATATTCATGTATTGAAAATGCTAGTTCATTTTCTACATTGTCCCTTCTGATTTCTGTTTTTGAAGCAGTGTTTACTACCTCGGCATACAGCGTTTGGCTCCGACGAATACAGCGCACAGTTAACTAGGCGTTTAATGTTCATTCCACTTTTTGACAGAGTGGAGAGGGCGCATTCATGTGGTTATAAATTGTTTGAGCAGGGACATAACTGATTTGTGGGACATTTGCACAACTCTCTCTCTCTCTCTCTCTCTCTCTCTCTCTCTCTCTCTCTCTCTCTCTTATAATATACTCCACGTCATTCTTTTTTCTTCTTTTTTGGGTGCTGCAATCCACTCTCAGCTTTTGTGGATAAACACACACACACACACACACAACAAAACACACACACACACACACACACACACACACACACACACACACACACACACACACACACACACACACTCACTCACTCACTCACCAAAACAAAAAAACAAAAAAGCACTCGAATCAAAATGATGCTGGTCGCGACAAAGCCTGAGCTGTCCACTGTTGCCATAGCAGCGTTGATACAGCAGTGATGTCACGACTGAGATGTCACTAATGGACCAGGTAGATGACGCGGACGTCCCGGGCGCGGTGACGTAGCAACGAGCTCCCTTGGGGTAGGTGGGTTTAGGGTTTGCAAACAGATTTGTACAACAGCCAGGCTGTGCACTGTGGCGACGTACGCAGCAGGAGGGAGGCGCGGTAAATTATTGCAGGATCAAACACTCATTAATCGACGACAATTAATGATGATCTGGGACAGAGTCGTGCCGGTCGGAGTTCTGATGTGAATCGAATAAAAACAACAGCGTCCTGAAAAAGTTCGTTATCCATAGTGGTCGTTCCGGTGATAGCGTCCCGATCGTGAAAAAAAAATGAAGATGAATTGACCTGGAAGGTCGAAATTAGGACAAGCAAGCAATTCCTGGCAGTGGGCGAAGCATGCGTGGCTATACTCTGACCTACCCCAGGCTTTAAAGGACTGAAGAACATTAAGTTTTGTCCGAGCTGGGTTCGTACAGCTATGCTGACACACGGCGACCACAAATTCCAAGCGCTGGTTTACGCCATCCTTCCTCCAACCACTGCCATAGCTCATTATGCCATAGATCTTGAAAAACTCTCAGCTAACGGACAGTTTTTCCATGATGCTCAAACGGCAGTATGTTTGTAACAGACAACTCAGATTATATCACAGTGCTTTTATAACTGACCACGTTGCTTACGCCAGCACAAATAAAACCAAAATCGTTCGAATCGAGACGGAACTTTCTTTTTACCCGGGGCGGATGCGTCTTATGTTTACGTGGGTGCTTGGGGACTAGGTTGCTTCTACAGTCATATTAGTACCCACACTCCGAGCACCGCTTTCCGGCACCTTCCTCCTAACTCTGTCGTAAACCAGTGCTTGGAGTTTGGTTAGTACCGGAACCTTTCGAAGGGCGCTGACCGCGTCAGTGGACAGCTGCGCGGAGATAAAGAGTGCCCCTTCAGTGGCGTAACTAAATCTGGCAGACTGTGGAGGAAGGTGCCGGTCAGCGCCCTCCAAAAGGTTTGGGTACTAATGTGACTGTGGAAGCAACCTAGCGCCCAAGCACCCACAAACATGAGGCGCATCCACCCCGGGTAAAAAAGAAAAGAAGAAGAAGAAAAAATCCGTCTCGATTCAGTAAGTAAGTAAACATGGTGCTTAACGTCCACAGAAACCGTACGGCTTATTAGGGACGGGGAGAAGGTGGGGGGAAGGGGGTATGGAGGTGGGGGGAGAGGGAGATTATATACCTATCGCTACACTGTCACCACCAGAATGACTTCTGCATTAAGATGGGCAGCGATGAGAGCCATTTTAATGTTTCAGTAGGAAGTGATGGACAAAGTCACAAGACAGTGTCCACAAACCACAACCTTTTTGAAGAGAAAGGAGAGCCGAAGCGGTATCGAACCGAGGTCCTTCCGCTTACCAGCCTAACGCCTTACCGCTAGGCCAAACCGGCTCACTCCGTCTCGATTCAAACGATTTTCTGGTTTTATTTGTGCAGGCTTAAGCAACGTGGTTAGTTATAAAAAATATATAAAAAAGTCTGATATGAGTTGTCTGTTAGGAACTTACTGCATTATCGCAAAACTGTTCGTTAGCTGACAGTTTTTCGAGACCTATGGCGTAATCAACTATGGCAGTGGTTGGAGGAATGATGTCGTAATCAACTATGGCAGTGGTTGGAGGAAGGATGTCGTAATCAACTATGGCAGTGGTTGGAGGATGGATGTCGTAATCAACTATGGCAGTGGTTGGAGGAAGGATGTCGTAAACCAATGCTTGGAGTTTGGCTCGGAGTGTGACGCGATCCGTCTGACGTCAGTTCCGGGCGGTTCTCCTCAGTCACACTGCCGTAACGGTTCACGTATCAGCGCGGGGTTAGGTTTGTTCACCCTGTCTTGTGACCTTGCCCCACAGAATGAATGAAACGTTAAATTGCTCCCGTCGCTACTACGTACATGTTAATGCAGAAATTGTTCTGGTGGTGACAGCGTAGCATCAGGTATAGTCTCCTCCCCCTCCCTCCACCACATGGAAGGAGGGTGTGGTGGTGGGGACCCCACCCTCCCCCACCCTCACCCTCCACCCTACCCACCCTCCATCCTCTCCCCCCACCTCCCGGGATCTCGGTCCCCGCCGGTATCTCTGTGGAGGCAACCCGGTTTCACGTTTTAAACGAGTCTAACGAACAAACACCAAGTGATCGACCATAAATTCCATTATCGGACAGCGAGCGGATCACTGTGGCGAACAGCCAACGGCGGCAGATGACCTTTGGCCGTTAAAGCAGCTGCATTGGGCTCGGTCCTGATAACACGGTCCCCGGACACACAGAAGCGGAAGACGGAACCAGTTTTTGAACATCCTTGGTAATTGGTTGTGCCACGATTTACACGCCCGTCATGCTTCGCTTGTCAAATAATTCCCCACGATGACATCATCCATGCCACCTGCCTTGGCCACGGCACAATAACAACACACAACGACACCAGCAAAAACACCACGGTTAAAGTAAAAATAAATTCAGATAAAGCTAGGCGCTGCATAGTGATCTGGGGACTATCAACAGCCCTTAAAGCTTAGTGCACAAAGCATCCACCCTCCATTTAGTGCACAAAGCATCCACCCTCCATTTAGTGTACAAAGCAACCACCCTCCATTTAGTGTACAAAGCATCCACCCTCCATTTAGTGCACAAAGCATCCACCCTCCATTTAGTGCATAAAGCAACCACCCTCCGTTTAGTGCATTAAGTATCCACCCTCCGTTTAGTGCATTAAGCAACCACCCTCCATTTAGTGTACAAAGCATCCACCCTCCATTTAGTGTACAAAGCATCCACCCTCCATTTAGTGTACAAAGCAACCACCCTCCGTTTAGTGCATAAAGCAACCACCCTCCATTTAGTGCACAAAGCATCCACCCTCCATTTAGTGCATAAAGCAACCACCCTCCGTTTAGTGCATAAAGCCTCCACCCTCCATTTAGTGTACAAAGCAACCACCCTCCATTTAGTGCATTAAGCAACCACCCTCCATTTAGTGCACAAAGCATCCACCCTCCATTTAGTGTACAAAGCATCCACCCTCCATTTAGTGCATAAAGCCTCCACCCTCCATTTAGTGCATAAAGCCTCCACCCTCCATTTAGTGCATTAAGCAACCACCCTCCATTTAGTGCATAAAGCATCCACCCTCCAACAACTGGAGACAGAGCCTCCGAAGACGGTGTGGGGCTGCCCAGGTTGCGGGGCACTGATGAAAAGGAAAACAATATCTTCCCCCCAAACAACTACAAACAAACAAAACGGGAAAAAAACAGGTCAGAAACACACAATCAATCCTCTCACCCGATGGAATGCATTTGTCAGTGCACAACTTGATATAGCGGGTGAACAAAAGAGTTAAGCTGGGGAAGGCTGCAACAACGACGACTTCCATGAATAGAAAAATCGATTCCGGAGTGGTTCTCGCATTTTACGCGAAAAACAAAAACGACGAAAAACAAAAACGATCATTATTTTTTTATTTATTATTATTAAAAAATTTAATAATTTTTTTGGGGGGTTAAAAAAAAAAAAAAAAAAACGACAACCAAAAAAGCAAACAAACACCACTCCCCGATGACTAAAACAAACCAGAAAAAAAGAAAGGCATCTTAAAAAACTAAAACAAAACAAAACACTCACACACCAAAAGCGTTCCATTTAAAAACCACTCTGGAGTGTTTCATTCTGAGCGTGCGTGCGTGCGTGCGTGTGTGAGTGCGCATGCGCATGTGGGCGTGCGTGCCTGTGGTGTGTGTGTGTGAGTGTGTGTATGCGTGTGTGTGTGTGTGTGTGCGTGTGCGTGCGTGCGTGTGTGTGTGTGTGTGTGTGTGTGTGTGTGTGTGTGTGTGTGTGGTGTGCGTGCGTGCGTGCGTGTGTGCGTGCGTTGCGTGTGTTGTGCGTGCGTGCGTGCGTGCGTGCGTGCTGGTGTGTGTGTGTGTGTGTGTGTGTGTGTGTGTGTGTGTGTGTGTGTGTGTGTGTGTGTGCGTGCGTGTGCGTGCGTGCGTGCGTATGCGTTTTGCATGACAGGAATACCTCAGTACATGATAAAGGGGAGTCATTTTCGGATTAGATCTATGCAAAATTAATAAACCACTCCGGGGCGAGTCTCACATGGTTGTCATATCGGCGCGTACCACATGGGAAATGTATTGTTGTTTTTTTGTTTTTGTTTTTAAAGGGGCAACGTTGACCGATCGCCGCAAATTAAAAACAACCAAAAACAATCAGCCGTAAAACACCATCTTAACCCCTTCCTTGCCAGTACATTAAGTACAACCCTGGTACACTCTCCTTTCATAGTTCAGGAGCTGTGTGAGAGTCGAGGTGGACGTCCTGGGCTGTCCGTCCTAACGAGCCTTCTGGTTTCCGTGGACGTAAAGAATTACTGAACCGTGCTTCGGCATTGGTCACAACTTGTCCCTAATATGTCAACTGACATCTGAGGACATTAAGCAACACTTCACCATCACCACTCTCCATTCAATTATGGTCTTGAAGACAAAACGTTAAGTCGTAGCCAGAAACGTTCATTTTCAGGAATCTGCTCAAACAGGAGAATGACGTTTCAGAACTCAAGAAGGACGTCATACAATGACGACATGGCGGAGGCAAGAGGAAAGAGTTTTGTCAAGCGAACCAAATGACGTCATTAGGGCAGAGACGCGTTTCAGTGACGTAATAACGGCGACGTACCGATCTGCCCTTTTCCACTCCGTCTTTGCTTTGATCTGCATGTGAGCACCCAGTTTCTAAGCCTCGCAGTGAAGATTGAAAGACGGTGTTAATTCGAATTTTACACTTCGGTGTCATTCTGGCTTGTTGGGGTTAGACTACTACCGGAAGAGGGACCGCACACACACACACACACACACACACACACACACACACACACACACACACACACACACACACACACACACACACACAAAATAATACCCCCAACCCAACCCAACCCCCAAAAGAGAAAAAATCAATTACAACAAATCAGTAAGGATGCACCTTGTATTTACTCGCATGCCCGTGAGAGTTACTGTAGGCGATTCGGGTCTCTGCTGTTGTGTTGGTGTGACGTCTTTGGAACAACCGGAAGAGTATCACGTATTAAACGTGGCTTTGCGGCTTAGTCGGTTGTCAATAGGGGCCTTAATTTCTGCGTTCGCAGTACTCAAACGCGGGACTACAGAGAGCCATCGTCAACCAGACGAACACTGGAACTGTTTCAAAGGCAAAGCTGGGACAACTTCAGGGAGACGGGGCGGAGCGAATATGGGCTTTTCCGAGCGCATAGATACCATCTGGAACTGAGCTGAACTGGGACTCTGAAAGGGGTTTTCAAAGCTATGTACAATTCCAAGGGGTTAAAAAGCAAAAAGGGGAGAAAAAAAAGGAAAAAAAGAAGAAACAACATTTGCTTAGTTAGCCTCTTGGATTAACATCCTGCCATCAGCACAGGGTCATCTAAGGACAATAGACTAAACAACAAAAGCAAAACACACACACACACGCACACACACACACACACACACACACACACACACACACACACACACACACACACACACACACAAACCAAAAAACAAAACAAAGACTGAGTAGCACATTACAAGCAATGCGAACAAGCACAAGGCGTGACAAGGCCGATGTCAGTGCATAGCGGCGACAGTTGGAAGTTACAATTCAAAAGGGGCGTGTTTTCACAACCTGTCCCAATCATACTCGGATGAAAACGTTGCGTAGTCTACACTCCATAGTCCTCTATGGAAATTTCCCACGGGAAGCTCGGGTCGTGTCCCTGGAGAAAAGCCAGCGGAAGCAGTGTCACGCTATTTAGCCTACCAATCAATTTTCTATGTGGATGGGCTTTTTGCACAGAATGAAAGAGCGACGACCCCCCCCCCCCCCCCCCCCCCCCCCCCGTCTTTGATGGCAAGTGAAACAGAGAATGACTTCTGCATTAAGATGGGCAGCGATGAGAGCCATTTTAATGTTTCATTAATTGTGGGGGACAAAGTCACAAGACCGTGTCCACAAACGACAACTTTTGAAGTGAAAGGAGAGCCGAAGCGGTATCGAACCGAGGTCCTTCCGCTTACCAGCCTACCGCCTTACCGCTAGGCCAAACCGGCTCTCATTTGTGTTGTTTGCCAAAGACTGGCCAGATATACGTACGCCATATTCTGCAGCAACAATGAGCGAACTGTATTACGCCATATTCCGCAGCAACAATGAGCGAACTGTATTACGCCATATTCTGCAGCAACAATGAGCGAACTGTATTTCGCCATATTCTGCAGCAACAATGAGCGAACTGTATTTCGCCATATTCTGCAGCAACAATGAGCGAACTGTATTTCGCCATATTCTGCAGCAACAATGAGCGAACTGTGTTTATTTGCCTTGTTGCTACGCCGATACATTGACATGGGACGACAGGGCCGAATAAACAGACAAGCCTAAGTTTCTCTTGTGTTCAATAGAGCGTTCAACTCTCTCTCTCTCTCTCTCTCTCTCTCTCTCTCTCTCTCTCTCTCTCTCTCTCTCTCTCTCTCTCTCTCTCCTCAATAGCAGTACCCTCTCTCTCTCCGACACAATAAATACCCAGGCATATGACACGGTCGATGCCCCGAATGGCGCAATTTTTGGCTATTATACTCTTCAAATATCAATAGTGCACTGGATCATATCAAGCGACGCGTATTTAGCAAGATGAAAGCTCAGTCGCACCCAACGCCTTGTTGCAGCCACACGTATCCGAAACCAAGGCTAAACAAAATGTTCCTGACACCAGTAGCCCAGCAGTTCTTTCCTCTTTCATCCATGTTGAATAGCATAGTGTATGCTTGCTTTGGAAGACGAGGTACAGAATTACAGGTTCAATTTCTTCTAAAGCATTTGTTTTATATCTCACTCAATTTATCAATGTATCTGACACACTATACACAAGTACGTTTTCCTTTTGCTGCCAAAACATCAACAACCTTGGTTACACTCATTTTTGTGGTTAATGTGTACCCCAAATATGTATATTCATTAGCAACTTCAATATTTTTTCCATCCAGATGCCACTTTTCGTGTTTGCCTAAAAAGCCCCCTTTCCTGAACACCATGACATTTGTTTTGTCCGTATTTACGTGGAGAAAAAGATCTTTGCAAGCTGAATTGAACACGTCGAGCTGGTTTTGGAGACCCCTTGGTGTATCAGATACGAGAATAATATTATCAGCAAAAAGCAGAAGGAATATTTCCACTAACCCTGGCAGTAGCTGAATACCGTGCATACCCTGTTGTTCAACGGATGATGCAGTTTCATTAATAAATAAGGAAAAGAGCATCGGACTCAGTATGCAGCCTTGTGTCAGTCCAGCCGGGCAGTCAGAGAACTCGGTCAGTCTATCTTCTATTCTAACGCACGATACCACAGATTTATATATAGCACCAGGTCAGTCTATCTCCTATTCTAACGCACGATACCACAGATTTATATATAGCACCAGGTCAGTCTATCTCCTATTCTAACGCACGATACCACAGATTTATATATAGCACCAAAAGCATTCAGAAACTTCCCAGACAGTACATTTTAACAGAGAATGTTGAAGAGTGGTCCACGTTGAACAGAATCAAATGTTTTCTTTAGATCCACGAAACACGGCTATACTTTACCTCCTCTTTTAAATAGGCTTTTCTCAAGAACAGCGTTTAGTGTAGAAGTGTGATCGGTCGTTGAGTGACCTTGTCTACACCCAGCTAGTGCCGCCAACAACTTCCCATTTTCCTCGGCCCTTGTGACCAATCTTTTGTTTAGTACTGAAGTGTAGCATTTGCTAATCAAACTAAGGAGTGGTATGCCCCTATAATTGTCTATAATATTCTCACTTCCTTTCTTGAATATCGGTCCAATTATTGCCTTTGACCACTCCTCGGGATACACACCCTCATCAAAGGGAACATTGAACAGTTTTGTTAGGAACTGCACAGCAGTTTCACCAGCCACTTTCAGCATGTCTGCCGGTATGTCTGCCAGTATGTCATCAGTACCATGTGCCTTGCCTGTCTAAAGCCTGTTCTTAACTGGGCGAATGTTTGTTCACCGAACATACTTCGGACAGTTCGACGAACTTTACCATACTATGATTCGTTTTTAATTGAACTTTTAGTTCGCCGAACATGGTTTGGACAGTTCGACGAACTTTACTTCGTTCTCAACTGGCTTGTAATGAGATGCAAGCTTCGGCCCGAACTTGCGGCAGACGCGCAGCAGACAGCATGATCGAAAATGTAGGCTAAAGTCAAGTCAATATACTTTAATCATCCATCACAGGGTAATTCAACTAACTACTATCTCATTCTGGGTCCCCGACACAAGGCTGCGCCTCCCACAAGTCAACAAATAAACAAATTCCCTCCGAAGCGAGTGAAGAACCTAGCGACACCGTCATCCATTTTTATTTTTATTTCTTCCTCATCCACAGGAGAGCTCTGCTCTCAGCCAATCAGAGGCAATGTTGGTCGAATAGGGCGAATGTTCCCAGAACATGTTAAGCGAAGCTTTTTGGACCCGAATATAGCTTCGTCGCAGTTCGACGAATACTTCCCACTAGGTTCGCGAAGAAAAGTTTGCCCAGTTAAGAACCAACTAGGTTCGCCGAATACTTCCAACTGGGTTCGCGAACAAACATTCGCGGGCTTTAAGCTTGCGTATAGTTTCATGAACCTCCCGAGGATCTATCGTGCGATTCAAATCTGCCAGACAGACAGACAGACAGACAGAGACAGGCAGAGACAGACAGACAGAGAACATTATTATATTGCGTCCACCGGTTTATGTGCTAACATCTTTGTCGCTGAGAAACTTCATAAAATTAAAACATCTCTCTCTCTCTCTCTCTCTCTCTCTCTCTCTCTCTCTCTCTCTCTGTCTGTCTGTCTGTCTGTCTGTCTGTCTGTCTGTCTTCGTCTCTCTCTCTCTCTCTCTCTCTCTCTCTCTCTCTCTCTCTTCTCTCTCTCTCTCTCTCTCTCTCTCTCTCTCTCTCTCTCTCTCTCTCTCTCTCTCTCTCTCTCTCTCTCTCTCTCTCTCTCTCTCTCTCTCTCTCTCTCTCTCTGTCTGTCTGTCTGTCTGTCTGTCTGTCTGTCTGTCTGTCTGTCTGTCGTCTGTCTGTCTCTCTCTCTCTCTCTCTCTCTCTCTCTCTCTCTCTCTCTCTCTCAAAATGCATGTTGATGGCGACGAGACAAAAACACCAGAAAAAACAGCTCCCTTTAAATCTAAAGTTCGAGACCACGCCAATAGAACAAGTTTCAAAACATCGCCTGCTTGTAGTAACTGTAGATGAACAGCTAAAGTGGCAAACGCATATTAACAACATTTGCAGAACCGTTTCTAGAAATATTTTTCTTCTTTCGAAACTGAGCCAAATTGTCAGCCAAAAATCCAAATTAGCCTTCTTCTTTGCACACATTATGTCACATATGAACTATGTTTCAAATGCATGGGATGGATGTGCCTGTGTGCACATGAAACAGCTGTATTCTCTCCACAAACGTGCCGTAAAATTTTGATGCCAATTCCGAATTTAGACTACAAACAAAAGTGTTGTGCTCTCAAACTACTCCCTTTAGACAAACAATTATTGCTCAACAAATGTGTTCTAATGCAAAAGGTTGTTCACGGCAAAGCCCCGCAGTATCTGAAAGATCTCATGATTCCATCTGAACGTCTTCATGTTCATGGGAATAAACAGCTTTTGCCCAAAAACAAGGATTGATATCTTTAAAACGAGTTTCTCCTTTTCAGGCTCCATAGCGTGGAATAGTTTAGTTCATCATCTCAGATACCCCATGGAATTAAAAACGTTCAAAAGGAAAGTATTTCAGGCACTCGCTAAGCCACCTTGAATACTTCTTGTTCTTTCTTTTCTTTTCTCGCTTGTCAGACAGCTTGACACAAAATGTATAGAATGTTTTTATTGTTTTCCCTTCCTTGCTCTTCTTGTAAAGTTTTAGATTTTTGTTTGTTTGTTTGTATTTTCATGAAATATTTACTTTTCTTTTTTCTCGTGGCCATTATTTTTTATTTTTTTTTATTTTTTAAATTCAAATTTAATGTTTGCATATATATGATTGTTGGTATGTGTGATGTGCTTTGATTTTGGTTAGGTGTGTATAATGCGCCATTGCTTAGCTTCCAATCCTGTTAGATGTGATCTTGTTTTATACGTAGATAGTGAGATAGCCACTATTCTGTCGCTTTCCATTATTCGTTAATATGTTTTTGTAACTCTCTCTCTCTCTCTCTTCCTCTCTCTCTCTCTCTCTCTCTCTCTCTCTCTCTCTCTCTCCTAAAAATTGTTTTGAATTGGTCTTACTTTGCCTTATTATTGCTCTGTTTGTATGATGTGATGTTTTAGACAGAAATTAGTTTTGTTTTGTTTTTAAGTCGTTTTTTCTCTAGCGTATTTAATGGAATTCTTGTTTGATGTATTGAGTGTTGCTGTGTTTGTCATCAGGGACAGATTTGTAAAAAAGCCGACACGTGCTTAAATCTTTATCCCTGTGTAATAAAGTATTATCTTATCTTATCTCTCTCTCTCTCTCTCTCTCTCTCTCTCTCTCTCTCTCTCTCTCTCTCTCTCTCTCTCTCTCTCTCTCTCGTGCCCGACTAGGAGCCGGAAACGTGCCTCACGTCTGACAGACAGGCTACATGCGGACAGACAGGCTACATGCGGACAGACAGGCTACATGCGGACAGACAGGCTACATGCGTTTAGTTGTTTGTTTCAAGTATGAGCACCTCGTTGGCTGGATGAGAATTAGGTAGCGTGTGTGCAAGGCTGCATTTGCAGTTGTTGTTGTTGTTGTTGTTGTTGTTGTTGTAACTCTGTATATATTTTGACATTTAACTGCTATGTATAGTTCCACTTTTGGGAAGGGGTGGGTGGGTAGGAGCTGTTTGTACCTTTTGGTATGAGTGTCCTTTGGTAGTTTTAGCTTGCGAGAGCTTACATGTATGCACTGTGTGTATCTGGCGCTGTGAACACGCAAGGTTTTGTGTGGAAGTTTTTTATGCGCTATATATAAATTTTCATTCATTCATTCATTCATTTTACAGCCAACTGTAGACTGGGTCTCTTTGGCCCAGCGGTAAAAGCGCTTGGCTGATAAATGAGCGTCTCCACGGCTCACATTTAACAGCTAAATACTGAACTGTAAATGAGAGTCTCCACGGCTCACATTTAACAGCTAAATACTGAACTGTAAATGAGCGTCTCCACGGCTCACATTTAACAGCTAAATACTCAACTGTAAATGAGCGTCTCCACGGCTCACATTTAACAGCTAAATACTCAACTGTAAATGAGCGTCTCCACGGCTCACATTTAACAGCTAAATACTGAACTGTAAATGAGCCTCTCCACGGCTCACATTTAACAGCTAAATACTGAACTGTAAATGAGCGTCTCCACGGCTCACATTTAACAGCTAAATACTGAGTGCCCCTTTGGTCCAGTGGCCATCCTCGAGGGTATGTCGTAAATTTCGGGTAGCTAGACAGGGCAT
>JABMCL010002983.1:467500-470000 GCA_018857735.1 Alviniconcha marisindica | reverse complement strand
TCTACGCCTCTTACTGCGGTGGCTGTAATGTCTACGCCTCTTACTGCTGTGGCTGTAATGTCTACGCCTCTTACTGCTGTGGCTGTAATGTCTACGCCTCTTACTGCTGTGGCTGTAATGTCTACGCCTCTTACTGCTGTGGCTGTAATGTCTACGCCTCTTACTGCTGTGGCTGTAATGTCTACGCCTCTTACTGCTGTGGCTGTAATGTCTACGCCTCTTACTGCTGTGGCTGTAATGTCTACGCCTCTTACTGCTGTGGCTGTAATGTCTACGCCTCTTACTGCTGTGGCTGTAATGTCTACGCCTCTTACTGCTGTGGCTGTAATGTCTACGCCTCTTACTGCTGTGGCTGTAATGTCTACGCCTCTTACTGCGGTGGCTGTAATGTCTACGCCTCTTACTGCTGTGGCTGTAATGTCTACGCCTCTTACTGCTGTGGCTGTAATGTCTACGCCTCTTACTGCTGTGGCTGTAATGTCTACGCCTCTTACTGCTGTGGCTGTAATGTCTACGCCTCTTACTGCTGTGGCTGTAATGTCACTGCCGAGTCACTGTGAGTCATGGGCGTTAGTGAAAACTGCTCATGCTTACTCCCTACGGCTCCTGTCAAAGACTATAATTACAGACAATGTCATCAATGGCATCTTATTGTCTTTTCCAGCCAGAAGTCTGGGGCTAAAGCCCAATGTTTGTTGTTTTGACCGTTGTGTCTCAGGATTTCCTTCAGCTATAGTCACCTTCATGACGAGGCAAACTGCACTGAAATCCCCCAAGTCGGGAGTGGCGGGCAGCATGTACTGCACTAGGACTGCACTGCACTGCACTGCACTGCACTAGTAAGGACGGCAGTGGGTACAGGTGTAGGGAAACGCCACACTCCGAGCACCGCTTTCCGGCACCCTCCTCCAAACTCTGCCAGAGTTAGTTACGCCACTGAAGGGGCACTCTTTATCTCCGCGCAGCTGTCCACCGACGCGGTCAGCGCCCTCGGTTCGGTTGTGTTCCTCGGATGTAGGCTGACATATTAGGGACAAGCTGAGACCAATGCCGAAGCACGGTTCAATATAGCTTTACGTCCACTGAAACCAGAAGGCTCGTTAGGACGGACAGCCCAGGACGGCCACCTCGACTCTCACACAGCTCCTGAATTATGCAGCGCCCTCCGAAAGGTCTGGGTACTAATACGACTGTGGAAGCAACCTAGCGCCCAAGCACGCACGTAAACATGAGGCGCATCCACCTCGGGTAAAAAAAGAGTTCCGTCTCGATTCAAACGATTTGGTTTTATTTGAGCATGGGCAGGGTGTTAGCTGAAGAACGTCAACAACAAAAGTAAGCCTACTCCGGCACACGTCGTGTGTTAAGACTTCCGTAACACGACTACTTTCACTTTCAGCTATAATAATGTTTGTGTGAAGTACTTCTAAAGAGTTGTTCAAAACTTTTAGGTAGAACGTTTTACACTTTCCTTTATTAATAACTAGGAGATAAACCTGAATTTGTTTTAAGCCCCGATATAACCCTTTGTGGTTGACTGGGCTCTAAGCATCAACTAACTAACAGCTATAGTAACCTTCATGACGTGACAAATTGCATTACTCAAATCTTCGCAGTCGGAGTGCAGCTGCCAGAGTGGCGTGTAACACTGCATGTTTTGTATGGACGGTAGTATGTACTGGTGTAGGGAAACGGCTGCACACGCTACTTTCTCGTCCAACATTGGGTGAGCTTCATGGCAGCGTCTTAGCTGAGGAACGTCAACCAAAAAATAAGCTTACTCCGGCACACATCAGTAAGCTAATAAACATGAAGAACTTATCAGTTGTTGCTGCTGTGTCTGGCAGCAGCTAATACTAAACATAACATAGAGAGTTATCAGTGACAGAGTGACAGGATTGCAGTCGGCATTCAGTTTTCAAGTGCAGTGAAGCTGTTGGGTGGACATCTGGAGTCTCATCCGTCTCTCTCTGGAGAAGAACTTAAAGTTTCCTCCACTATCAACCCCCCCCCCCCCCCCCACACACACACACACCTTTCTTCTTCTTCTTTTTCTTTTCTTTTTCTCGGGGGCAGGGGGGTCCGTTTGTTCATTTGTTGTTTTCCACCCGAAAGCCATTGCTCACTAGACACGCAAAATGTTCGCAATCAGCAGTGTGTTAAGAATGTGTAAGGGCTTGGGGCCTGTGTGGGTTAGGCGGGTTAAGTTCCCTTTGTTATCATTATTATTAATCATACAACAGCAGTCTGCCTGATTCTGTCCAACTCCAAGCCTGGACTAGTGCAACAGCCTCCTAGCAGGACTGCCATAAAGGCTGATCAGCAAGAGGTTGCAGTCAGTCCTAAACGCAGCTGCCAGGGTCGTGGTAAGGCACAGAAAACGGCGTGATCACATCACCCCCATTCTCAGAAAGCGTCACTGGCTGCCTGTGCATGACCGAATTCTCCACACACTGTCCATTCTCAAAGAGCGTCATTGGCTGCCTGTGCATGACCGAAT
>JABMCL010002983.1:440000-462500 GCA_018857735.1 Alviniconcha marisindica | reverse complement strand
CGGTTGAACAGGCTGGGTGCGGGCCAGTGGCACTGGAGCCTCAGTGGTAGAGCGTTTTGCGCGCGGCTTCACGTCCGTTGACGACTCCGTCACGTTTGAGGGGTCGTCTCGAGGTTCAAGATGGGACGGGGAACTACGTGCTGTAACTGAGTCCGAGTCACACTCTTTAGTCACCAAGTTTTACAACAAGGAAAGTGTCTCCAAAAGCGTTGAGCATACAAACGTAGTAAGCAAACGACAACACTGACATACGTCAACCAGCATACTTAGAGGTATACACCCGTCCGCAAAAACAAAACAAAAAAATTGATCGCACACACACGTACATACACCTGCGCACGCACACTTACATGCACACACTTACATGCACACACACACACACACACACACACACACACACACACACACACACACAACACACACACACACACACTCCTCTCTCTCTCTCTCTCTCTCTCTCTCTCTCTCTCTCTCTCTCTCTCTCTCTCTCTCTCTCTCTCTCTCTCACACACACACACACACACACATTCGAGCACACATATTCGAGCGCGCACGCACACGCACACACACTCGCGCGCACGCACACACACACACACACAAGCACGCCGGCATTGACGCACTGCACTGATGCACTGAAAGTGACGCACGCGTGTGACATCATTGCCGTTCGGCTCGTGACGTGCACGAGGCCGGTCCGCTCACACAGTGACTGAGACTGGGAAACGCAGACATGACCTAGTTAACACATCGTGTCAACAGTTAACACACATCCACATCATGTCAACAGTTAACACACATCCACATCATGTCAACAGTTCACACCACCGCTTTAATTTAAATTACAAAATTCACACCACGATTTAAATTTTAAAAAATAGACACGCTGGTAATTCAGTCTAAATGCCTCCACCGATTTGTAGAATTCTGTCTTTTAAATCGCCCTGCTATAACCGTACTGCTTGAGTGGGCGTAAAACACCAAGTTACTAGTGTCTTTTAAGCCTACGACCTGGACATGTATCTACCGCTGGTGGAGTTTACGTACCTTGTATTTACTCGCACGCTGCCAGGTGAGAATTACCGGTAGGTGACTCGGGTCTTTGTTGGTGTGTGCGTGTGACGTCTTTCAAGCCGCTAATTAATGAACTCCCTTGTTTGTTGATTCCGCGACCTTGACAGAATCGGTATGACATTGCGCAAGACTTAAAACTGTGATGAAGGTGTTGCAAAACAGAGACAGAGAATGATTGCAGCACCCTTGACGACCTCAGTGAAAATTGACCTCTCGTGACAATGGATCCCGGCCACACCGACAGCACTGTACATATTGAGCAATACATAGTTTTGCTTGGCGTTTTCGGTAACACCGACAGCACTGTACATATTGAGCAATACATAGTTTTGCTTGGCGTTTTCGGCAACACCGACAGCATTGTACATATTGAGCAATACATAGTTTTGCTTGGCGTTTTCGGCAACACCGACAGCAAATTGTACATATTTTTTTAGCGTTTCTGAGCCGGTTGGGGGGCCCCCAGCGGTAAGGCGTTAGACTGGTATTCAAGCAGAAGGGCCTGGGCTCGATTACCGCTTCGGCTTCTCCTTTCTCTTCAAAGGGTTGTGGTTTGTGGGCATTGTCTTGTGACTTAGTCCCTCACAATTAATGAAACATTAAAATGGCTCTCATCGCTGCCCACCCGGCTAAATGCAGGAGTGGCATTGCAGCCTACGTATTGAGCAACACGGTTTGGCTCGGTGCTTTCTGCCACACCGACAGCATTGTACACATTGAGCCGTGGATCTTTATCTATGTCCATGTATTGAGCAATGCATGCCGTTTCGCCTGGCGTTTTCAATGTGCATTGAAGCACCGAGTTGCGACCTGCTTACTGAATTGAACTGAACTCAACTGCCAATTACGGTATTTTGCAACATCGATTAAAAAAAAAAAAAAAAAAAAAAATTTGTGTGTGTGTGTGTGTGTGTGTGTGTGTGTGTGTGTGTGTGTGTGTGTGTGTGTGTGTGTGTGTGTGTGTGTGTGTGTAGAGTCTTAGTTTCCGTCTCAAGTTTTCCGGGAGAGAATTGATTAAATTTTGAGGATCATAGTGACCGGGGTGGACGGAATTTATGTCTTATTTTTACTTGCATGTCACTGAGATGATCGTTATCGTAGGCAATTCGGTTCATATATATATATACCATCTTGGGGGCTTTTTCAAGGCCGGCCCGGTCGGCTTGACTGATTCCTACGAAACCACACTACAAAACTACGAAACGGAAAAAAAAGTGTGTGTATATATATATACATATATTATATATATATATATATATATATATATATAGAGAGAGAGAGAGAGAGAGAGAGAGAGAGAGAGAGAGAGAGAGAGAGAGAGAGAGAGACGTGTGTGTGGTGTCTTTTTTTAAATAATGTTTTTATACATAGTCCGCCTGCTACACGACTCCCTGTGGGGAACCTGAGGTCCCCTTACCGGGCTTGTAAAGGCTGCGTGCAGTTGCCGCAAGACCCTGCACCGCCATGTGCAGACTGGGACACCGGATGGTCAGCGAGTAAACACGGCGCTTGACGTCCACACAAACCACAGGGCTTATTAGGGACGGGACACTCGATAGTGAGTAAGGAAACACGGCGCTTGACGTCCACACAAACCACAGGGCTTATTAGGGACGGGACACTCGATAGTGAGTAAGTAAACACGGCGCTTGACGTCCACACAAACCACAGGGCTTATTAGGGACGGGACACTCGATAGTGAGTAAGTAAACACGGCACTAACGTCCACAGAAACCACAGGGCTTATTAGGGACGGGACACTCGATAGTGAAATGGATACAGGCTACATACGGGCCGTCTGGCGGGTACATTGAAGTAAACCGTTTTTCACGGACTCCTATCCCACCCGGAAAACATCCGGGTGGAATCAGTGCGGATGGTTCAGTGGCGCGGGGTGGCTGTAGCTCGGTGGGTGGAGCCGCCATGGGACCGAAAAGCCAGACTGACTGAGGTTCCATTCCTCGGCGGTCGGGCCAGAATTCAGTTTCGCCGAGAGTTGACTTTCATTCAGTGCAGGCTCCCTTACGGTATTCAGTCGTATAACCCCGTGTGCAGTCGCATGCGTTATATAGTCCGAGAGGTAACTTGACAGGGAAGTGGAGCTGTAGCTGTGACAGGCTGACAGGGAAGTGTAGCTTGGCGGTGACAGACTGACAGGGAAGTGGAGCTGTAGCTGTGACAGACTGACAGGGAAGTGGAGCTGTAGCTGTGACAGACTGACAGGAAGTGGAGCTGTAGCGGTGACAGACTGACAGGAAGTGGAGCTGTAGGGACAGGCTGACAGGGAAGTGGAGCTGTACGGTGACAGGCTGACAGGGAAGTGGAGCTGGCGCTATCACCGAGCGAGTTAGGCTACTATCTTGGCCGCTTCGGGAAGGGGGAGGGGGGGGGGTGACGGTACTTCATTTTACCTGAGGGAAATTCGTGGCCTCACCGGGGGAAAGGCACAGCAGCCGCAAGGAGCGCGCTCACCTCATTCCTACGTGTGTGCAGTATTTTCCGTGTCCAGACATGTGTAGGCTGAGTGTGCAGTATTTTCCTGTGTCCAGACAATGTGTGGCTGCCAGTGGGCAGCATTTTCCTGTGTCCAGACATGGTATGGCGCCAGTGTGTGCAGTATCTTCCTGTGTCCAGACAATGGTATGGCTGCCAGTGTGTGCAGTTTTTCCTGTGTCCAGACAATGGTGTGGCTGCCAGTGTGTGCAGTATTTTCCTGTGTCCAGACAATGGTATGGCTGCCAGTGTGTGCAGTGTTTTCCTGTGTCCAGACGACATGGGTGTGGCTGCTGTTTGGGATATTTTAGGCTGACAGAGTGGAGCGTACGGTACGCTACAGGGAATGAGCTGTGGAATGACAGACTGCAGGGAAGGACTGAGCGTCAGCTGACAGGTAAGTGGAGTTGGAAGTGACAGACTGACAGGGAAGTGGAGTGTAGCGGTGACAGGCTGACAGGGAAGTGGAGCTGTAGCGGTGACAGGCTGACAGGGAAGTGGAGCTGTAGCGATGACAGACTGACAGGGAAGTGGAGCTGTAGCGATGACAGACTGACAGGGAAGTGGAGCTGTAGCGGTGACAGGCTGACAGGGAAGTGGAGCTGTAGCGGTGACAGACTGACAGGGAAGTGGAGCTTGGAAGTGACAGACTGACAGGGAAGTGTAGCTGTAGCTGTGACAGACTGACAGGGAAGTGGAGCTTGGAAGTGACAGACTGACAGGGAAGTGGAGCTGTAGCGGTGACAGACTGACAGGGAAGTGGAGCTGTAGCGGTGACAGGCTGACGGGAAGGGTGGAGCTGTAGCGGTGACAGGCTGACAGGGAAGTGGAGCTGTAGCGATGACAGACAGACAGGGAAGTGGAGCTGTAGCGGTGACAGACTGACAGGGAAGTGGAGCTGTAGCGGTGACAGGCTGACAGGGAAGTGGAGCTGTAGCGATGACAGACTGACAGGGAAGTGGAGCTGTAGCGGAGACTGACAGGGAAGTGGAGCTGTAGCGTGACAGACTGACAGGGAAGTGGAGCTTGGGTGACAGCTGACAGGGAAGTGGAGCTGTAGCTGTGACAGACTGACAGGGAAGTGGAGCTTGGAAGTGACAGACTGACAGGGAAGTGGAGCTGTAGCTGTGACAGACTGACAGGGAAGTGGAGCTTGGAAGTGACAGATGACAGGGAAGTGGGCTGTAGCTGTGAAGACTGACAGGGAAGTGGAGCTTGGAAGTGACAGATGACAGGGAAGTGGAGCTGTAGCGGTGACAGGCTGACAGGGAGTGGAGCTGTAGCGGTGACAGGCTGACAGGGAGTGGAGCTGTAGCTGTGACAGACTGACAGGGAAGTGGAGCTTGGAAGTGACAGACTGACAGGGAAGTGGAGCTGTAGCGGTGACAGACTGACAGGGAAGTGGAGCTGGGCGGTGACAGGCTGACAGGGAAGTGGAGCTGGGCGCTATCACCGAGCGAGTTGGCCACTATCTTGCCGCTTCGGGAAGGGGGATGGAGGGGGGGGGGTAGTACTTCATTTTTACCTGAGGGAAATTCGGGTCGCCTCACCCGGCGGGAAAGGCACAGCAGCCGCAAGAGCAGCGCTACCCATTCCTACCAGTGTGTGCAGTATTTTCCTGTGTCCAGACAATGGTGTGGCTGCCAGTGTGTGCAGTATTTTCCTGTGTCCAGACAATGGTTGGCTGCCAGTGTGTGCAGTATTTTCCTGTGTCCAGACAATGGTATGGCTGCCAGTGTGTGGCAGTATTTTTCCTGTGTCCAGACAATGGTATGGCTGCCAGTGTGTGCAGTTTTTCCTGTGTCCAGACAATGGTGTGGCTGCCAGTGTGTGCAGTATTTTCCTGTGTCCAGACAATGGTATGGCTGCCAGTGTGTGCAGTGTTTTCCTGTGTCCAGACAATGGTGTGGCTGCCAGTGTTTGGGATTATTTTGTTTTAACGCGCGCACAGATGTTGATGCGTACGGTAGCACACGGGTACTCAGTGTACGGACATCGTAAGACGCATGCCGCACCAGGGACTCGAACCCGCGTCAGTATCGCGACTGGCTTTTCAGTGGGACGTTGTACCAACTGAGCTATCCACACCCCTCAACAGCTGGTTCCCTGGGCAGTCTCTGTGTCTGACGGTGTTCCCCACAACTGCTGGAAGAGCAAAGTCGCGAAGCACACAAGTTGTATCGCTGGCACTGGCGAGGTCCCCACCACCCATGGACCTGTGTATAATGGACCTGTGTATAATGGACCTGTATATAGTGGACCTGTGTATAGTGGACCTGTATATAGTGGACCTGTGTATAGTGGACCTGTATATAGTGGACCTGTGTATAATGGACCTGTATATAGTGGACCTGTGTATAGTGGACCTGTATATAGTGGACCTGTGTATAGTGGGCCTGTATATAGTGGACCTGTGTATAGTGGACCTGTATATAGTGGACCTGTATATAGTGGACCTGTATATAGGTCCACGTCATAGTTCAGGAGCTGTGTGAGAGTCGAGGTGGCCGTCCTGGGCTGTCCGTCCTAACGAGCCTTCTGGTTTCCGTGGACGTAAAGCTATATTGAACCATGCTTCGGCATTGGACTCAGCTTGTTCCTAATATGTCAACTGACATCTGAGGACATTAAGCAACACTACCTACCTACCTACCTACCTACCTACCTAGGTCCACGCCACCACCTTGACAGCTATGGTTCCGATGGTGACAGTCGATCTTTCCTGTTTTTGCGAGTAGGAGCGCTTGGGACGAGCTATTCACAGGTACCCGGTCTCCCCCCCCCCCCTCCACCCACCCACACACACTCCCCCATCTCTAATAGATCGTATGTGGTCTGTGTGAACTCTAAGCCCAACATGTGGCCAGTCTGTGGATGTTAAGCCCTAACTTGAGCCCAACATGTGGTCTCTGTGGACGTCAAGCCCAACATGTGGTCTCTGTGGACGTCAAGCCCAACATGTGGTCTCTGTGGACGTCAAGCCCAACATGTGGTCTCTGTGGACGTCAAGCCCAACATGTGGTCTCTGTGGACGTTACGTCCAAAATATAGTCAGTCAATGGACGTTAAACCCAACACGTGGTCTCTGTGGACGTTAAGCCCAACACGCGGTCTCTGTGGACGTTAAGCCCAACACCTGGTCTCTGTGGACGTCAAGCCCAACACCTGGTCTCTGTGGACGTCAAGCCCAACACCTGGTCTCTGTGGACGTCAAGCCCAATACCTGGTCTCTGTAGACGTCAGCCCAACACCTGGTCTCTGTGGACGTCAAGCCCAACACCTGGTCTCTGTGGACGTCAAGCCCAACACCTGGTCTCTGTGGACGTCAAGCCCAACACCTGGTCTTGTGGACGTCAAGCCCATACCTGGTCTCTGTAGACGTCAAGCCCAACACCTGGTCTCTGTGACGTAGCCAACACCTGGTCTCTGTGGACGTCAAGCCCAACACCTGGTCTCTGTGGACGTCAAGCCCAACACCTGGTCTCTGTGGACGTCAAGCCCAACACCTGGTCTCTGTGGACGTCAAGCCCAACACCTGGTCTCTGTGGACGTTAAGCCCAACACCTGGTCTCTGTGGACGTCAAGCAACACTGAACTCGCCTCAGACCTCAGGAGCTGTGTGAAAGTCGAGGTGGCCGTGCTATCTCCCCGTCCCGCACAGTTTGTGGACGTCAAGCAACACTGAACTCGCCTCAGACCTCAGGAGCTGTGTGAAAGTCGAGGTGGCCGTGCTATCTCCCCGTCCCGCACAGTTTGTGGACGTCAAGCAACACTGAACTCGCCTCAGACCTCAGGAGCTGTGTGAAAGTCGAGGTGGCCGTGCTATCTCCCCGTCCCACATAGTCTGTGGACGTCAAGCAACACTGAACTCGCCTCAGACCTCAGGAACTGTGTGAAAGTCGAGGTGGCCGTGCTATCTCCCCGTCCCGCACAGTCAGTCTGTGGACCGAGAGCAACACTGAACTCGAATGTCTCAAACAGAATCCCCATTTATTTCGTTCTCTTTATTTCTTTACATGCCAAGTAGTGAGGGGGAAAAAACTCGTCTGGAGGAGAAGGGCGGTTCCTTGGAACTAGAGACTGACTTCCGGAATGCTGGCGGCACAGAGACAGGCCTACTACTGTGCTACAGCTGGTGTTGCCTTGGTCGGTGTTGCCTCTCGACTATATATAGCGTTAGTCGGCTGCTGCCTCTCTCAACCATATATAGCGTTAGTCGGCTGCTGCCTCTCTCAACCATATATAGCGTCAGTCGGCTGCTGCCTCTCTCAACCATATATAGCGTTAGTCTCAACCATATTAGCGTCAGTCGGCTGCTGCCTCTCTCAACCATATATAGCGTTAGTCTCAACCTTGTAGCGTCAGTCGGCTGCTGCCTCTCTCAACCATATATAGCGTTAGTCTCAACCATATATAGCGTCAGTCGGCTGCTGCCTCTCTCAACCATATATAGCGTTAGTCGGTGCTGCCTCTCTCAACCATATATAGCGTCAGTCGGCTGCTGCTCTCTCAACCATATATAGCGTTAGTCTCAACCATATGTAGCGTCAGTCGGCTGCTGCCTCTCTCAACCATATATAGCGTTAGTCTCAACCATTATACGTAGTCGGCTGCTGCCTCTCTCAACCATATATAGCGTTAGTCTCAACCATATGTAGCGTCAGTCGGCTGCTGCCTCTCAACTATAGCGTTAGTCTCAACCATATATAGCGTCAGTCGGCTGCTGCCTCTCTCAGCCATATATAGCGTCAGTCGGCTGTTGCCTCTCTCAACCATATATAGCGTCAGTCGGCTGCTGCTCTCTCAACCATATATAGCGTCAGTCGGCTGCTGCCTCTCTCAACCATATATAGCGTCAGTCGGCTGTGCCTCTCTCAACCATATATAGCGTCAGTCGGCTGCTGCCTCTCTCAACCATATATAGCGTCAGTCGGCTGCTGCCTCTCTCAACCATATATAGCGTTAGTCGGCTGATGCCTCTCATCTATATATAGCGTTAGTCTCAACCATATATAGCGCTAGTCGGCTGCCGCCTCTCTCAACCATATATAGCGTCAGTCGGCTGCTGCCTCTCTCAACTATATATAGCGTTAGTCTCAACTATATATAGCGTCAGTCGGCTGCTGCCTCTCTCAACCATATATAGCGTTAGTCTCAACCATATATAGCGTTAGTCGGCTGCTGCCTCTCAGCTATATATAGCGCAGCCTACATTACTGAGCCGACCCGTCCCTAATAATCCGTACAGTTTCTGTGGACGTTAAGCACCATGTTTACTTACTTACTGAGCCGACTGTGGCGTTAATTAATATTACAAATCGCTGCAATTTCCGCTTCGGAATAATGAACGACATTAAAATAGGCAACCAACGCCGCCTGTCCTTGTTGGGACCTTGGACTGGACGTTGGTGCCTGACATATCAAATATTGATGAAGGCTGCTCATCATACAATGAATCGACGTTACGTCGCTCGCAACGAGTTGCTCGAAGGCCGAGCAGGTGTTCGATTTGCCAGGCAGATGGATGCCAGCAAACTCTCAGTGTATCGCAAGATTTGGTCCCAGAGAATCAGCCATACATCAATGAAGTAGAATGGGGGTTTTCTATTTCCACACACACAAGAGAGAGAGAGAGAGAGAGAGAGAGAGAGAGAGAGAGAGAGAGAGAGAGAGAGAGAGAGAGAGAGAGAGAGAGAGAGAGAGAGAGAGAACTCGAACCCGAAAACTTGACAAGGATTATTATGTAGTTTAGGTTCAATCAAAAACATGTGTAACTAGTCCTTCCTAAGCTACTGATGAGTAAATATAAAATTACAGGGCATCATATATATATATATATATAATATTATATATATATATATATATATATATATATATATATATATTATTTATTATTATCACAAGACGAGAATTACAGGGTATCAGTTTATAATACAGAGACAGACAGACAGCACACACACACACACACACCACACACACACACACACACACACACACACACACACAACACACACACACAGAGAAGACAGACAGACAGACAGACAGAACTCGGATATAAGAAACACATAAGCAGAAAGGGGAAATCTCATCTATATCAACTTTGCACGTTGCACTGAAAACAGCCCTGTTTGTGGCACAGTGAAACAGCACGGGGCGGCAGCCATGCCTAGCGGTTTGCCGGCTGACAGTGCGCCCGTCGGTTCTGGAAACCGTCAGCAGGCTGGTCCCAATTGATGAACAGTTTTCAGCGTTGTCCAGGTGGCTTCATGCTTGTTCCGTCAAACCAGGTGGTTCAGTGTTTCATTGGTCCAGGCAGTCCTCGGAAAGAGTTTTGGAACTGGCCTGTTTTGGGCAGACTGGAGGTGTGAAGAAGACCAACTTGTCGCTGATTCTCTGTTGCGCGGCGTGTGGCGCGTGGCGCGGTTCCATGTTGCCGTACGTCCACAGGAACCGTAAGGCTTATTAGGGACGGGCTTTACGTCCACAGGAACCGTAAGGCTTATTAAGACGGGCTTTACGTCCACATGAACCATAAGGCTTATTAGGGACGGGCTTTAGTAAACTGGCTTTGGGCGCACGTCCACAGGAACCATAAGGCTTATTAGGGACGGGCTTTACGTCCACAGGAACCGTAAGGTTTATTAGGGACGGGCTTTACGTCCACAGGAACCGTAAGGCTTATTAGGGACGGGCTTTACGTCCACAGGAACCGTAAGGTTTATTAGGGACGGGCTTTACGTCCACAGGAACCCATAAGGAGGTTACGTTAGTTAAGGGACGGGCTTTACGTCCACAGGAACCGTAAGGCTTATTAGGGACGGGCTTTACGTCCACGGAACCATAAGGCTTATTAGGGACGGGCTTTACGTCCACAGGAACCATAAGGCTTATTAGGGACGGGGAGCCCAGGACGGCCACCTCCAGTTTCACACAACTCCTGAACTCTGCGTGTGGCCCAAAGTAAGTAAGCATGGTGTTTAACGTCCACAGAAACCATAAGGTTTATTAGGCACGGGGACATGGGGGTGTGGGGGGAGGGTTTATGGAGGTTTGGGAGAGGTAGACTATTATACCTTTCGCTACACTGTCACCACCAGAATAGTCCTGCATTAAGATGGGCAGCGATGAGAGCCGTTTTAATGTTTCATTAACCCCTTCACTGCCAGAGCCTGTAAACAATTTCCGGGCTGAAAGATGCACGGATGCGCCTGCAAACAGTATGTTTTTCCCGGTCCTATTACACATCTGCATCCAGTGCTGGTGAAAATCATTTCACAAGCCAGCGCGAAAAAGAACACAAAAAGGCTTACGGGTTTCAAAGTATGCACCTTTATCGGTCTTTTCCAAGTGACATCATGGCAGCGAAGGGGTTAACTGTGAGGGACAAAGTCACAAGACGGTGTCCACAGACCACAACTTTTGAATGAGAGGAGAGCCGAGTCGGATTCGAACCGAGGTCCCTCTGCTTACCAGCCTAACGCCTTACAGCTAGGCCAAACCGGCTGACTGCGTGCGGTCAGTGTGTACACCGGCCTTTAAGGCAGCCTCCATGAACTACACTCCGGGCCTCGCTTTCCGGCTCCCTTCCTCCAAACTGCCTTAACTGGTTACGCTGTACTTAAGGGGCACTTCTGATCTCCCCCCCCGGCATCTGTGTACCGAAACTGTCCCCAGCAAGCCCCACGTTGTTAGCACCCTTAGGTAAAACGTGCGAAACGTTTTGAGTACTATGACTGCGAAAGCGGCATAGCGCCGAAGCACTCACGTCAACATCGTACGCGTCCGCCCCGGGTATAAAAAATGAGTTCCGTCTAGGTTCCATCGATTTTGGTTTTATTTGTTCTGGCCTAGGCATTAGTGTGCGGTCCTGAGAGAAATGCCGCCCGATATAATCTGAGTTGTCTGCGTGCTTACAACGTACTGCCAATGATTTGAGCGCCAACAAAAAAAACCTGTTGGTTAGCTGACAGTTTGTTTTCGAACACCAATGGCGGAACCAAGCACGGTAGTGGTTGGAGGAGGGATGTAGCCCAGTAAACCGATGCTTGTAGTTTGCCTATAAACTATACCCCCCCCCCCCACACACACACACACACACACCTCCCCCCGCGCCAACCAACCAACCAACCAACCAACCAAATCATACAAAATCAACACAGGGACAAAAAACTCAGACGACCTGTTTCGTGCAAGTCTGCAACGTCGATGATATTTAATTCTCGGCTAATATAGCATCGTGCAATAAACACAGTAACACAAAAAGCAAAAATTTCTAACAATCGCAGTCAGTTTTGCAATCAACTAAACATGGGAATGCAAAATAAACTTAACATATATAATTATGTTTTTAAGTTAAAGCATCACAACACGAACGTTTAGATTTTCAAGTTAAAGCTTCACAACACGAACTTTTGGAAAGACGTTTTCAAAGCCATTATTAACACAGTAACACACATATACTGACGTATACAAACACACAGAAAATCCCCGATATCATGAACTGTACAAAAGCCAAACGTATACCACTGAGGTAACAACAGAGACAAAACGAGAACAGACATCACAGATTTTTGTTCCATTGTACAGATCACAAATCCAGTCGCTTCTCGTCACAGCGACAGACATCATACAAAATGGTGGCCTAAGTTCTCTCTACGTGGCGACTGGTTGGTTCCAGTCTACACACCTTGAGCTTTAACCCTTATGGCGCCTGTGTCAAAATACTGTGCCCACCACGCTTCCCGCCCATCTCACATTTATGTGCCCAAAACAAGGCACTATTCTGTAAGCATTGGTAATGAAAGAAGTACAGTAACCTTAAATCGCTGAAACTTGAACCATTTTATTTTATACTGCAAAAAATTGCAAAAGAATTGGTTCAGGAACAAAGACGTTACGGGCGTTTAAAGATAGCGACTGTACATCCGGTGCCAGTCAGAAAGAAAAAAAAAACAGCTGGCGCCAGGAGCTGCTGCATTGCAAAACTGCTGGCGCTGAAAGGGTTAAAATGATCATGTTTTTCATTTAACACTTCATTTTAGGGGGAATGTTTGCTTGCATTACCTAAGGCTCTCAGCCCCCCCCCCCCCCCCCCCCCCCCCCCCACGACACTAGCAGTGTATGCAGTATTTGAATATTTACTTATTGTGAAGCAATGAGGATTATACATCACGTTTCGCTTGCTCCCCAACTCAGCTTCGATGTTCAACTGCCCAAGGATATTTTACGTACACGGCCCAAAACACACGGGTCCAGCATGATTTTCCTCCTCAACCAAAGGACTAGACGCTCAGTCCGGGATGCAAGCTGCACTGGAAGAGAATTAAGCACAGCTGCAGTTCATCGTGAGAAAAAAGAAGAAAAAGAAAAGAAGAAAAGAGACAAAAAGGTGGGGAGGGGGGTGGGGGAGCTTCAAACCTATCTTATTTCTTGTAGTGTCGTAACAGCTCCCGGTTTGCATTGTGCTGTAACAGCTCCCTGGTTGCACTGATCTGTAACATCTCCCAGTTTGCACCGGGCCGTAACATCTCCCAGTTTGCACCGGGCAATAACATCTCCCGGTTTGCATTGTGCTGTAACATCTCCCTGGTTGCACTGATCCGTAACATCTCCCAGTTTGCACCGGGCCGTAACATCTCCCAGTTTGCACCGGGCCGTAACATCCCCCAGTTTGCATGGCGTAACATCTCCCGGTTTGCATCTGATCTGTAACATCTCCCAGTTTGTACCGGGCCGTAACATCTCCCAGTTTGCACCGGGCCGTAACATCTCCCAGTTTGCACCGGGCCGTAACATCTCCCAGTTTGCACCGGGCCGTAACATCCCCCAGTTTGCACTGTGACGTTGCACCGTTGCCCCCAGCAACTGGATCCTCTCCTTCAGAAGCTGTTCAAAGGGTGTGCTTCCGGTTCGGATTCCAAGGTGGCGGGTTTGCCATCTTTTACTTCTTCACCGCCTTGCTCGCAGTGCGGGCTTGCACCGTCTCCACCGTCGGCAGGCGATGAAGTTTGTGGTTCCGCTTCAGTGGCTGTGGGTGGTGGAGGTGTAACAGCGGCTGTGGGTGGTGGAGGTGTAACAGGGGCTGTGGGTGGTGGAGGTGTAACAGCGGCTGTGGGTGGTGGAGGTGTAACAGCGGCTGTGGGTGGTGGAGGTGTAACAGGGCTGTGGGTGGTGGAGGTGTAACAGCGGCTGTGGGTGGTGGAGGTGTAACAGCGGCTGTGGGTGGTGGAGGTGTAACAGGGCTGTGGGTGGTGGAGGTGTAACAGCGGCTGTGGGTGGTGGAGGTGTAACAGCGGCTGTGGGTGGTGGAGGTGTAACAGCGGCTGTGGGTGGTGGAGGTGTAACAGGGCTGTGGGTGGTGGAGGTGTAACAGCGGCTGTGGGTGGTGGAGGTGTAACAGTGGCTGTGGGTGGTGGAGGTGTAACAGCGGCTGTGGGTGGTGGAGGTGTAACAGCGGCTGTGGGTGGTGGAGGTGTAACAGCGGCTGTGGGTGGTGGAGGTGTAACAGCGGCTGTGGGTGGTGGAGGTGTAACAGCGGCTGTGGGTGGTGGAGGTGTAACAGCGGCTGTGGGTGGTGGAGGTGTAACAGTGGCTGTGGGTGGTGGAGGTGTAACAGCGGCTGTGGGTGGTGGAGGTGTAACAGTGGCTGTGGGTGGTGGAGGTGTAACAGTGTCGTCTGTTTCTCCTGTCCAGACTGTAACGCCCGGCTCGCCGTGTGCTGCTACCTCGTTACGAGTGTCAACAACCACAGTCTTCCCTTCACAACCAGCCACAGTCTTCCCTTCACAACCAGCCACAGTCTTCCCTTCACAACCAGCCACGGTCATCTCCTCGGAACCAGTGACTGTCTTCTCATCAGAACCAATGACTGTCTTCTCGTCAGAACCAACGACTGTCATCTCATCAGAATCAACGACTGTCATCTCATCAGAATCAACGACTGTCTTCTCGTCAGAACCAACAATTACAGTCTTCTCATCAGAACCAACGACTGTCTTCTCATCAGAACCAACGACTGTCTTCTCATCAGAACCAACGACTGTCTTCTCATCAGAACCAACGACTGTCTTCTCATCAGAACCAACGACTGTCTTCTCATCAGAACCAATGACTGTCATCTCATCAGAACCAACGACTGTCATCTCATCAGAACCAACGACTGTCTTCTCATCAGAACCAACGACTGTCATCTCGTCAGAACCAACGACTGTCATCTCGTCAGAACCAACGACTGTCATCTCGTCAGAACCAACGACTGTCATCTCGTCAGAACCAACGACTGTCATCTCGTCAGAACCAACAATTACAGTCTTCTCATCAGAATCAACGGCAGCCTTCTCAGCAGAACCAACGACAACCGTTTCATCAGAACCAACGACAGTCTTCACCCCAGAAGCAACAACGACAGACCTCTCTTCAAAATCTGATACTTCAGCTGTGACTTCAGTGGCTGCACGCGGTACGGAACATTCTCCCGCCATCGGGATCGCCTTTGGCGTGGCTGACTCTGGTGAACCAGGCTGACCGTCTGTGTTCTCTCCGCAGGCGACCTCTTCGGGACCTGAAGCTTTGGCGGTGTCGCCTGCTTTGCCTGTTGCCGGACTGGGTCCGGGCGACCGTCTTTCGGGAGACGCCGCTCTTCCCGATGCAACAGTCTGGCCGGCGTTGGGGCCGCAGGCGCCTGCGGTCGGTCGGGGGGGTGTTTGTGAAGGTCTCCCGCTGCCCCGTGCCGCTTTCGGTGCTCTTACCACTGCGCCACCCCGTGCTCCTGCGGCTGGCGCCGGCCTGGAAGAAGGAGAAGATGACGACGACGACGACGACGACGACTTCGCTGCCACTGCGGGGTTGTCGCCTCCATCAGCGGGTCTGGCGGAAGAAGAAGGAGGCCGTGCCGCTGCAGTAGCTGTTGCAGCCGCTGCCTTGCCGACGGACGCTGCTTTCGAAGCGTTCGCGCCGCCAGCTGTGCGTGTCCTTGTCCCTGGAGCGGGTCCCGCTGACCGGAACCCGGCGGAAGCTGTTGCCGGCTTCCGCGCTGAGGCCGGATCCCGACTTCCGGCGGCGGAGGACGAGCACGAGGACGAGCACGAGCACGAGGACGGCGCGGCGGGTTTCCCGCTCCTCCGTGCGCTGCTTGGCCCTGCGAGGCTTACGGCGTACAGGGCGGCCTTCTCGCGCGCCGCAAGGGCGGAGTGAGCCCCCGTTGGGACTGCAGTCTGGCCAGAGCCGGTCCTTGCTGACGACGAAGCCCGGGGTCTGGCTGCCGCTCCCGTCTCTTTCCGATCGCCGTTGGAGCTGGGACACCACGATGACGACGACAAGGAGCCGAGTGCTGCGCCTTTCGCTTGAGCGGCAGCTGCTGCACGCCTTCCTGCTGTTGCTCCGCCTGCCTGTCCGGTGCGTCGGCGAGGGCCTGCTGGGGGCTCTGCTCCGGGGGAGGTGGATTCGGCTCCGGAATCCTTCGCTCTAGCCGAGCCGTGCGTGGATCGCTCTCCAGGCGGGGTGGATGACTCGACTCCCGGATCCTTCGTCCCGGTCGAGCGGCGCCTGGACTCCGTGCAGGAAGACGCGGGCGAGGAGCTGGACTGGGAAGACCGAGCCGTCTGCGAGGTGCTAGACTCTCGGGATTTGCTACTTCCGGCTGAGCTCGGTCTGGCAGCTGCTGCTCTTGTTGCTGCTGGAGAGGATGTCCCACGGGTCGTTTTCGTTCTCGCCCCGCCCTTCTCTCTCGCCTCTGCCCTTGAATCGGACTGGCAAGGAGGCAGCGCTGATGCACTCTTTAAACCTGGTGGTGGAGGTGGCGGTGTTGGTGTTGGTGTTGGTGTTGGTGTTGGTCCAGGTTTCGTCGCCGAGCTGTGTCCTGGCGCTGCGGATGAGGAACTGCCTTCACCTTCACCTTCACCTTGTCCTTGTAACGAGCTGCTCTTCACGGCTGACTCGCTTCTGGCTCCTGCTCGCGATGAGGACGATACGGGACCTTTGCTTTGACCTCCAACGGTTCCCGCCGCCGAACCTGGTCTCGAAGCTGACGGAGGAGCAGACGCTGATGACGACACGTGACCCTTGCTTCGACCTCCAACAGTTCCATCCGAGCCTGGTCTCCAAGCTGACGGAGGAGCAGACGCCGACGACGACGCAGAAGGCGCAGCAGCTTTACTCTGCAAGCGGCCGCTTCCTGTACGGCTGCTGGTGGCTGTCGCCGAGGTCCGGGGCGCCGGCAGTGACGCAGGGGCAGTTCTACCCGGCGTTGCGCTGTCGCTAGCAGCAGCTGCTGACGCTGCTTTTCTCCTCTTCTGCGTCTTTGCGGCTGCCGGCTGCGACTTCACGGCGGCCTTCCCTCGGCTGTCCGAACCGACGACGGGCTTGCTGGCCGCGCTGCTGCCGCTGGCTCGCCTGTCGGTTTTTTTAGGGGGCGCTTTCTTCTGCTGCTGCAGCACGCTGTTGCTGTTGGAGAGGATCTTCCTCGTCTGCGAGAGGGTGGGGAAAAGGTCCGGGTTGGTCTCGCACAGCATGCTGACGGTGTGCACGATGTTGTCCTGCATCGCCTTGGCCGACTTCTGGGCGGCTCGACTCTGGACACACAGCGCGGACAGTTCATCCACAATGCGTAATAAGGATAGTAAGAAGAGCGGTCACGGCTACGGCGCCGTATCTGACCCACGAGGCTGACGAGGAGCGCACCGCGCTGTACGAGATCAACAACAACGTTTACATTAAAACCTCGAAAATAATAACTCGACTATAGTCATAATGTTGTATGACTCGCCCGCACACGTACATGTACACACACACACACACACACACACACCAAACACACAACACACACACACACACACACACATCAACACACACACACACACACCAAACACACACAACACCGCACAACACACACACACACGCACGCACGCACACACACACACACACACACAACACACACACACGCATCAAACACACGCACGACAGCACACACACGCACGCACACACACACCAAACACACACCGGCATCAAACACACGCACGCCCGCACACGCCCGCACACACCCACGCACGAGCTAACAGAAGGACTGTAAAGAGGAGTGAGGGCGGGTACGGGGTGGGGAAGGCAGGTAAGAAGGCAGAAGTTGAAATCACTTGTGGCACTGTTTGTAGCGGTGAGTTTTTAACGCCAGCCTTTCCTCAAAGTTCCCCTCTCGCCCCAGCTAACAGTAACTGGCTCAGTCTTGGTTCCGTCAAACGACTGGCCCAGCAAGCCCCGTGAACAGCGCGGCCTTCCCACAGGTGTTTCAACTGCTCAGCCAGGTGACAGTCATTAGTCCACTTCAGCCGTTCAGGGTGGAATTTACGCGCACGGAAAAGCCCATATGCGCTCCGACCCGTCTCTCAAACGTTTACCCCAGCGTTACTTTTGAAACAGTTCCAAGTGTTTGTCTAATTGACAATCATCGATCAGCCTCATCATGAAGAAATCACAAAACCAATATTCTTTAAGCAGGTTACCTAGAGAGTACCAGTTCGGTAGGTAAGTTAGTTGGTGCTTGGAGCCAAGTCAACCACACAGGATTGGCCAAACAGTACCAAGCTTTTGCCGTCAGTATGAGACAGTTCCGTGAAAACTGATCTTCTACATTCGGCTCTAAATTAATACAGATCCGCTCAAACAAAACAAAAACGACCAGAATCCGGATTAACTGATCAATATAATCAGCCTTATCGAGTTCTATTAGTCAAACATGAACAAATTCGCGTGTGTGTGTGTGTGTGTGTGTGTGTGTGTGTGTGTGTGTGTGTGTGTGTGTGTGTGTGTGTGTGTGTGTGTGTGTGTGTGTGTGTGCGTGTGTGCGTGCGTGCATGCGAGTGTGTGCGTACATACGTGCACGACTGACTGTGAGAAATGCGCACATGTGCAGGTCTTTGCAAGCGCTCCGTGCTGTTAGGAGACGGGCACCAGAAATGACCTGTGTTTATTAACCCCCTAAATGCCACACACACCTACCTGAGCGCCCACGGCAGTGGCTGCATGCACGGGAACGTAGGATGACTCTGGAAACGTAGCACAGACATCAGTTAGACACTGTAGGCACGTAGAATATACAGAGAACCAGGCACACAGAATATACAGAGAACCAGGCACATAGAATATACAGAGAACCGGTGCACGTAGAATATACAGAGAACCAGGCACATAGAATATACAGAGAACCAGGCACTAGAATATACAGAGAACCAGGCACATAGAATATACAGAGAACCAGGCACGTAGAATATACAGAGAACCAGGCACATAGAATATACAGAGAACCAGGCACATAGAATATACAGAGAACCAGGCACATAGAATATACAGAGAATCAGTTCTATAGAATATACAGAGAATCAATTCTATAGAATATACAGAGAATCAATTCTATAGAATATACAGAGAATCAGTTCTATAGAATATACAGAAAATCAATTTCTATAGAATATACAGAAAAATTCAAAATTCCCCTATGGGAAAATTTTTACATAGAACCAGTTCTATAGAATATACAGAGAACCAGTTCTATAGAATATACATAGAACCAGTTCTGTGGGTCAGTCATCTTTCTGACCCAAAATGTACAGAAGACGTGTGAAGAAAAAGGAAAGAAAGAAATACAGTGTGGAGGTGGAGGTGGTGTGTGTGTGTTGGGGGGGGGGGGGGGTGAAACAAAGAGACACGCCGTGTTAAACAGTTCCTCAGTTTCTGATGAGTGCACATTCATGTACGTGTGGTGTGTGGTGATGTGTGTGTGTTGAGGGGGGGGTGTGTGTGTGTGGGGGGGTGTGTTGTGGGGGGGTCTGTGTGTGTGTGTGTTGTGTTCGTGTGTGTTGTTGTGTGTGTGTGTGTGTGTGGTGTGTGTGTGTGTGTGTGTGTGTGGTGTTGATGTGTGTGTGTGTGGTGGGTGGTGATTGTGTGTGTGTGTGTGGGGGGGGGGGTCGGTTTCGTGTGTGTGTGTGTGTGTGTGGGGTGTGTGTGTGTGTGTGTGGTGTGTGTGTTTGTTGTGTGCGCGCGCTAGTGTGTGAGAGCGCGCGGTACGTGTGTACGTGTACGTGTACGCGCGCACACGTGCATGTCTGCATGTTCCTGTGCCTGCGTGTGTCTGGCACCAGTCGGTTTGTGGCAGAGCAGCACTCACTCTGCAGCAGTTCCTGCTGGACAGCGGAGGGTAGCTGAGTCCACTGGGGACACTGCATGACGCGGTGGATGTAGCGGTGCAGGTACCACTCGCATCGCTCCACCAGCTGCTTCAGCAGGTGACGCACCTCCTGCACACGGAAACCAGCCCGCAGGACGTGGTGGTCGTCACGCAACGTGTATTGGTCACATCCGCACAGGCGGGTCAACGAAGGGAGAGCAGCCGTCGGATTCTTTCCTTTCTCCGAATGGCTTCGGCGTAACAACGTTCATCTTGACTATTTCTCACGACTTATTCATTTTTTTTAAAGGATTTTTTTTTTGTAAAGATGCACCGAACAACATAAAAGATTTTAAAAAAAGACTGCTGATTTTTAATTAAACAACACAAAACACACGCAACTATCACACAATGATAACTGAAACTGTCTGCTCGTCTGACTACAGCTAGTGTGCTTGTGTACGCTGAAGTTCACTAAACAGCAGAAGAATTCTATGCTTGCTGTATTAGAGTATGACAGTACAAGTGTCGGCTGGGAAATGGTTGCACGTGCGCTACATCACAACTCAGTACGGGATGAACCTCGGGAGTTTGCAGAGGAATGCACTTTATTAGGGTAGGAAATGGAATTTAGTAACCACACAACAACTCTTTTTCCATCCATGCCGAAAACACCCATCGGTTAACCCAACTTACCCACATTCGGTCAGCAACACCCATCATTGAACCCACACTTAACCACATTCTATCAGTAACACCCAACATTTAACCCACACTTAAACATATTCTATCAGTAACACCCAACATTTAACCCACACCCTATCAGTAACACCCATCATTTAATCTACACTTAACCACACTCTATCAGTAACACCCATCACTTAACCCACACCCTATTTGTAACACCCATCATTTAACATACACTTAATCACACTCTATCAGTAACACCCATCACTTAACCCACACCCTATCAGTAACACCCACCACTTAACCCACACCCAATCAGTAACACCAATCATTTAACCTACACTTACCCACACTATCAGCAACACCCATCACTTAACCCACACCCAGTTAATAACACTCATCACTTAACCCACACCCTATCAGTAACACCCATCATTTAACACACATCCTATCAGTAACACCCATCATTTAACACACACTTAACCACACTCTATCAGTAACACCCATCATTTAACTAACGCCCAATCAGTAACACCCACCATTTAACCCACACCCTGTCAGTAACATACCCTATCAATAACACCCATCATTTAACTAACACCCTATCAGTAACACCCATTATTTAACCCACACCCTGTCAGTAACATACCCTATCAGTAACACCCATCATTTAACCCACATTTAACCACACTCTATCAATAACACCCATCATTTAACCCACACCCTGTCAGTAACACCCATCATTTAACCTACACTTTACCACACTCTATCAATAACATCCATCATTTAACCCACATCCTGTCAGTAACACCCATCATTTAACCTACACTTAACCACACTATCAGTAACACTCACCACTTAACCCACAACCTGTCAGTAACACCCATCATTTAACCTACACTTAACCACACTCTATCAGTAACACCCATCATTTAACCTGCACCCAATCAGTAACACCCATCATTTAACCTACACTTAACCACACTATATCAGTAACACCCACCACTTAACCCACAACCTGTCAGTAACACCCATCATTTAACCTACACTTAACCACACTCTATCAGTAACACCCATCACTTAACCCACACCCTATCAGTAACACCCATCATTTAACCCGCACCCAATCAGTAACACCCATCATTTAACCCGCACCCAATCAGTAAAAACACGTACGTCAGATGAGTAAATTCTGACATCTTCAGTTTCCGCCTCGCTGGTGGCCAGCAGTTGTCGCAGAGAGCTGTACACTTCGCAGGCCACTTCAGGCTGCAGCAGGCTCACCACCATGGTGTAACTCTCCTCTAGCACGTCCATGCACCACGCACCACCCTTGAAGGAAACGTAGGCACCGTGAGTAAAATGAGTCCACACTTTGCAGGCCACTTCAGGCTGCAGCAGGCTCACCACCATGGTGTACCTCTCCTCCAGCACGTCCATGCACCACGCACCACCCTTGAAGGAAAAATGTGCACCATGAGTAAAATGAGTACGCACTTTGCACGCCATTCGGGTTGAAGCAAACTCACTATGGTGTAGCTTTCCTCCAGCACGTCGATGCACCATGCGCCACCCTTAAAGGAAAAAAGTAAGCACCGTGAGGAAAATGAGTGTACACATTTTGCACGCCACTAATTAATAGGCATTCTTGGTAAGTCTAGACTACTACCAGTATGTCATGTATTTGATCCAATAAACGTATTTCTCTCTGCATCATCAGTGTCATTATTTAAATAGGGGGGGGGTTGTAACAGCTTTTCTTCTCTTCATTGCTGGTGTCTGCCATCCAACGGCAACATTTACACACAGCTGCCTTCCCATCAGGCAGTGCACAAACATGGGTCTGCCGTCCAACGGCAACATTTACACACAGCTGCCTTCCCATCAGGCAGTGCACAAACATGCGTCGCAGCATGCGGCGTGACATGCGCTTGGTGACATGCTACACCATGTGATCATAGGACCGCGTGATACAAAGTGGAGGACAGCCTTAAATGAATGTACATTTTGCACGTCTCTACAGGGACAGCACCAAAGTCTGGAGAGAAAAAAAAAACTCCAACCACTCCTGCCAGGACTCAAACCCATGACCTTCA
>JABMCL010002983.1:392500-437500 GCA_018857735.1 Alviniconcha marisindica | reverse complement strand
TTTTTCTACTCTTCATTGATGAAGAGCAGACCAAAAATGGTGACACCCTGAGGAACTCAAAATGAAAGCCGAAACGTACGTCTTTTGTCCAAACATTCATAGAGCCACCAAAAGAACCATGCAATAGAAATATATGTGTTCTTCTTCTTCTTCCTTTTTTATTTAAAGTCTTTTCACCAGAGTGATATTAGACTGATCTTACAATTATCATGCTAACAACATGTATCAGCTAGTTGCAACAATATTATTTTTATTTCCAGTCAACTACCAACCATACATACTTTTATGTCTGTATCCATAGTGATAATTAGTTCCACTTGGTCTATATCTCATACTTCATAATATTTGCATGTTTTTCTGTGCGAGTGCCATGTAAAACTGTTGCTGCACCATACAACCATGCACCTGTTTACAGTCTCACAATATTCAAAGCCATATATGAACAGTGCATGTGTTTTTAGCTCTAACCTGCTACTTGCACTTTTGGCAGAATGACTGGGATCTTTTACGAGCTACTGCAGCAACAAGGGGGTGGAACGGATACCAAAATAACAGTCAGCACAGAAAGTTGACCCTGGAGAAGAAAATTCTCCCACCGCTTCTGCCGGGACTTGAACCCGTGACCTTTTGACCTTGAGTCTGGCACTCTAGCACTGAGCTATCTCCCCTTTCCCCGAGTTCCAGTGCTTATGGCCCCACACTCACCTTATGGAAGAAGTGACACAAGTCTCGAGCAAGCAGGAAGCAAAGCCATTCCTTCAGACCCTCCATACCAAACATGTCCGACGCCTGGATGACCGACGTGATGTCCGCAACTGGAACCTCTACCATGGCTCCGTACAGAAAGAGCAGGATGTACTTCACTGACTGTGCTTTCACTCTGAAGCAAAGCAGAAAGAAAGAAAAACAAAACAAAACAAATTCTTAAGCAAAGCAGAGAGAAAGAAAAACAAAACAAAAAAATTCTTAAGCAAAGCAGACAAGAAAAAATACACAATAGCTCAGATAACACAGACATTAATTTCTAAACAAAATCATGGAAACTGATGGCAAAATGCACTGTCTGGTCCAGACCCCTTCTTTCCTTCAGGACATCATGCCAACTGCTATAAAATGCTCATTTTCAATGTAGCGAATGCTGTGCCTTTAAAGAAGTGCACTGATGTACTTCTTTTAAAGGAACTAGCCTTCTCAGATTTGAATTGAAAATAACTCTCTGGCTGCTTGGAACGTGTGAAAAGAAAATAATCTGCAGTAAAAACCAAACAAAAAGCAACTGAATCTACAGACTGATTAAGTTGTCACCATCATTGGTGCTGTTTTCCTGCACTCTTTCTGGCATTTCGCTCTTTCCTGTGTTTCAATCTGATACTTAAGTGTCTTTGGCATCAAGGATAGAGCACTGCAAGCTCAGGTTCTTTGACAGAATTTTTGCTATTTTACAGATCAAGGAAGATATCAAACAAAACTTTTTTTAAATCACTGTTTTCATTTTGTTCTGGTAATTTGTTGGTAAAAATAATGATACAGAAAAATATTGACTAAAATTTCAAAAATTCAAACAAACAAAAATTAATGCAAAAAAAAGTTTTTCGATGGAACTGCGAAGACTAGTTCCTTTAAAGAAGTGTGTACAGAAGGTTAATATGATAAAGGAATGTATACAGAAGGTTAGTTCCTAAAAGGAGTGTGTGGAGAAAGCCTGCTCCTTTAAAGGAACATGTCTAGGCTAGTTCCTTAAAGTGTGTACAGAAGGTTGGTTGTTTTAACCCTTTCACTGCCATGCTTGTTGCACCCTCACTCAAAAAACGACTGATAGAAGTGCCAAATTTGAAATTATTAAGGCTTTTCCCCCTCTTTGCATGAACACGTGAAGGGACTTCTATCTAAATGCACAGTATTGAAAGTAGATTTGTTATAGGACCATCAAATATGCTGTTTGCAGGCTTGTATGCGTGCACTTTTCTGCCCGGAAAATTTACGAGCTGGGGCAGTTAAAGGGTTAAAGGAGTAAGTACAGAGGGTTAGCAGTTCCTGTGATCTCAAAAGGGACTTCACTGAGCACAGACCCCAGCAAATGGCTCACTGTCTGCGGTGCACTTACCCATGGAGCTTAATCTCCATCTCCTCTGACTCGCACCAGGAACCGGCAAACATGGCGTCAAAGTACTGGCAGCGGGCCACCAGAATGCACCTGGAAAATCACCACCAAACTAAAAACACTGGCACAGATCACACACAGCTGCAGAGACCAGAATGCACCTGGAAAATCACCACCAAACTAAAAACACTGGCACAGATCACACACAGCTGCAGAGACCAGAATGCACCTGGAAAATCACCACCAAACTAAAAACACCGGCACAGATCACACACAGCTGCAGAGACCAGAATGCACCTGGAAAATCACCCCCAAACTAAAAACATCGGCACACATTATGCACAGCTGCAGAGACCAGAATGCACCTGGACAATTAAATCAAACTAAAAACATCGGCACGCATCATGCACAGCTGCAGAGACCAGAGCCAGTGTGATGGTGCACCTAAACTTGATGCCACATATCAAAAGAGTTGGCCGATACATACACAGCAACATCCTGGGGTACCTGCCACATTAGTGACATGAACTTGATAAAGGAGGTTTCATCCTGCTGCAACACCAGTGCAAATGCATGTATGTATGCACAAACATTCTCTCAATACCAGTGCAAATGCATGTATGTATACACAAACATTCTCTCAATACCAGTGCAAATGCATGTATGTATACACAAACATTCTCTCAATACCAGTGCAAATGCATGTATGTATACACAAACATTCTCTCAATACCAGTGCAAATGCATACACAAACATTCTCTCAATACCAGAGCAAATGCATGTATGTATACACAAACATTCTCTCAATACCAGAGCAAATGCATACACATACATTCTCTTAATACCAGAGCAAATGCATACACATACATTCTCTCAATACCAGAGCAAATGCATACACATACATTCTCTCAATACCAGAGCAAATGCATGTCTACACAAACATTCTCTCAATACCAGAGCAAATGCATGTCTACACAAACATTCTCTCAATACCAGAGCAAATGCATGGCTACACAAACATTCTCCTTGAGGGAAGAAATGCTGGAGACAATCAAGCTGTGATCACGTTAAATGAGAGAACGGGCCACTGTCTGTCAGCAGAACTGTTTCAAAGGAATTGTTGGGGAAACTTCTGAAAGATGGGGTGGAGTGCATATATATATATATATATATATATATATATATATATATATATATATATATATATATATATATATATATGTGCTTTTTCAAGAAATACAGATACTATCTTCAACTGAACTGAGCTGAACTAACAGCAAACACTATTGCCAGACATTCTGGGAGGATTTTTATTGAACTGTACATTTAGTAGATTGTTTTTTGCTTTCAGCTACAGAGGCACGCACGCATGCACACACACACACACATATGCATGCATGCACCTGCACATGCATGCAAGCATGCACACATGCAGGCACATGATGCAAGTGAGTGCAAGCACATAGGAGTCATCTCTGCATGTGGGACAATAACTCAAATTGGGAATGGGACACCAGCCATGAAACAGTTTGGAGGTTCAGTCACCAACAGCCAACCCCCCCCCCCCCCGCCCCCCCCCCCCCCCCCCCCCCCGCACCCCCACCACCACCCCACCAACACACACACATAAATTTAAAAACTGTTTGCAGCTGCACAGAACATGGGAGTAAGGGGTACGATCCACACAGGATCCCATGTCATGCAGGCTGTGTGGCTTCACTTACTTGTGTGCCAGAAACGTGTCCCCGTTGACTCTCAGACAACAGTCAGCGCCATCAGCACTCAGGTAGCACCGCAGCAGGTCAGCCGCCAGCTTGCTGCAAGGCTTGTACGCGACATCGGACTGGATGCCGCCTCCTCCGGCTGCTTCCTGCGACTGGCTGAGGGCACTCTCCAGGGCAAGCGAAGAAGAAGCGCCCTCGGTGCCATCGGTTACCAAGATACCCGAGTGTTCCACACCTCCGCTCTCATCCAGCTTCTCCTTCAGACCAGCGCCTTTATCTGCTTGATCAGCTGGAGGGGGAACCGTCTCAACACTGCCGCTTTTGTCAGCAGCTGCTTGGGATGGTTCTGAATCCAATGCAGTGTCCTGGGCTGAGACTCCTTCAGGATCAGTCCTCTCTGGTGTTCCTTGGCTGTCTAGGCCTGGCTCGGCGCGGCTGGCAGAGCCTGGGTCTGGAGACGATCCCGCCTTCTGCTCACAGTCCAGCTCCTGCTGAGCGTTGGCCGCAACAGCAACCACAACCCCCACTTCTGGCACGTCGCTGGTCCCCTGCTCTCCACAACCATTCTGAGACGCGCCATGAACTGCAGAAGTTTGAGAGTCAGCTGATGCCAATGCTTGTTCAGGGATGGTCTCCTTCTGATGGCTGTGCTCGGCACCGCTGCTCCCTTGAGCTGGTACGTCATTAGTCCCTTTTTCGACATGTCCACTTTCAGATGTGCCGTGAGTTGGAAATGTCCGGGTGTCAGCTGATGATTGGGCCTCTAGTTCACCGGTGGTCTCCATTGCATGGATGGCTTTGTCAGTGCTGATCGCCCGATGACCTGGTATGCTGTCCGTTCCTATCTCATCAGCATGTCCGTTTTCAGATGTGTTGTAACCTGGAGAATTCCCAGCCCCAAGATCATGGCTCACTGTCTCAGCCGCAGTGCCCGGAGTCTGGTTTTCACTTTCTGTATCACAGTTAGTTGCTTGGGAAGGAAGAGGAAAACTGAGATCTCGATCAGTTGTTTCAGACTTGTGGCGTTCCCCATGGCTCATTTCGCCCACCAAACGCGGCTGAATGTCAGTTCTTGTTGGACAAACAGCATTCCCATCCTTCACTTCTCTATTTCCTTCTGTTTCATGGTCAGCAGCGACACTGCCGAGAGTGTCTGCCGGACCTGAGGTTTCACAGTCTTGGTGGTGTGTCTCTCTGTCTGCCTGTGAAGGTGACGTTGCATTGGTGTTCACATCCTGCGCCAGACTTTGTCTTTCATGCAAAGCGCCGGACTCTCTGTTGATGTCATGTGTTTCTGACTGGGATGCAGCCTCATCAGTGGTGCTTCTGGGTGGGGAGGTTTGGTGCTGGCCTTTCAGACCACCCATCACAAAGTCCGGGCCCACCTCATCCAATGTGTACAAATCACTGTAAAAAATAAAAATAAAAATATATATAAAACAGAAAAAGAAAGTGAAATCTGCCTTCAAAGATAAAATCACATTTAACCTGGATCAGTTTAAAAAATAATTAAACCTGGATCAGTTATTTTTTATATATTTTTTATTGGTCTTTTAAAGTAACTATCACACACACACACACACACACACACACACAACACACACACACACACACACACACACACTACATAGAGAACAAGATTCTGCACAATAATAAAAGTACAAGTCCACATCAACTCCTTATCATCATTTCTATAAAATAAAAAAATTAAACCCTGAAAACAAAACAGCCCCCCCCCCCCCCCCCCCCACCTTCCCAAGCAACAACAACAACAACAACAAAAACAACAACAACAAAAATGCCTCAAAACACAGTTCCATGCCTCACGTACATGTGTGGTTACGAAATGTATAATGCTACTTGTATTGTGTACATGTGTGGCTATAAAGCCGATAACAACATGTCTAATACCTACTTGAGGAATGCTTCACAGTCACCCGGTGTTGTGTGGTGGAGACAAACTCTTGGTGGACCTCCAGAGGGTGTTTCAAACCAATCGCCACTGACAGCGTTGTGTGACCTGAAGCATGTAACACACGCCAGCAAGATCACTCGGGACTTTTCCACTGTGCCTGTGCACTGAAACAGAACACTTCAGTTGGCTCTTATTTCTACCTCCCATAGTAACGTAAAAAGATCGAAGGTTTCCGTCAAGCTGCTGTTTTGTCTGTCAGGTTCTTCTGCTCAAAAGCACGCTGTGCCAAGGATTTTCACAGCTGGAACAAACAGCCGTTCTGCCCAAGGACATTTTTGTCTTGGAATGTAGTTCATCTGTGGCAACCCGCTGGCATGCCTATGTGTATCGCCGTGTATCGCCTTGGTCTGTCACACACTACAGTTCACTGCCCATGGGCGACAGGCCCACAAACCCCATACCAATGTGATGCAGGAATACTACTATACAACTTCTCACAGTCATAGTTAAAAATAAAGTTATTTTGAGGGGCTCTTGTTCTTACACTAATTTTAATTCTATATAATTAAAAGTATTATGAGTATTATTGAAAGTTTTATGCACTTTCTTCTGCAGATTAGAAATATGCGACTGAAAATTACACACTGATGCTTATGTTATTGTTAATTCACAGAAACACAATCATCTCTCTTCCAGGAACTGGCAACATCATATTTAAGTCATTTTTGAACAAACTGGTATTCACTGATAGATCATGTTTCAGAAAGGACTTTAGAAAGAAAAGAAGAAAGAAAGAAAAAAAGAAAAAAATCAGTCACTTTATGTGTTACCTGCTTTTGATGATAATCTTATGACCAGCGAATGACTGACTGTCACTCACAAACTGCAAGTCTGGGAACAACTCATCATTCTTCATCCTGAAATGAAAATGATTAATAATCTTATGACTGGGAAATGACTGACTGTCACTCACAAACTGCAAGTGAACGTTTCTGTACATATCCCATTTCTCACAGTCTCAGGGTAGGACAAGACCGAACTGTGTTGCACCTGTGTGCTATAGCTTCCAGCTCATGCACAAATATAATCCTGGCAGCTGCCCCAGGCAACACCAAAGTAATATTACTTATTAGTCTATTAAACAAAGGCAAGACTTGAAGACAGAATGTCAGACTTCTACATTACCTCAGCATATCATCTTGAAGTTGTTTCGCCATCAGTGACTGCTGTCTGGCTTCTTCTCTCTTCGCACGAGACATAAACGCCGGGTTGAGGTTCAATGTGTCAGTGGCAGTCACCTTCTCCAGCGTGCCACCATCTTTCTGGTTCTTTACTTTGGCCATGATCAGCTGGTTGTTCTTTGGTGATAGGGCTACAGCACAACTGCTGACATGAGGTGAAACAAGACAGAGAAGCTATAATAAGTTTTGAACTGATAACACGTTTACTACACTGGACAAGACTGCAAGAGCCTTGTCAACCCAGTTTTCGTTTATAACTTATAAAAAACAAAGCACCGGTGGCATGGAAACACACAAATAATGCATAACACATTAACAGTCGCAGGATAAAAATCAAATTGATAATTGTGGCTATTCTTTCTATCATACTACTGCCTATACCTACATATAATCCCTTTGAAACACTGGCAAATTTATACCTCAAATTTATACCTCAACCACTGGAAGAAGAAACCGTACAATCTTATTTTGGCAGAATAAAAACAAAAATACCTTCGTGTGTTGTTTCTTATCCTAAAAGATCAACCGAAGTCATACACGTCGTTGTTGCCAACATCTACTTCTCAAACATTATGCGTGGAAAAATGAAAAATACGGCTGTGGCCTTCGGATGATTGCAGACGATATTTTTGGCTGTTTGACTCACTAGTCACTTGCTACTAAGAAAAAATCAACTACTGACAGCTAAATCGGAACATTCTGCACATAATGGTCTAATCCGTGTAGTCTGTGAAAGTTAATGTCAGATTGCTGTTGATTATTTTTACCTAAAACTAAACCATTAAAAAAAATAGCAAAACCGGCCTGATTATGATTACTAGTTTCGAGGGAATGTGGTGTGGGACGCCGAGATCCCGCTAAAAAGTTATCTTCAAACTGAAAGAACAAAAGAGGGGAAGTAACTATGTTTACTAGGCGGTTTGCTGTTGTGTGGTGCAGAAGTTGTATTTCGGTACTATCGCGTCAAGGAAATGAGTGCAACAAAGGACAAATCAGATTACACACACACACACACACACACACACACACACACACACACACACCACACACACACACACCACACACACACACCACAGAACAACACACACCACACCACACACACCCCACACACATACATACACACACACACACCACACACACACACACACACACACACACACACACACACACACACACCACACACACACACACACACACACACCACACACACACTACAACTGAGGCACACGGGCCAGACTGACTGTGCACATTCAATAACTACTGTAGGTGATGTACATGCATATGGCACACATGACTCTGACTCGACATGCGGAACACCAGCTCAGTAAGTGTAACGGTTTTCGGTATGTCAGTGTTTAGCTTCTTAGTGGTCGACTTTTGCCCGCTTCTCCCCTTTACCGAAATTAGTGTTGCACTCACACTGAAACCCCAAATGCCCGAAGTTGTGGTGTAGACGCCGGGTGCTAGTGTGTGTCATTGAGTCAGCCCGCCGGCTGTGTGTGTCTGCATGTGCCAGTGCGTGTGTGTGTGTGTGCGTATGTGCGTGCGTGTGCGGCTGTCGGCCATTGCGTGTGTGCCACGTCAGTGTATCATGTATATAGCTATTGTGTTTGCCAGATGCTGCTCATAGTAATAAGTTTTTACTCAGCGATCACTGTCATCACTGATGTAGCGGCCGCCGGCGGTAGAATTACTATATAGTTGTAAACGTGGTCAAGTTTATCAGTCACGATTTGTTTGTACAGCGCAGTCAGGTCGTTAGCCAGAGACTAGCGCTTTGTAAGAATGATAAAAAGTTATTACTTGTCGCACTGCGGCTAGGGTGGAGCAAGAGTCTTGTCAGTCAAGTCTGCCCGGTGCAATATGCCGGCCCCACATCATCAGCATCTTGCAACAGCAGTATGTCTGGCCAGCATATGCTATGACCCCACAAAACACATTAATAAAGGGTATGGCTGGGGTGGTGTGGGGGTGGAGAGATAAACAACTCACCTGTGACTGGATAGCGATGCTACTGGATATTCCGATCAGTCGGTGGCGCTGTTGTAACCTCCAACACATCGTGTTTGTTCTGTTGTGACTGACTGTCTCTGACTTATGCTCACTCACCCCGCGGACTCGTGTGTGGGCGCTGGCTGTAACGTTCTGCACGGTTTAAAAACCATGATGGACTCCAAACTGGATTTCCTGGATCTGGATTCACACATTGCAGGAACCATTGTAGGCCTTTGCAACGGAACTGGGAGAGCGCAATGCAAATACAATTTGTATGGCCTTAAAAGGAGTAATATGTACAGTTTGTTATTGTGCAGGCCTTATTAAAAACTGGCTAAAAACTAAAATTTTGTTGTTGCTCTGGCCTGCCTATGTACGGGAGACCGCACTTTATAGCAGCACTCTGCCTACTGCTGACGAAAATGCAGTGAAAGAGTCTGCAGTGACCAGTGTCTTCCAGCTTGTTGCAGTCAGCAACAGTTCTTACAAAGAATGAGCTCTTGTACTGGTCAGTCTTGCTGCCTGGAATCTTGAAGCCACGGGTGTTATGGATTTCATGTCTGGCGATGACTGATGTCAGAATGGCAACCCTCGAAGGTGGTTGGGTGGATTCGTCTGCGGCTTTTGTCTGCTGGTATCAGGAAGTTTTGTGGAGAAGTGGCTGGGGTGTGGCCCCACAAGAGCTGTTGCTGTCTGTTCTCCTGCAGTGGTGGCTCCTGCTGCACAAGCCAGCCGGCCTGGCGGCGGGTGCGGTCTCTATTCCGGTAGACAGGAGGCAGTGAGTTTCTTTTGTTGGGCTTAACGTCCACAGAGCCCACTTCCGGTTTGTCATAGGGATGGGTAGAGCCATGGACATACATATGCTCCATGGCTGCGAGTTTCTTCTTCTTCAAATGTTGCTTTATGTCCACAGAGACCATAAAGAATATTAGGGACGGGAAGTCCAGGACAACCATTTCGACTTCCACACAGCTCCTGAACTCTAAACTGCGAGTTTTCTTTCATGATGCTTAACGTCCACAGAAGCCACTTACAGCTTATTAGGGACAGGGCTGTGAGTCTATGTTCTGTCAAGGTTTGCTTGACGACAGGAGTGATCGCCCCTGGCAGACGATGTCCCATTACAACACACACACACACATGTACACGCTTTTTCTCACTTACAGAAACAAGTGGTTATTCATTCTACACTTCTTCTTTTTTAAATTGAAATTCAAAGGAGAACTAGAAACCAGGGCATTCAACTTCTGGAGAATAACAAAACAAAATTACCCTTTGTAGACAGTAGACATTCAACTTCTGGAGAATAACAAAACAAAATTACCCCTTGTAGACAGTCTACATAAGTAATACAAATTGCAATACAAACAGAAAAATATTGCATTTGAATATGCAGGGCAGTTCAGTGGACTAGAACTCCCTAATGTAGCACCTTTAGAAATTAAAGAGTGTATACATGTAAAGGAGACATCTATTTTATTTCCTTGTTTTTGTGATTCTTGAAGTAGTAAGGTACAATAGCATACAAATATTGTTATCATCACTAATCTGCAATTGTGAAACTTCAAGCAGATTGAGCACGCAAAAGGACAACTTTATTTGAATGCTTAAAACAATAAAAGGAAAAGGAAAAAGGAAAAACAAAACAAACAAAAAATTTAGAACAGAAGAAACAATTAAATAACAAGCAGTATTTTTGCAAAATGCCTTTCTTTGCCAACAAACATTAGTTTTGTACAAATCTATGCATCTAACAAAAAAACTTGCTGTGTTGGACAAATAAATGCTTTCTATGTTTAACTTTTTGCATTTCTGATAACTGTTCAAAATGTTCACACACACACACATGCACACACACACACATGCGCGCACACACACACACACATGCACACACACACACACATGCACACACACACATGCGCACACACACACATACATGCACACACACACATGCGCGCACACACACACACACACACACACACACGTGAACAGAAGTGACAGAACAATACGATGTACAACAAAGGTACTGCATGAAACCAAATGGATGGGCGATCATTAGCCCTTGCGCCGGGATCTCTCCAGAGTGAAATTCTGCGCAGAACTTGACAAAAGTCCTTCGGATGAGACTATAAACCCAGGTCCCCCATGTGCATTCACAGGCGAAAAGCTCCCATACACACGTTAAAGATCCTAGCTGTAGTCCCTGTCAGAGTTGGGTGGATTAGGGAAACACCAACGTTACCCAGCATGCGCTCAAAGTGCCAGAGTCTTCAGAATGTTGATGTTGGACGCTACAGATTATGGAAGAAGGGAACACTGTCCACCAGAAAAAACCTGCGCAACTTCACCGTGGGTGAAGACAGAATCTGGGCAGCGCATACGCCGTATGCTGGACTCCATCTTAAGTTGACCCGACTCCATCTCCTGACGGCATGTTGTCCTGGTTGCCTTTGACATACAACACTCTGCTTTCCCCAGAGCCCAGAAGAGCCGTCAGGGTCTTCAGGTTTGCGCTGGTTCGAATGGCGTACTTCTCAAAATGGGTACGGCAGCACCGGTGACCGTGGGCTCTGAGGCGATGGATGATTGCTGTCTGCCTGCAGTTTGAAGACAGGTCAAGATTACCACCAGGAGTTTGGCACGGTGCGCAAAACTGTTCTAAACATCTACTAAATATTCAAACAGGATCAAACATTTTGCTGGGAATAAAGCTGTAAAACACGCAAAATGGCAAAACACCCAGAGGGGCAAAAGACTGACAGATCAAGTGGCAAAACACCCAGAGGGGCAAAAGACTGACAGATCAAGTGGCAAAACACCCACAGGGGCAAAAGACTGACAGATGAAGTGGCAAAACACCCAGTGGGGCAAAAGACTGACAGATCAAGTGGCAAAACACCCAGAGGGGCAAAAGTCTGCCAGATGAAGTGGCAAGCAAAACATTTAGATAATTTACTGCAGCTCCCCCCCCCCCCCCCCCCCCCCATCTCCCCCAACACCATATCAAAAAACAAGAAAGAACAAAATCATCAACAACAAGAGGCATGAAAATACATAATGCAGAGTTCTGGCACAATGATCCAAATGATACAATTGTGGAAGAAGATGGAAGAACAAACACTTTTTCAACTCACTTTGGCAGACTGTCTTTGCCCAGCCTTTTGCTGTGGACATTGTAGAAGAAACAGGGTGCCGGTGCAGGTTCGCAGTCACTCTTCAAGCGCTTTGCTGGAGATCTGCCAGCCTCCGCATCTTCATCTTTATCTGACACGCTTCTTTTCACACCTTCCAATCTCGTAACGCTAGTGTCTACACTTGGCGTGTCACCGGACGAGTTCATTTTATCACAGATAATTGGACTAGAAGATCGGCAATCGCTGTCAGGAATGGAGCCGTTTATATTGTGGACATATTCCACAGAATCAGCAGCTGAAACCATGTCAATTTTTCGCTGTGAGCCATCCACTCTGGCAGAGATTTTGTCCAGGTCAGCACTGGAAGAAGCGGCGCTCTGGGCTGCAGCGCTGTGCACACCTTGTCTGAGACTCTGCAAGGAGGGGGGGCTGTCACACAAGCAGTCCTCCATGGCTCGCTGGAGCAGAGCAAAGAAGGCAGGCGTGAGGCCCAGGGTTGCCCCGGACGCCGCCAGCTTGGTCAGACAGGAAAATTCATACATGCTCCCTTTCCTGAAACAGCAACACAGGTAGTCACGACTAAAACTCATACATGCTACCTTTCCTGAAACAGCAACACAGGTAGTCACGACTAAAATTCATACATGTATGCTCCCTTTCAGTAGTCGGGACTAAAATTCATACATGCTCCCTTTCCTGAAACAGCAACACATGTAGCAACAACTGAAATTCATACATGCTGTTTCCTGAAACAGCGAAACAGACATAACTAAAATTCATACATGCTCTCTTCCTGAAACAGTGACACAGGTAGCAACAACTGAAATTCATACATGCTCCCTTCCTGAAACAGCGAAAAGGACATGACTAAAATTCATACATGCTCCCTTTCCTGAAACAGTGACACAGGTAGTTATGACTAAAAGTGTGCATATTACTATTTAAGGCACACTGAATTTAACCCTCATTTAATTCTGTCTTGGTGCAGTGTCAATGCGTACTGATACAGTGCCAAGCCTAATGCAGTGAGCACTGAAGCTACTGCCATTGACTGAAAACTGTTGCCTGTGCAATTTGTCTCTTGAAAAATATGCAGTTTGTCTCCTGAAAAACACATGCACTGCCTCCATCAGAAGAGAAATGCAGAAGAAGAAGACGACAACGACATAAGCAACACACCATAGTGGACCGAGGATGACACCCGTTTTGCCTGGGACGTTCTTCTGGCAGTCACACCCAAGCATGCTGTAGGGATCCTCTGAAACAGGACACTGGAATCCTCCATCATCATCATCATCATCATCATCATCATCATCACCATTCTCCTCCTCCCCAAGACACTCAGGAAACATGTGTTTCATAACTCTTTCAAACTGTGTCAGACGCGGGCTTCTGACACTCTCACTGACTGGTTGGAGCTGTGTTGGAAGCGGGCTTCCGACAGATGTTTGTGATTTTACACGACTACATGAGAAACACAAGGGACACAAATCAGGCAGTAAATGGAAACTTGTCCATTTTCCTTTGTGTTCCGTTTCTTGAATTAATGATGCAATGATTTGGGCCAGTTTTGTGGCGTTTTTTTCCACTGCATGTGCGGCTACTTTCTTCAAAACAAAATGGCAGCATCCAAGTGAAGCCTCAGTTTGAACTTCATTTGCCTGCAGAGAGTGTAAAATTACTTGACTGAGTGTCTAGTTTCTGGTTTACCTTCATTCATCTCCGTGGGTTTGTGTCAAGACGGTATGCAGAACAGTGTATTTTGTTGAGTGACTATGGGTGCCAAAACTGGATTTTTACCCCCCTTTGCATACCTCTTTGGTCATAAGTCAACAAAAATCTGTCCCCCTCCTTCCTAAAGGTAAGATATTGTTCTTAAAGTTCACACTTTAATCTTTTTAAAACTGTTGGTTTGAAGTTTGTACTGTTTGTAGTTATTTTGGGGGATTTTTTTCAAAATGCCCCAAAATGGTGCAATTTGAGTGGTCATTTTGACCGTGACAAAATTGAATTTTAAAAGAAGAGGTGCAATAGAACTGATGACACATTATATGTCATAATAATAACAATGGGGTCTTAGAGTGCCATTTGTCAAATGAGCCCGAGGCATAAGCAACACCCTATATACATGTTTCATATTCCAGCTTAACTTTAAAAAACAAAAAAATTGATATATTCTACATATTCTAGTTTCTACCCATAATAATATAATAATCAAATCTCTTTTATGATCATACCTCTCATTTTCATGATTAAAGACACTTTTCTTACAAACAGCCTCACATCATTATCTTTATTATTACTCTTAGTCTTACAGTATCATCATTCTATGAAATGTTATTATTGCCATTACAAGCAGGAGCATTAATCAACAAACCAGTCATTTAATTATTATCAATTATGGCTATTAAAGTCCTCATGCATTAAGGCCTGGTTATGTTATTGTTTGTTTAGCATACCAGCAGGTGCCATGACGCTAGGATAAATTGCTCTCTCTTCACATATACGGCAATGCAGGACGTATCCGATGTTGGGCAACATGGCATCCGCCATCTTGGGACCCCTGACCACACGCACGCAGAGCAGCAGGAAGTCTTCCAGTGACAGAGCGTACAGCATAGTCAGTCCTTTGTGACACTTTGCCGCTTCCCTGCAATGGGAAGATGAGAACGGCAATAACAGATTATTTATGGCGCCCCATCTTGTAGGAGCCTGGAGCGCTTACAAAGATATGAGGATACACACACACAGACACACATGCATGCATGCACCCATGCACATACGTATACACTCCTGCACACACACACAAACACACACACACACACACGTTCACAGATACACACACATTACATAATATAATATATACAAACTGAGACAGGCATTGACAAGTGCTGAGAAAGGAAAAACATCTGAAGGACTTCTGGAGCATGAGAAAGTGCTCTGAGTTTAAAGCAATAGAAAGGCTTTTGGCTATAAAATGTGAGGGAGGCCTCTAATTCAAAGTTGGTTGGTTAGACAACATCCGGATGCCACTGAAGGCCTCCTGGTGTTGTTTTAGAGTGCTTTCTCATCTTTCAGGGGCCTTCCAGGTCCTCCGAAACAACAAGAAGGCCCTTTAAACACGAGAAAAGCTTCTGAAAGACCACCAGGATGGACTTTGTAGCATAGGAAAGTTATGTAACGAACCAGGGAAGTCTCCAAAATATGAGAAAGGCTTTTAAAACACCACCAATAAGTCCTCTGTTTTAAGGCAATCCTTCAAAGTGCAGTTAGCTGCCTCTAAAATATGAGGCAGGCCTTTAAACCAGGAACAGCCTTCAAAGCATAAGAAAGGCCTCTAAAACACCAACAGGAAATGCTCTGTTTTAAGAGAATCCTCCAAAGCACTAGCAAGGCCTCTATATATATGAGGCAGACCTCTAAACCACAAGGATGGCCTTCAAACCAGGAAAGTCCTCCAAAAATAAAAGTACAAGAAAGGCCTCTAAAACTAAAACACACAGAAAAAGCCTTAAGGACTCCTGACACATCACCAGGAAGGCCTGTTTGATCCCCTGGCTGCTTGTTTATCAGATCAATATAAAAATAGAGTGACATCACTAAAACTGCGCGGCAGTGTACAAATACCCCCAATATAGCATGGTAGTGACAGTGTACAAATCAGAGGGGGCACAGTGTGTTCAGAAGAAGACTTGTTCGCTGTTACTTTTGCTAAAGGATAACCTGGCTGTTCTCACACATTTCTCTTTCTCTCTCATGCACACATTACACACACACCACATGCACACACACACACCACTTGCACACACACACATGCACAAATGAACACACACAACACACTCACACACATATACACACACACACACACACACAGACCAAACGCGCATGCACCACATGCATGTATGCACACAAATGCACAAACAAACACACAACACACACACTCTTACTCAGCTTCTGAGCACTAATGAGTTAAAGGCCAATGCACAAAACCTTTCACATAAGATAAAAAATTCCAGCATTAAAGTTCCCACAGTAACACTGCTCACAGCCTTGTATATATATATGTATATACCACACTTACGTGGCCAATGCTGCCAAGATGATTCGAACAGCCAGTTCCTTCAAGTACCCTGTTTTGATGCAGTTGGCACCATAACAACGCCGGACAACATGAGGAGAACGGGCGAAGTGCATGGTATCCGGCACCAGTACGCATAGGACACCGTTGTTGCGGACATTGCGGAAAAGAGAGCCGAAGAAAGGTGCTGGATTCTTGTGGGGGTCTACGTACCTGCAAGCAAAGACAGGGAGAAAAAAAGAAGTTACACAATAAACGTGATCATTTAGAATACAGGAGGTGGGGGGGGGAGGGGTGGGGGGGGGAGTCAACTATACCTAAGGCCACACTATCCCCACAACAATGATTCTGCTTTAAGGTGAGCAGCGGTGTGACCCATTTTAAATGTTTCATTAATTGTGAGGTGCAAAGACACAAGAATCCACAAACAACTTTTTTTCTTTTTAAGGAAACAGAGAGCCAGAGCAAAGCACCATAACTGATGTCTGCTCACTTACCAGCCTCACGCTTTGCTGCTAGGAAAAACTGGCCAACAATCCAAAGTTACAGAGTCTGCTCTTTTAAACATTTAAACACTGAGTGGGTCAGAATGTAGACTAACAGTAACAGAGCTCAAAGTGCTTCACCCACACATGGAATTCTTTTCACTTCTACAGTTCTAAGGAAACAATCTGTAATTGGTCAGACATACTGGAAACAATCTGCAATTGGTCAGACATACTGGCTGTTATTTTGTCTGACAGATTCTCAAAACAAAACAACCAAAATAGTGCGGGGCATGTTGTGTGTGTGTGTGTGTGTGTGTGTGCATGTGTGCGCGCTTGTGTGTGTGTGTGTGTGTGTGTGTGTGTGTGTGCATGTGTGTTCTAGTCAGAAAAGGTAGCAAGGTGGCTGCTACTATAATGCTAGTGGCTAGCTCTAGCAGTAGTATAGATGGCTGTGTATCTGACTGGTTACAGTGATTGTCTGACTGGTTACAGTGACTGTCTGACTGGTTACAGTGACTGTCTGACCGGTTACAGTGACTGTCTGACTGGTGACAGTGACTGTCTGACTGGTTACAGTGACTGTCTGACTGGTTTCCACAAACCACTTTTGCTCCCTTATAGTTATACTGTTAGTGTTATAGTAAGTTGCAGATGTCACACCAGTTAGAAAAATGTCTAGCGCAATCACTGTGTACTTCAATGCTTGCTCTGACCAAACCTACACGATTAAATGGGTGCTATTAAAAAAAGGAATCACCGATCTACAGATCTTCCTGAACAAAATCAAAGTCAAACTGAATGGGTGCTAATGCTATATATATATATTATAAAAAAATCTATAAAAAAATGAAGGAATCACCCATAGGAATCACCCATCAGATCAACCTACCACAAAATCAAATTGAATGGGTGCTATTATTATTATTCAAAATAATAAAAAAGAAAGAAAATCACCCATCTACCTAAACAAAATCAAATTGAATGGGTGCTATTATTATTGTTTAAAGAAAGGAATCACCCATAGGAATCACCATCTATAGAGATCTACCTACACAAAATCAAATTAAATGGGTGCTACTATTATTATTTAAAGAAAGGAATCACTCATAGGAATCACCCATCTATAGAGATCTACCTACACAAAATCAAAGGCCTCAAGCAACATCAGCACAGTTGGATCGCACTCTGCAATGTGAATCTCTGATGGAGACTGGAGTGGCAAGAGATTTCCAGCAGCGACCTTGGGGTCCACAGGGAGCAAGCAGGCAGTGAAGCCGTTGAGCTTGATGTTGTCCTGCAGAAGCAGAGTCTCTCTCTGCTCAGCGGCTGTCACGTGAATACCGTCGCCAATGTGTCGCTTCCACTGGATGCCGGCTATTCCTGACAAATTAAGAAAAATGAAAGCTGCTGGAGTTGAACTCTGAAGTGGGAAATATTTAATGCCTCCCCCCCCCAACCACCTCCACCCCACCCACCCCCCTGAGACAATGAGCCCATCAGAATGACTTCCTCTGAAGATAAATTTCATTCTTGAAAGTGAATTTTAAAAAATTAGGCACGTGACTGGACATGTCACATGAAGAGTTCTATTATGTATGAAAAAACAACTTTTCCAAAGAGCACAAAGTCATAGAAACAGAAGTAAGTGACTCATAGTCATATGCAGTATTTATTTATGAACATGTAGAATCGATGCAGGTCCATCACTCTGATAATTTCAATTTTTGATTAATATTTTGAAGGTTTATTATACATTTTCTAATGACAACAAAGCAACAAATGCCAGCATGCGTGAGAAAAACACCAAACAACGGCAGCTTTACCTGACTGAGCGACTAAGTCACAGGCAAAGAATTGTCGTCTGCCATCTTCCTGATCCGCTGTTATTTTAGCTGAATGCTTCTCTGCATGGTCCTTTGCAAATGCATGTGCTGTTGCAAGTGCAAATTCTCTGGAAAATACAAACCAAACAACAGTTGTGTTGAACATATTATCACTGAATAAATATTCAGCGATTCTGTTTTGAGAGAGGCTGGTTAATCTTGTTCTTTTAGTTTTACTTATCACCAGCATCTTCTTCACTTGGCAAGTCAAAAGCAAAATAGCTTACTGTTAAATGTTTAAAAATCAACATTTATATTTATATATATATATATATATATAGAATCATAAAACTAAAAGTCTAAGTAAGTAAACATGGTGCATTTTGTCCACAGAAGCCATAAGGCTTACAATTATTACTTTTAAATATTAGGGATGGGGAGCAGAGGGGGAAGAAGGTATGGAAGGGGGAAGGGGGAATTATATGCCTATTGCTGCACTCTCATCACCTGAATGACTCTTGCATTAAGACGGGCAGTGATAAGAGCCATGGCATTTTAATATTTCATTAATTGTGAGGGACAAAGTCACAAGACTGTGTCCACAGACCACAACTTTTGAAGAGAAGGAAAGCTGAAGTGGATTCAAATTGAAGTCCCTCTGCTTACCACTAATACCATTACCAGCCCAATCAGGCGAATGCCTTACCGCTAGGCCAAACTGGCTAACTAAAAATAAAGTCTAGGCGAGTGAAAACAAATGTATATAATTACTAAATTAGTGAAACAAGTAAATGGTGCTAGATTTATGATTGGTAGTTGGTACATCTATGTTGTTATGGTGATAATGATCCCGACAATGACAAGTTATATAATAAGGTAAACCTGTTCCCATCATTCTTAAGAAAGGAGGGTCACTGGTACTTCGTCGTACATAAATGACTCTGTACTGTATTCGTGACACAACTATAAAAATATAAAAATATAAAAATAAATCGTACGTTATCAACTCGACAACTGGTCTGTTCAAATTTAGAATCTAGCAAACGGTCCCCTTCCACATAACCAAGTCACACCTGAAGACTGACAGCTTCGGATTAAGTTTTCCTGGAGATTTTTTGTTCTCTGACTGCTTGACTGTGACCCCGTTTTCTCTGATGCTTGTGCGATCGTTTGTTTCTTCTTTCTCGTGCCGGTTTACTTCTGAGTCCATGCCGTCGTGTTCCATATTCCCAAATGGAACCCAGAATTCAGAAACTGTTCAGTTGCTAGAAAGATCTCCATACAGATTGCGCTTGTCATTTCCGCCTGTCGTTGCGATCTGAATATTGACGATGTATTTTTGTTGTTTTATTGTTTTTAAGGCATCATCTTAAAACTCTTAGCAGTTTGTTTTATATCTATGGATTCAGTGGAACCAGGTATTGATACAACCTATTTTGTTGTTCATTATTTTGTCACAAAATATCGATGTTAATGTGCCGGCGTCTTCGCAAAGTCGGTTGATACCGACAATAGTCACAGTGATAGTGATGCGTGATAGGATAGGAATGATTATGACACAATGACAGCGTATGTTAGGCCAAGCTGTAGTTGACAAGCACTTCTTGTTAAGTTAAAATGCGTGATAAAGATGTTTACAAGTATTTTACAATGTGAAATTTTGCATAATAATGCTTTCAAGAACAACCAAGGACCCACGCACGGAACTCTTCTAGCTGATCGAGCGGTTTCTGTTCCCTCTGTCAGTATCAGTCTGTGTAAATAATGTTCGTTCGTTATTTGTTTAACGTCGAGTTGTCTTCGGTGAGGTACTTGCGGGGACCGAGAACCCAGGAGGTGGAACTATACCTAACAGTAACAGTAACTCAGTACATTATGTACTGACACCCGAATTATTTCTGTATTAAGAATTATATAAGATTAAGAATGAAGATGAGCATCATTTATTGTCTCTGCCTCTGAGCGCGTCATACTGGGGTGTGTTCTGTCTGTGTCAGTGTCAGTCATACACAATGTCTGAACCCCAAATGGAACACAATACGCAAGCTTGAACTGTTCAGTCACTAGAAAGATCTCCACAGAGATGTCATACATTTGTCATAATTTATGCTGTCAAGTGTCATTGATCTCTGAAATTTAATTATAAAAATATAATGTGTTTTTGTTGTTTTGGGGGCGTCATCTCAAGACCCTCAGTAATTCATACTAAGCAGTTTGTTTGGTAGATCTCTGGATTCTGCTGAAGCTGTCAAGGCTTGATATTTAATAGTTCTACTTCAAAGTTCAAGCTTCAAATCAACAAACTGTTAAAGTTAATGCAGGAAAAAACTTTGAAGGCCAGACAGCCAGCAATATGCACATTTATAGGTAGAAATTTAATTCATGTCTTTTTTTGTTGCAGCTGTTCATAGGCCAGTAGTGAAATCGTGGTGCCAGCACATTCGGATTGTGTCCCCGGCACTGTGCTGGGAAGAGATACGACGCCGACAGATTGATTCGCCAGAGTGTGACACCTGTCTTTTCAAGGGGCAGAACCTCTGGCTTTGTCTGGCACGGGGTTGCTCCTACATTGGTTGTGGCCTGAGTGCAAACCATCACAGCCTTGTGCATGGAAAGGTAGGATCACTGTCACTTAGTCAAGTTAGTGACTTACTGACTTACCGACATAGTTTCAGACTCTCTCAGGGCATGGCTGTTCAGTAATTTCTTTCAGTCTCATGCTGGTCACAGTCACTGTTTGAGTAGAGTATGAACTATGATCGCGGTGTCTGAGTAGGGTATTATCAGTCTCATAAAGAGTCATATCATGATCCTGCAGATTCTTTAATTTTAAGTCTGCAGTATATGATCTGTCTGAGGAGTTCTGTTGTCATGTTTAGATCATACAGTGTTGAGATACAGTGGGAACACCTTTGTGAGATTTATAAAGTTTTTTTTTTTTTTTTTTAACAAGAACTACATTTCATGTGTTTGAAAATTAAAATGCAGTGTAATACTAATAGTGGATATATATAATATTGAACTTGAAGAACTTTGTCTTTTGATCTTTTTTTCTTCTAAATTGACTAAAGGGAGAATTTTGCTTTTGATCATTTAAAAAAAAAATTGACTAAAGGGATAATTTTGATAAAGTCTGTTTTTGACTGTACCTGGCTTTGCTGGCAGTGACATTCATTGTCAGGAATGGCTTGTGGGAACAGCCAAGTTTCTTTGGCAGTTTAAGTAACACTAACAGTTCTAAATCAGAAATAACTTTCAGTAACGCTGTCTTTTTCCCTTGATTTAAATCTTGAGCTTGCCTTTTGCTGGCACGAGTGGCAGCTTCTCTGGTTTGGGATGGATTTGTTTATGTTTTTTTCTTTTATTAAATATTATTTGTGTGCACTGCATTAGTTGCTATTTCCTTTTGGGTGTTAGACTGTTACATACATATTATGTGTACATAATAATATCATTTGTTTCAGGATTTCCGTCATTACCTGACAATCAACTTGAGTACTCAGAGATTTTGGTGTTTTTCTTGTGAAACAGAAATCTTTCCTGGCAGCAATAACCCACCTTTCGAGTAAGTACAAACAGGGTTGTCGAGGTCAGTGCGTGAATTTGAAGGTGTTGTGTCTTCTTATTTTGTAAGTTTAATTATTTTTTTCACATTCAGCTATAGTGTTAGTAATATTCGTGACATGAAAACCGCCATTATAATATATTATTGAAATCCCAGAAGACAAAGTGCAGCTGCCAGAGTGAGAGTGGTGGGTAACACTGCACTTGTGTGACACTTTGTTGACAATATACATATATATAATAAATTAATATACAGGTGTGGGGAAATGGTTGCATACATGACCATCTCAACCAACACCGAGCGTGCCTCAGGGTTTTAGTGGAGGAATACTAACAAAGAAATAAACTGACAGGTATGATATTCATCAGGCGAGTGCTTTTTTGGCACGGGTAACTGGAAAGTTGAAGGGAGGTGTGTGTGTGTGGGGGGGATCTACTTGCAGTCTCGTACACATCTAATTGAAGACTACTGTGCTGCTTGGCATCAGTGTACTGACTGTTTCCTTTCTTTCCAGTGCCAGTTCATGAGTTAACCTGAAGGGTTTGCAGTCACAGACACACAGTAACAATTTTCTTTTACAGTCTTTGGTTACTGGTCCTTTTGTGTGCAGTATTCCAGAAGTGGTTGCGCCAAACACGCTGACAGAGATGGCACGACGTGAGAGCTCTAGCAACAGCACTCCTCAGAGGAGCACATCTGGAGGAGATGATTCGGAATCAGACCTGGATGAGGAGAATAACCGACCCAGAGGTATTATTGGTTGTGGGGTTGATGTCTGTGTCCTGCTGTTGAAATACGTGTAAATTCTGATGAGTGTTAGTGTTACAAAGAAAAAAGGATAATTTACAGGGGAAGAGAAGTGAAACGATTTTTTGCATTTTTTAAAGTGGGGATGTCACTGTTGGAATTGATAAAAAATATGCAGAACTTCACACTTTTCTGGTTTTGGACAGTCTAGTTTGTTTTTAAACTTTCCACTTTTAGTTCCAACTATAGATTTTGCAGTCATTGTTTGCAAGTACACAAAGCTGGCTAACTGACAAAATGACATCCAATTATGCTTACAGAGTGTACAAAAAAAAATGCCCTTTCAAAAATAATCTAAATCAAGACATATGAATGTGTGGCCATAATGTTTTATTTCCACTGCAAAACCTTGTGTGCTTTCTGTGCAGGTCTGACAGGGCTTCAGAACCTTGGCAACACTTGCTACTTGAACTCGGCCTTACAGGCTCTGTCAAACTGGTTAGCTTTTCACCTTTTGGGAGATGTTTTTATTAATTTTATTAACCTGTTGCATGTTTGCATGTTTTTTTCTGTTTTTTTCTTCTTCTTCCCTCTAATTCTGTTTGTGTAAAAGACAAGGATATATAATATTGGAAATGAGTAAATGGGAGCAATATATATATGAGCCTGTGCCAAAAGGTGCTCGGCGAGGACCGTCCATTTTTTGGTCGTAAATGCTTCTTCAGGTTTAAGTTTTCTCTGAACAAACCTAACTTTATCTGAAAGAGTATGCATCAAAGAGATAATAAAGATAAACTTGACTCCCAAAGTCAGTTTTGAGTTAGTAAAATATGAAAATTTACACCAAGTCCGGGCCGAAAATCGGCAAAGGAAGGGTGGACATTTCGGGTGCACCGCTTCAGTTGTCGTTTTGTTTGCATCTTTCTTCTTTAGGCAATTTTCCCTTTGCTGCCTGACAGGACATAGTCAAAGCTTTTTAATGCTTGAGAAAACGGCTCATAACTATTTGTAAAATCTGAATAATTGAAATAAACATATTATTTTCGATCGAAACGCATTGGGTCCGGTTCCGATGCTGACGAAAACGTTTGTCTGCTACTATTCACTGCGGACTTGTGGGTGGTGAAACAAAGAAGCTGTTGCTAAAATCAGTGTTTAGTCAAAAGCAGTGATAATAAAAGCGTTGGATTCCGTTCGTAATAAACAATTTCAAGTTTAAAATTTCAAGTTTTTATTTTGTCAGTCCGTTACGATCGAAGATTGCCGATTCTGGGGATAAACGTCGATTTTGTGACCGCGGTCTTTTTGCACAAAGCGCGGCCATGTTTACCCACACTGCTTTGCGCCTACTTTCTCTTCAAACATGGTGCCAACAAGGAACGGTGAGTGAATTTTTGATTTGGGTCATGAACCTTTTTACATTTTCAATCGAAATGTGATGTTGCGTCCGACAGATTAAATAGTTACTTTTCATTGATACAACGTTATTTTTGCATTTTCATTCGTAATTGTAAGCGCAGTGACCATTATTAAACAGGTTTTGGTCGGCAGTGTGCAAATTCAAAGTGATGTCTTCGTTCGATAGCCCGCTGTTTCTCGGATGACACAAGCGGGCCTTAGGTCAGTGTTTCGATCGCGAGTGACCGAATTTTGCACAGTAATGTCCACGTTTCGATCAAGAACTAGTTTTTTCTTAGTGTTTCGACTGAAAGAGAAAAACTTATACGTTCAAGTGTTTACTTCGTAATGGCGAAAATACCCGTGTTTACGACGGCACACGTTTCGGAGTTGATTTGCTGCTGTCGGACAGCGTTTTTTTCATTTGTTTAGTCGATCGGAACAGCATAATGCCATGACACAAATTCTTACTCCTCAGTACACTTCTGCAACTCTACAGGTTTATTATTGCCGTCTGTGATGTGAACTAAGAGTTTAAAAAAGGCATAGCCGTAAATTATCTATTTATACCAATTTATACAAATTGTACAAACACACAACAACAAAAAGAAGAAGAAAAGAAAGAAAAGAACATTACCATGACATTAACATTGTGATTAGGGAGATGTTTTTTAAAAATTATTTATCTTCCAGGCCTTCCCATTTCCCTGGGATGAATAAAGCATATTGTTATTGTTGTTTTGATTCTATTTCTAGCAGGACAGATGCATTCTAAAGTGTGTGCTGAAACTAGTGAAAGCCAGAATAGAATTTCTTAACTGATGTAGTTTATATGTGCATTGCAGTACAAATACAATACAGTGCAGCATATAAAGTAGAATATTGTGACAATTCACTATAAATATGCAACATGAACTGATGAAGACAAAAAATTCAACAACACAAAATACAATACACTGTGGCACAATGTAGGGTGGGGTGGAAGTTAGTAGGGATGAAAGACCAAATGACAGAAATTTAAAAAAGGAGGGGTACCTGGTATTTGTGTTATTATGTTTGCAATACAGCACTTTAATTATATATATATATATATATTAATATATATATATATTAATATATATATATATGTTAGTAATATTACCTAATGTCTGATATAGATATGTATATATATTCGGGGGAAAGTCAAAACACACACACGTGCGCGTGCAGACACACACAATATCTTATATGCATAGTAGGTCTCCAGAGTTGCATACCTATAAATAAGGAGACATATCCTCAAAAACAGTTGTTATATTGCCTTATTTTGTACACATGCATGTTTCTTTTCAGGCTAAAGAGGTCGATGCTCCAAAAGGGAAGAGCAAGTGTTTTTCATGACACAGCAGGGACAACATTAGTGGAGCATGAAGCCAGATTCGTCCTGGGAAGCACTGCAGTACTTAGGAACAGCAGAGAAATAAAGATATGTCTCAATGCTGAAGTGCCAACTCACTGAAAACAAATCTTTTAAATTTATTAGGATGGGAAGAATTAGTGTTAACATGGAAATTCTCTATGCTTTGTCATCAGTTTCCAGATTTTGCATTACTGTTTCTGGTTACTTACAATGTGTTACAGTTGTTATTCCAGGTAGTGAGACTTGAATGCCAAATCAATGTCTTTCGTAATTGAATTTTACCTGCTGTTAACAATAGGGTATAGGGTGAATGTACATTTGTAATTCACATGGTTTTCTGTTTTGTCAATGAAAGAATAATAATGACAACTTGGCTGTACTTTTTCTAAGTCACTACTGACTGCCAGTGTTACATATTCCATTGTGTCCTCTGATATGTCGAGGCATCGACAGTGCATTACTTTAAATAATGGTTTCGGCCTTGTTCAGTATTTACAGCAATGTGTCAGATGTAGGAAACTAAGTGATTTTATTAGCTGTGCATATGTTTTACAGGAAAGGAAGTGTTGTGTCCACCATAGAGTTGTTACATCCAACAGATAAAATGCTGAAAAAGGGCCTTTGATAAAATTACAACTATACAAGCAACTTGTTTAGTGCTGCAGTCATTAAAACCACTACTAACAGCTGGCAACATTTTGTTGCAGTGTAGGGAAATCAGCACTGTTATTTTATAAGCTGTGTATTGTGAGCATGGGAAATGTTATGTCCATCCAATAATCGTTACATCCGACAGATAAAATGTAAAAAATGTCGTTGATGACCTTATTTCATGCTGCAGTCATGGAACAACTATGCTTCATAAATTCTAATAAACACATCCTATTTTTGATTCAGTGTTGTGTTTCATTTTCATTTTATTAAAAAAATAAAAGTGGCAGTCTGTCGGATGTAACACAGGACATCATTGTTATGATTTTGAATATGAAATAAAAAGTGAATTGAGTCAATTTAAGTTTTACTGTCTTGTTATAAACGATGGATGTTTATTTTCCCCACAGATTGATGCAATCATTAAATTCAAGGATTAAATCAAACATTGTGTCCTGTGTTGCATCGACAGATTCAGGTGTCCGTCTTTAAATGTCTTTTTCTCAGACTTGCTTCATCAAGTTATTTTTAAGACCTGAAATGTATATAAAAAAGACTTATCTTTTAAATGGTGTTACTTGCTAAATGACTTTTCTGCTTTTATTTTTCACCCTAATGTCCACCTTCTAAGCAGCACCTTTTGGCACATGCTCATATAGATATATGAAATGACTTGAAACAAATAGCAACCTGTCCTAGTCCTACCCTTACTGAATTGATGGCTGATGAGGTGAAGTGTGCTGTGTGTCTGCTTGCAGCCCTCCGTTGACCCGGTTTTTCCTGGATTGTCTGGGCTTCGTGCGGCCAGAACGGAGCCCCATGCTGTCCAGGAGCTATGCCAAACTGGTGTCAGAACTTTGGCACAGAAAGAGGTACGTTGCGACCACTGCTGTGACAGTTCTAATTACGACTGCATTGTTTACTTCCTTCCTTTCACAGAACACTGCGACATCCCTGTTGGAAATAATGACAATCCATTGCAATGTGATGCTGGTTTAAGTTAGGCCATGTTATCCAATGTGATGTGATGCTGGTCGTGATTAGACTGCCTTACCCTATGTGATGTGACGCCAGTGGTGGTTAGACCACCTTACCTTATGTGATGTGATGCCGGTGGTGGTTAGACCACCTTACCCTATGTGATGTGATGCTGGTGGTGGTTAGACCACCTTACCCTATGTGATGTGATGCCGGTGGTGGTTAGACCACCTTACCCTATGTGATGTGATGCCGGTGGTGGTTAGACCACCTTACCCTATGTGATGTGATGCCAGTGGTGGTTAGACCACCTTACCCTGTGTGATGTGACGCTGGTCGTGGTTAGACCGCCTTACCCTATTTGATGTGATGCCGGTGGTGGTTAGACCACCTTACCCTATGTGATGTGACGCCAGTGGTGGTTAGACCACCTTACCTTATGTGATGTGATGCCGGTTGTGGTTAGACCGCCTTACCCTATGTGATGTGATTCCGGTTGTGGTTAGACCGCCTTACCCTATGTGATGTGATTCCGGTTGTGGTTAGACCACCTTACCCTATGTGATGCAACGGTGGTCGTGGTTAGACGGCCTTACCCTATGGCTGTGCTGTTATTTTCAGACTGAGCTACGTGGTCCCCAGCGGCATTGTCAGTGGCATCAAAGCTGTTCACCCCATGTTCCGCGGCTACACACAGCAGGTCAGTCATTGCAGTGTGCGTGTCTGGCCTTGTGCTGGCTGGTTGCTGAGAATGTCTGTTAGATGGGTTTGTCTACATTGGAGTGCATTAAACAACTGACAAAAATGATGAGACCCCCCCCCCCCCCCCCCCCCCCACCCCAAGAAGAAGAAGAAGAAGAAGACACAGTGCTGAGCTGTGTGGTCCTTCATGGCACACACAACCAAACCGTCAAAAGACACCCTAACACACAGACACACATCACGCACAGACATGGGCAGACAGACACAGGTACAGATACACACAGATGGACACACACACGCGTGCACGCACTTGCACAGATGTACAGATGCACGCACAGAGACGCACGCACGCGCACTCCTCCTTTTTCTTGCATTTGATTATTTTCAGTGTTTGCTGCTGTTGTTGTAGAGTTCCTTTTAAGACGGTGGGTTCAGTGGGGAGGACACCCAAGGGGCTTGAGTAAAACCCCATGTTTGTTTAACGGCAGGATGCCCAGGAGTTCCTGCGCTGCTTCATGGACCAGCTGCACGAGGAGCTCAAGTACCCGTCTATCTCCTCCGACGAAGACGACGACGACGACAGGGAGGAGGAGGAAGAGGATGACAACGAGCCTGAGAGTGGCATCGCCTCTCTGACCGACCCCAACGCTCAGAGCCTGGCAGGGAGCCTGGGGGGTGGGGGTGATCGCAGGAAGGTGATGGGGCGCGATCGCCGGAACTCCGTCGACTCCAGCAGCAGCCGGTCCGAGTACGAGTACGAGACTTGCGACTCGGGCCTGAGCAGCGAGCTGGGCTCTCAGGGGGACCCGAACGTGTCCAGCGATGACGGCAGCGAGGTGAACGAGCACACTTTGTGTCTGCCTGCCCGCGAGGACAACTGCGCAGCCGGAACCAAGTCTCCCAATGCGGTGGCTGCCTCCCCGAGCCGGCTCAGTCCCTCCCTGCATCGCCAGCAGAACAAGAACCGCAACTCTTTCTCACCGGGGGCATCGCTGCCCCCTGGGATGGGAGCGGAAAACAACATTGACACCGTGGCAAACTTGAAGGAGATCAAGGAGACGGCAAACCTGCTGTCAAAGATCGAGACGGACAACGCTCGCAACCAGGGCTGCTCGGGGGACGGTCTGCAGAAGAGTGAATCGGGGGAGTACCTGGACGCCTTGTCCGACTCCTCTCCAGCAGCCAACACCCGATCTAGAGCAGCGGCTGCTTCTCAGCAACAGAATCAACAGTTGCAGCAGCAGCAGCAGCAGCAGCAGTTGCAGCAGCAGCAACAACAGCAACAGCAGCAGTCGCAGCAGCAACCACTGCTGCCAGAAATTGTGCACGGCCGGACGGTTCCACCTGTTGTTCAGTCCTCCATGATGCGAAAAGGTTGGAAGAGGCTTTGGTGTCGTATTCCATTTCCAGCTCCTTGGGGCCGTGTGTCCCTAGGGGTCATACGGTCTTCATAAATTTGGGAACGTTTGGGAAAACTGAGCTTTTTTATCTTTTTTTTTTAAGGCCTGTAAAGTCTGTGGGTAAAAATGGTAGTTTTGACAAAGGTCTTGGAAAGTTGGGGAATTTCATGATACGGGTCAGTTCATCTGAAAGCAAGTGTTTGTTTTCTTGGGTTTTATTTTTTTATTAGGTCTTTGAAAATAATGAAAACTGTCTCGAAAGTCCTTGAAATGTGCTTGAATTTTGTCTCCCTAAGCCTGCATGAACGTGTATATCTGACGTCTGGGTATACATATATATATATCTATATATATATCTATCTGTACATACTACTTACTTTTGTCATGTCAAATTGCATTTGCTGTAAATGAAGTTTTGTCTGTGCCACCCTACAGTTTAACTGCCTTTTGCTCTGCAGGTCGAAAGAGAAAGAACATCAAGTATGAGAGTGTCATCTCGCACATCTTTGACGGCAAGATTCTCAGCTCCGTCCAGTGTCTGTATTGTGAGAGGGTGAGTGTTCTGAGTAGGGGGCGGCACGCGTCTGTTGCCCTCAGTCCTTGGGAAACTCACAAACCAGATAAAAATACAGTCTAAGCAATATTGCAATCATGTTGTCTTCGTAAAGTTTCATCTCAAAGAAATTCATTTTTCAAGAGGATTTCATTGAATGCCCCATAGAATGCAAATGTTTGGTTGTTCGACATTCTTTCCCAGATCACTGCAAAAATATTGATGTCATCAATTGATATTATATACAGGGCCTATTTCCTGCATCCTCAGCAGCGTATAGTACATGCACACAGTCAGCCCCTCAGCAGCGTATAGTACATGCACACAGTCAGCCCCTCAGCAGCGTATAGTACATGCACGCAGTCAGCCCCTCAGCAGCGTATAGTACATGCACGCAGTCAGCCCCTCAGCAGCGTATAGTACATGCACGCAGTCAGCCCCTCAGCAGCGTATAGTACATGCACACAGTCAGCCCCTCAGCAGCGTATAGTACATGCACACAGTCAGCCCCTCAGCAGCGTATAGTACATGCACGCAGTCAGCCCCTCAGCAGCGTATAGTACATGCACGCAGTCAGCCCCTCAGCAGCGTATAGTACATGCACACAGTCAGCCCCTCAGCAGCGTATAGTACATGCACGCAGTCAGCCCCTCAGCAGCGTATAGTACATGCACACAGTCAGCCCCTCAGCAGCGTATAGTACATGCACGCAGTCAGCCCCTCGGCAGCGTATAGTACATGCACGCAGTCAGCCCCTCAGCAGCGTATAGTACATGCACACAGTCAGCCCCTCATAATGCTGGTAGAAATGTTTCCGTGTCTTGGGTTTCCCCGATGATCTAACAACAATAATAATAATGGTAAATGCATTTGTAATGCACCAAATCCCGCCATGATGTATGTTTGAGGCTGAAAGCGCTGTGCATGAAACATTACAACAGTACACAACCTAATTTAGTAATGCGTTGCGTATCTCTATGATCTATCCTCACTCTCCCCCTGCATGCAGATGCGCATGTGGACACATACATACATGCACACGCACGCTTGCACACGCACTCATGCATGCATGCACACACACTCACATGCCCACACACACGCACACATACACACACACAAACGCACACACATTGTACACACACACACAAACACATACACATTGCACACATACACACACACACACACATACACGTTGCACACACACACATACACACTCACACACACACACACATACACACACACACACACACACACACACACACACACACACACACACACACACACACACACACACACACACACACACACACACACACACACACACACACACACACACACACACACACACACACACAAACATCTGGGCCCTGTGAAGTCACTCAGCCCACCTCCCTCCCTTTCCAGGTGTCTACGACGAAAGAGACGTTTCAGGATCTCAGCCTCCCCATCCCCAGCAAGGACTACCTGCAGGTGCTTCACTCGGGCCACCCCAGCGCCGCCTCCGGGGGCGGGGCCATGGGCGGACCCAGGGGTGGGGCCTGTGGGGATCAGCTGGGCACGCAGAGCTGGTTCAGCTGGATGTTCTCATGGATGAAAAGGTGGGTCTGGGACAGAGGGGGTATCTAGGGGATTCTGGGGGGGGAGCTGTGGTGATCAAGGTATCTGGCTTGGGGGGGGGGGGGGGATCTAAGGTATTCTGCTTCAGGGTAGCCTGTGGGGATCTAGGGTATTCTGGCTTAGGGTAGCCTGTGGGTATTCTGCCTCAGGGGGTGGGGGTCTAGGGTATTCTGGCTTAGGGTAGCCTGTGGGTATTCTGCCTCAGGGGGTGGGGGTCTAGGGTATTCTGGCTTAGGGTAGCCTGTGGGTATTCTGCCTCAGGGGGTGGGGGTCTAGGGTATTCTGGCTTAGGGTAGCCTGTGGGTATTCTGCCTCAGGGGGTGGGGGTCTAGGGTATTCTGGCTTAGGGTAGCCTGTGGGTATTCTGCCTCAGGGGGTGGGGCCTGTGGGGGTCGGTCAGGCCCTCAGAGTTGGTTCAGTGAGCTGGTGAGTCGGTTTAGTGAGCTGGTGGGTTGGTTTAGTGAGCTGGATGTGTTAGACTTGAGAGTTGGCAGCCTGAACTGCACATCTGTTGCTGGAAATAAGAGTTGCTGGGGTCTGGTGGTCAACCTTCGGAATATTATTTGTTCTTGTGGCTTGGCAAAAACAAATCTCTTGTGCCTTGTGTTGCTTTCAGTTTGTTTGTAGGACCCACAATCACGCTACGCGACTGTCTGTCTGCGTTCTTCTCTGCGGATGAACTGAAGGGCGACAACATGTACAGCTGCGAACAGTGCAAGAAGTGAGTCCCGCTCAGCAAACAACCTTGAATTTTCAGTTGATATTCATGTTCTCAAGTCATCATTTAAGACATGAGTTTCTTGATGTTCAGTAAAGTTGTGGTCTGTGGACACTGTCTTGTGATGTTGCCCCTCACAGTCAGTGAAGCATTGCTCCATTAAAACGGCTCTCATCGCTGACCACCTGACGCAGACGTGTTTACCCCTACGGTTTCGCCGTAATTCCTACGGATTCAGACCTCAAATTCCACTGTTACGCTGGTTGGGTAAAAAATTATGGTCATTGTCCGATTTTCCCTTTCCCACATTTTAAGCTGAAGTAAAACCGCAGGCGCAGGATTGAAACTGTCAAAGGGCCAAAACCAAGTCATGACAGGAAATTACTTCCCTTGGAATACCGACTGCGCATGCTCATTGCTTCTGCTGCCATCTTTGAAGTGTGCTTTGGGATGATGAGTAAAAGATGTGTTGAAGATTCGGGATTGACTACTCCCAAGAAAATTAAGGCGACCCAACATTATCGCCCAGAGTACCATGAGAGGTGGTCATGTTTATTGCATTCGCGAAAAGGCGATTCGTTCATTCGACATCAATTCACTTGCGCACATGGTGGTGGAAACGATTGCAAGAGGCATGTAAAGTCCATTCGCCACAAAGATTATCAATCTTTTGAAGAAATCCCAGCCGTCTTTAAAGTTTCAGGAAGCAAAGCGAGGTGAGGGCCAGCAGGACATCATTAGAGCTGAAGCCATGATGTGCGACTTGTTAGTCGTCCAGACTTGTGATCATCACAATCCATGGATCTGTTGGTGTTTCTAATAATAGTGTAAACAAAATGCTGTTGCACTTGATCTTGAGGCTATTGTGCCTTCATTTGTTACAATCTTGGTCTGAGTAAAAATTAACAGTGAATACAGCTGTCTAAAACATTGTGTGAGATATGAATATATAAGTGTGAAAAATGGAGTGTGTGTATTACTGACAGTCACCTTGGATTACTGACAAGTTCTGCCCAAAGTACTGACAAGTGAAAAGAGGGGTAAACGGGTCTGCTGACGCAAGAGGCAGTCTGGCGGTGACAGTGTAGCACTAGGTTCGGTCTCCTCCTTCCCCCACCTCCTGGGATCTGGGTTCCCACCACTACCTCTTTGGATACAGTTGGACGTTAAACAAGTTTCCCCATCCAACCACCAAACTGATGTTCAGTGATGTGTGCAGCAGCACCCTCACTCAGCCCTCCAGTCTTCTTTCCAAAAAAAATGTTTTATTCGCTTTAACAAATATAACACAACAGCAGAACATAGTACACCTGATCCGCACAATGGATAATGGACATATACAAGTATACACGTACAATTTTCGCATATGTACTGAAAAAGGTTCCCATACAGACAGATGCAGGCAGACATACAGACATGCAGACATGCAGACATAGAGACAAGCAGTTGGACAAGCACATTATAGACAGTCACAGACAGACAAACATTGGCCTTGTAGTCACAGACAAACACTGGCCTTGTAGTCACAAACATTGGCCTTGTAGTCACAGACAGACAAACATTGGCCTTGTAGTCACAGACAAACATTGGCCTTGTAGTCACAGACAGACGAACATTGGCCTTGTGTTGTGCATTAAGTGATTGACTCAGAGTGTGTTTCAGTGGGTTGTTTTTTAAAGGTGTGCCACTCTTTTTTTCCATGGCTTTGTTTCTGATCTTGAGTAGTATGGTCTTTTGGCCTTTCTCAGGCATTTACTCAAAGGATGATTTTTCTGTTGTTTTGCAGGTTGAGGAATGGTCTGAAATATTCCAAAGTGCTGGAATTACCAGAGGTCAGTTGATCCTTACTTAATATACATGGCAGATGTGTTCATGTTCTTAAGGAAAAGAAAGAAGAAGAAAACACAATTCCAGTTGCTAGCTTCACCCAGTTTGAAGAGTGGAAGATACCAGCTGTGGGCACTGCCTTTTCTTTGTACCAGACAATATTGATTGGTTTATAAAGTGCTGCCTTTTCTTTGTACCAGACAATATTGATTGGTTTATAAAGTGCTGCCTTTTCTTTGTACCAGACAATATTGATTGGTTTATAAAGTGCTGCCTTTTCTTTGTACCGACAATATTGATTGGTTTATAAAGTGCTGCCTTTTCTTTGTACCAGACAATATTGATTGGTTTATAAAGTGCTGCCTTTTCTTTGTACCAGACAATATTGATTGGTTTATAAAGTGCTGCCTTTTCTTTGTACCAGACAATATTGATTGGTTTATAAAGTGCTGCCTTTTCTTTGTACCAGACAATATTGATTGGTTTATAAAGTGCTGCCTTTTCTTTGTACCAGACAATATTGATTGGGTTTTATAAAGTGCTGCCTTTTCTTTGTACCAGACAATATTGATTGTTTTATAAAGTGCTGCCTTTTCTTTGTACCTGACAATATTGATTGGTTTATAAAGTGCTGCCTTTTCTTTGTACCAGACAATATTGATTGGTTTATAAAGTGCTGCCTTTTCTTTGTACCAGACAATATTGATTGGTTTATAAAGTGCTGCCTTTTCTTTGTACCAGACAATATTGATTGGTTTATAAAGTGCTGCCTTTTCTTTGTACCAGACAATATTGATTGGTTTATAAAGTGCTGCCTTTTCTTTGTACCTGACAATATTGATTGTTTTATAAAGTGCTGCCTTTTCTTTGTACCAGACAATATCGATTGTTTTATAAAGTGCTGCCTTTTCTTTGTACCAGACAATATTGATTGGTTTTATAAAGTGCTGGCTTTTCTTTGTACCAGACAATATTGATTGTTTTATAAAGCGCTGCCTTTTCTTTGTACCAGACGATATTGATTGGTTTATAAAGCCCTGCCTTTTCTTTGTACCAGACAATATTGATTGTTTTATAAAGCGCTGCCTTTTCTTTGTCCAGACAATATTGATTGGTTTTATAAAGTGCTGGCTTTTCTTTATACCAGACAATATTGACTGGTTTTATAAAGCGCTGCTCTCTGCTTTTGAACGGACTCAATGCGTTTGAGGTGTTTTAGTGTGTGCTGGGTTATTTTAGTGTTTCCATGATCCATTGGTCTCTGACATGGACTACATATTGATGTACACCTGTGATCCATTTGCATGCATACATACATGGGGGACCTTGGTTTTGTGGTCTCATCCGAAGGCGGCAGAGCAGAGTAGCCTGCACAGACTTTGACTGCAGAAATCTTGTGCTTGGCTTTAGGGATTTTGCTGTGTGCCACCGTCTCTGGCATCGGCACAAGCAAACAAATCATGGAGTATTCATGTTGCGTTTAGGTGCTGTGTGTTCACCTGAAGCGGTTTCGTCACGAGTTCTTCTCCTCCAAGATCAACACCTACATTTCCTTCCCTCTGCATGGTTTGGACATGAAGCCGTACCTTCACAAAGGTAGCTACCTCTCTAACCCTCACCTGTACTTCTCTCTCTGGAACTCTGGTCCCGCTCCCATGCACAACTTGGAAACTCTGTCTTTTTTCAGAACAACTCTCAAAATTCACCTGTTCAGAAAAGCTTTTTTTCTATGTAGAAATTCCTCAGACATTTTCCTGCCTTATGAATAGATTACAAGGCACATGTTCTGTGTGTGTGTGAGTGGGCCTTCTAAGTTGATTAGAACAGTGATGTTTATAAGTTTCAAAGATTTGTCTGTGTAGATATACTCAGTTGTGATGTTTTAGTGCATGTTTTTGCAACTGTGTACTGTTTGCTAATATTTTTATTGTTTTATGTAGTTGTGTCTGATTCTGGGTGAGAGTGGTATACCAATCTTTGCATAAACTCGCCTTCATTGTCATGGTTATTTGTGTGGTTTATCTGAAGCACGTTTGATGTGTATCTCTTTGTGTGGTTTATCTGAAGCGTGTTTGATGTGTATCTCTTTGTGTGGTTTATCTGAAGCGTGTTTGATGTGTTTTCTTTGTGTGGTTTATCTGAAGCGTGTTTGATGTGTATCTCTTTGTGTGGTTTATCTGAAGCGTGTTTGATGTGTATCTTTGTGTGGTTTATCTGAAGCGTGTTTGATGTGTATCTCTTTGTGTGGTTTATCTGAAGCGTGTTTGATGTGTATCTTTGTGTGGTTTATCTGAAGCGTGTTTGATGTGTATCTCTTTGTGTGGTTTATCTGAAGCGTGTTTGATGTGTATCTCTTTGTGTGGTTTATCTGAAGCGTGTTTGATGTGTATCTTTGTGTGGTTTATCTGAAGCGTGATTTTGTGTGTATCTCTTTGTGTGGTTTATCTGAAGCGTGTTTGATGTGTATCTCTTTGTGTGGTTTATCTGAAGCGTGTTTGATGTGTATTCTTTGTGTGGTTTATCTGAAGCGTGTTTGATGTGTATCTCTTTGTGTGGTTTATCTGAAGCGTGTTTGATGTGTATCTCTTTGTGTGGTTTATCTGAAGCGTGTTTGATGTGTATCTTTGTGTGGTTTATCTGAAGCGTGTTTGATGTGTATCTCTTTGTGTGGTTTATCTGAAGCGTGTTTGATGTGTATCTTTGTGTGGTTTATCTGAAGCGTGTTTGATGTGTATCTCTTTGTGTGGTTTATCTGAAGCGTGTTTGATGTGTATCTACTTTGTGTGGTTCATCTGAAGCGTGTTTGATGTGTGTTTGTTTCAGACTGCAAGTCAGAGGTCACGCTGTACGACTTGGTAGCTGTGGTCTGTCACCACGGCACTGCTGGGGGTAAGTGGGGCTTGTACCTTCTTAATCTTAATCTTAATCTTACAGCCGACTGCCTCCTTTAAAAAGAAGAAGTTTATTAGTGATGATAATAATGATAGATTATTTATAGCACCCCATTTCATAAGAGCCTTGGGCGCTTGCAGAGGCCTACAGATGCTTGGATTCATCACTCACGTGCACAACATGAGCGTGCATGTACATATGACAAACATGGGCATGCATGCATGACATATGTATGTAAGCACACAAGCACGCGCGCGTGCACACACACACACACACACACACACACATTCTACAAAGACATGCATTACTAGTGATGGGTTGGTGTAAAAGAGAACAAAACTGAAAGGACACAATAGTCTCACCTCAAGTGTCTAGAGTTTTATGAGTGGCAACTTGGTAGTAAACTAAAAGGCACAGATATTTGGAGTCATTGGATTGCATGTAAAAGTTATCTGTGTGTGTGTGTGTGCATATGGGCGTGCGCTCATGCATGTATGTGTGTGTGTTTGTGTGTGTGTGTGCATGCCTGAGTGAATGAGTGTGTGTGTGTGCGTGTGTGTGTGGTTGGTGGTTGGCTGGGTGCTATTGACAGTGTTCAGTGGGTTTTTTTTGTGTGTGTGGCCATTTGTTTATTGGTTAGACTTGTTGACTTGTATACATATGCATTTAAACTGTATAGCAATTAGCATGCAGTCAAAAAGCACATTTCTGCATCTGTCATATAGACGAATAAAACTGATATATCTTATTGCTATGCCTTGCGTTCCTTATGTCTTACTACTATGTCCTATGTTCCTTGTGTCTTATTACTAAGTCTTATGTTCCATATGTTTTATGTTCCTTATGTTTTACTACTATGACTTATGTTCCTTATCTTTTATGTTCCTTATGTCTTACTACTATGACTTATGTTCCTTATGTCTTATGCCTTATGTTCCTTATGTCTTACTACTATGACTTATGTTTTATGTTCCTTATATATTTTATGTTCCTTATGTCTTACTACTATGACTTATGTTCCTTATGTTCTTATGTCTTAGTACTACGACTTATGTTTTATGTCCTTATGCTATGACTTATGTTCCTTATGTTTTACTGTTCACTATGACTGTGCCTTATGTTTTATGTTCCTTATGTCTTACTACTATGACTTATGTTTTATGTTCCTTATATATTTGATGTTCCTTATGTCTTACTACTATGACTTATGTTCCTTATGTCTTACTACTACGACTTATGTTCCTTATGTCTTACTACTACGACTTATGTTGTTCCTCAGGTGGCCACTACACGGCTTACTGCCTGAACCACTTCAACGAACAGTGGTACGAGTATGACGACCAGTACGTCACGGAGGTGGATGTGGGTCAGGTCATCAACTGTGAGGCATACGTCCTCTTCTACAGGTGATCTTCGTATGCATTGCTCCTTTGTGTGTGTGTAGAGGTGGTACACACCGGTCTTTGGGACTCAAGTTGGGCATGGGGCCATTTTCAGTCCCCCCCCCCCCCCCCCCCCCCCGTCCTGCCACTTGGGCTGCTGCATTCCATCTTTGAGGGCTGACTGTAGTGTGTGCTGTATTTTTGTTTTGTATGTCCAAACAATGGTACATCTGCCATTGTTTGGGATTTTTAAGGAGCGCCCCCAGGTGTTAAAGGATGCAGATGCATGGTGGGGAGGGGTGGTGGTGGGGGGAAAATAGTGTAGGAGAGTAGCACTGAAGTTGTGTGGGGCAGAAATCCCTTTCCTCACTGGGGAGTCAAAGAGGCATAAGCAGTGCGCAGAACTGACACTCGACCAGCTGAACTATGTCCATGCTGCATCTTGTCTATATTTGAGCCACATCTGTGCCGCATCTTGTCTATATCTGTGCCTCATCTTGTCTATATCTGAGCCGCATCTGTGCCGCATCTTGTCTGTATCTGAGCTACATCCATGCCTCATCTTGTCTATATCTGAGCTACACCTGTGCCTCATCTTGTCTGCATCTGAGCTACATCCATGCCTCATCGTGTCTGTATCTGAGCTACACCTGTGCCTCATCTTGTCTATATCTGAGCTACATCCATGCCTCATCTTGTCTGTATCTGAGCTACATCCATGCCTCATCTTGTCTGTATCTGAGCTACATCAATGCCTCATCTTGTCTATATCTGAGCTACATCCATACTGCATCTTGTCTATATCTGAGCTACATCCATACTGCATCTTGTCTATATCTGAGCTACATCCATACTGCATCTTGTCTGTATCTGAGCTACATCCATGCCTCATCTTGTCTATATCTGAGCTACATCCATACTGCATCTTGTCTATATCTGAGCTACATCCATACTGCATCTTGTCTATATCTGAGCTACATCCATACTGCATCTTGTCTGTATCTGAGCTACATCCATGCCTCATCTTGTCTGTATCTGAGCTACATCCATGCCTCATCTTGTCTATATCTGAGCACACCATACTCATCTTGTCTGTATCTGAGCTACATCCATGCCTCATCTTGTCTGTATCTGAGCTACATCCATGCCTCATCTTGTCTATATCTGAGCTACATCCATCCTGCATCTTGTCTATATCTGAGCTACATCCATACTGCATCTTGTCTGTATCTGAGCTACATCCATACTGCATCTTGTCTGTATCTGAGCTACATCCATGCCTCATCTTGTCTATATCTGAGCTACATCCATACTGCATCTTGTCTGTATCTGAGCTACATCCATACTGCATCTTGTCTGTATCTGAGCTACATCCATACTGCATCTTGTCTGTATCTGAGCTACATCCATACTGCATCTTGTCTGTATCTGAGCTACATCCATACTGCATCTTGTCTGTATCTGAGCTACATCCATACTGCATCTTGTCTGTATCTGAGCTACATCCATGCTGCATCTTGTCTGTATCTGAGTCACACCCAGGCCTCTCAGCATGCTTCTGTCTGTTAGTCTGTTTACAGTAAGCCACAGTATGCAGCTTTAGTTTACAGCATGCTTGACAACAACTTGACATTTCCAATTTGAGGGTGGGGCCATAGGGTGTAGGTTTCCAGATGTGCACAGTCTTGTGATGTTACAAGAGTATTTTTTACATCAACACAGAGTGCAGTGTCAGCATAGTTATTGCACACAGGAAAGCATTGTGTTCCTTTTGGCCACAATTGGTTTCTAGATCACAAAATGTTTGGTACAAATAAAATCTGATTCCTTGTCATCATGCAAAGTCTGTGTTGAATGCAATTGATGCTGATTACACCAGGGCCTCTTGCGTTCACAGAAAGTCTGATTACACCAGGGCCTCTTGTGTTCACAGACAGTCTGATTACACCAGGGCATCTTGTGTTCACAGAAAGTCTGATTACACCAGGGCATCTTGTGTTCACAGAAAGTCTGATTACATCATCTTGTGTTCACAGACAGTCTGATTACAGCGGGGCCTCTTGTGTTCACAGACAGTCTGATTACACCAGGGCATCTTGTGTTCACAGAAAGTCTGATTACACCAGGGCCTCTTGTGTTCACAGTCTGATTACACCATCTTGTGTTCACAGACAGTCTGATTACATCATCTTGCGTTCACAGAAAGTCTGATTACATCATCTTCTGTTTACAGGAAGTCAGAGGAGCACATGCTGAACCTGCGAATGAAGGCCATGAAGCTGAGAGAGGTGAATGATGTAAGGGTCCTTTTAATATCTGGTTTTTGTTGTTAAAAGTGTCACCTAGACCTAGTCCTAGCCTGCAACCTCAAAGTGCGGAACAGTACACACGTAGTTGAGCATAGGTCTACCTTGAAATAAAGATTATCGTTAATTTAACAAATGAGTAACAAATGATGGACACATCAGCACAGGTTGAAACATAAATGACTGTAATAAACAAGCATGCATGCATGCATACGTTGATGCATATGAGCGTGCACACACACACACACACACACACACACACACACACACACACACACGTGCAAGCACAGCATAACTGTCATGGTTGACTGGGCATAGAAAAAACTGTTTCCTTCCTTGTCATGTAACTCGTTTCTTTACTTAATTTTGAAAGGTTGGATAGGGGAATTGGATGAATGAACCAAATTTATATACCCCACAATAGCTGGCTTTGGTATAACGTTGATAATATTATCTGTCTTCATCTTTTACAGTTTGCCCTGATATAACCCTCATGTTTGACTGGGCATAATTTTTTTTTAAATCACCAAATTCCTTCCGTCCTTGCTTTCACAGCTTGTGTGGTTAATTGTTTGGACTGTTTTGCCCTGATGTAACTGTCATGGTTGACTGGGTGTGAAGAAGAAGAAGACCTTACCAAGTTCCTTCCTTTTACAGCTGGTGTATGGTTAACTGTGCCAACTGTTTCACCCTGATGTAATGGGCATGGTTATGTCTGTGCTGGCTGTGTGTTCAAAAATGGATTCTGTCTGTGTGCTGACTGCGACAGTGACATGGTCAGTGACGGTGAGTGTGTTTGTTGTGTTACTTGACAGCCAAGCCTACTCCAGTTCCACGTGTCTGTGACATGGTCAGTGACGGTGTGTGTGTTTGTTGTGTTACCTGACAGCCAAGCCTACTCCAGTTCCACGTGTCTGTGACATGGTCAGTGACGGTGTGTGTGTTTGTTGTGTTACCTGACAGCCAAGCCTACTCCAGTTCCACGTGTCTGTGACATGGTCAGTGACGGTGTGTGTGTTTGTTGTGTTACTTGACAGCCAAGCCTTCTGCAGTTCTACGTGTCCAAGCAGTGGATCAACCGATTCAACACATTCGCCGAGCCAGGGCCCATCTCCAACAGGGATTTCCTTTGCAAACATGGCGGTGAGGCTTGCGGTGCTAAACTGTGTGTGGGTGTGTGGGTGTGGATGTCATGTATGTGTGGGTGGGTGGTGTGCGTGTTGTATGAGAGTGGTGTGTGTTGTGTGTCTGTGTGGGTGGTGTGTGTGTTGTATGGGAGTGGTGTGTGTTGTGTGAGTGGGTGGGTGGGTGGTGTGTGTGTTGTATGGGTATTGTGTGTGTGTGTGTGTGTGTGTGTGTGTGTGTGTGTGTGTGTGTGTGTGTGTGAGTGTGGATGTTGTATATGTGTGTGTTGTGTGTGGGTGGTGTGGTGTGTGTAGGGTGTGTGTGTGGTGTGTGTGTGTGTGTGTGTGTGTGTGTGTGTGTGCATGAGTGTGGATGTTGTATATGTGTGTGTGTTGTGTGGTTGGGTGGTGTATGTGTTGTATGGGTGGCGTGTGTGTGTGTTGTGTTGTGTTTGTGTGCATCCATGCATACCTACCTGTGTATGTGTGTGTGTGTGTGTGTGTGTGTGTGCGTGAGTGTATATCCATGCATAGCTACATGAGTGTGTGAACACTGTAATCTATATGCATAGGTATGTGTATGTGTGTATACATGGGTGTGCACACTACTGATATTTAGGCTGGTAAGCAGAGGGACCTCGGTTCGATTCTGCTTCGGCTCTCCTTTCTCTTCAAAAATTGTGGTCTCTGGACACTGTCTTGTGACTTTGTCCTGCACAATTAATGAAACATTAAAATGGCTCTCATCACTGCCCATCTTAATGCAGGAGTCATTCTGATGGTGAGGGTGTAGCGATAGGTATAATAGTCTACCTCTCCCCCACCTCCATAAACCCATCCCCCCTTCTCCCGGTCCCTAATAAGCCGTACAGTTTCTGTGGATGTTAAGCACCATGTTTACTTACTGATATTTTAGGCAAGGGATATTTTGATCAGACTCCCAGCTTTGACCACCTGGTTTCACCCAGGATCTTCTTGTTGTCAACAACCCCCCCCCCCCCCCACACACACACACACACACACACACACACACAAAGTGGAAGAAAGCTTTACATTTGTTCGTGTATTGACACGACTGTATCTGACCTGAGATCTGTGTGGGCTGACTCATGGTGGACGTTGTGCGTTTTTGACTCAGGTGTCCCTCCGCATCAGCTGGGTCATGTCGACGAGCTGGTGGAGCCACTGGAACAGAGCGTCTGGGAACTTCTCTACAGCAGGTGTGACATGCGTTTCTTGGGAGTTGTTTTTTCTGGGAACTTCTCTACAGCAGGTGTGACATGTGTTTCTTGGGAGTTGGTTTTTTGGGGAACTTCTCTACAGCAGGTATGGCATGCGTTTCTTGGGAGTTGTTTTTTGGGGGGAACTTCTCTACAGCAGGTGTGACATGCGTTTCTTGGGAGTTGTTTTTTTGGGGGAACTTCTCTACAGCAGGTGTGAGCATGCGTTTCTTGGGAGTTGTTTTTTGGGGGGAACTTCTCTACAGCAGGTGTGACATGCATTTCTTGGGAGTTGTTTTTTCTGGGAACTTCTCTACAGCAGGTGTGACATGCGTTTCTTGGGAGTTGTTTTTTTTGGTTTTTCTTTAGGTGGAACTGGAAGTGTAGAGAGAGAGAAAAACGCACACAAAAACAAGCAAGTAACAGATTGTTGGGGCATCATACTGATGTTAAGAAGACATTAAAACAGGCCCGGCTTGAGCTGAGCTTTGTAGAGAACTGGCCCATGTCACGGTGTAAATGGTTCAGGTGGCAGGTGTAGATACAGGAGTGCAGGACCAGCTGGAACTGAAGCAGGCCCGTGTTACGGTGTAAATGGTTCAGGTGGCAGGTGTAGATACAGGAGTGCAGGACCGGCTGGAACTGAAGCAGGCCCGTGTTACGGTGTAAATGGTTCAGGTGGCAGGTGTAGATACAGGAGTGCAGGACCGGCTGGAACTGAAGCAGGCCCGTGTTACGGTGTAAATGGTTCAGGTGGCAGGTGTAGATACAGGAGTGCAGGACCGGCTGGAACTGAAGCAGGCCCGTGTTACGGTGTAAATGGTTGAGATGGCGGGTGTAGATACAGGAGTGCAGAACCGGCTGGAACTGAAGCAGGCCCATTTCACAGTACAAAATGGCCACACTGACGGACGGACGGATGGAGTCGGGCTGATCGGTGGGCGTTACGTGTGCAGGTACGGGGGTGGCCCGGTGTGCAACAGGCTGTACCCGTGCCAGGTGTGCCAGGAAGAGCTGGACATGATGAAAGCGCGCCAGAAATGGGAGATGGACACTTTTGTGCAGGTGAGTGGCCGTAGCTGATGATTGCCGACCCGCTCGTGCGTTTGAGTTTTTACTCAACGTAGCATGAAGCCCTGGCGTTCAGAAGCAGGAATATTGACCTTTTAGAAGAGACGAGGGATTTGGGTTTGGAATAGGGGGTTGCGTTGGAAGGCTACCGTCACCATCCATTTTGCTTTTTAAGATGTACCAGAGCAGAAAGTTGATGGTTTCCTATGTCCGTTGAGAAGAGAGAAGAAAAAGGAAAAAGAAAAAAAAGGAAAAAGAAAAAAAAAGGAAGGAAGAAAAAAAGGAAGAGAAAGTGATAAAATGGAGATTATGAAAGAAAGCAAACACTTATTTGGTATAAGTCACTTTTTTTCTTCTCTGTGTTACGGTGAAAGCTGGGCTTGGTTCTGACAGTGACGCCAGTGTCTGAGTGTATTGCAGATGTTTGAGAAGCCAGTGCAGCACACAGTGTGGCAGTCATTGCACAGGAAGATTGGAGCATACTGACAGCAGATTCACACAAAGGGACAGTTTGCCGTCAGCAGAAGAAAGAGATGTTGAAGCTGATTTATGTGCACAAACCTGTAACTTTGGAGAATCCACTTTCTCTTAAAGTAAAGTTTGAGGGAGAGCGAGTTAGTTCATTTTTTTCTTTTTTCTTTTTCTTACATCCTGTCAACCGCATAGGTGATCTCAGGACAAATGAACCTGGAAAAGCTCCTTATCATGACCTAGGACAGGAAGGCAGTAATGATGGGGAGGGCAGGCAGAACCTGATGGTGGTGATTGTTGGCTGGCAGTACTCTTAACACGTAACCGATGGGTGTGTGAGGGACAAATGAACCTGGCAATACATCCTATCTGATGAGGGACAGGGCATGGGGAGAGGGCAGGCAGTAACCTGATGGGTGGTGATGGGAAGGAGCCGAGGCGGGGTAACCTGATGGGTGGTGATGGGAGGGCAGGCAGTA
>JABMCL010002983.1:332500-387500 GCA_018857735.1 Alviniconcha marisindica | reverse complement strand
TTTCATGACCAAACGAAGTCCTTGCAACAGTCAGCAGCTACTAACTCTTTAATATCCTGCATTGCCCAGCTTGGCTTGAGCTGTGTCACGGCACATCCGCACCAGCTGGAACATTAAGGCTGCATCAAAATCTCTCCGGCACACTCACCTCACTTCGCATGTTGTCAGTTTTTTTTTTTTTTTAGTGTGTGCTGGGTTGTTGTAGGTGTTTCTGTAACACACCAAACCGACATGGTGGCAGAGGCATTAATGTGTGGATGTGATCTTTGGTTTATAGTCTCATCTGACGGACTTTGTGTGCGCACACTGTGGTGCCCTCTGCTGAGAATCCAGAGCTGTCAAGATTCTCGTTATACTTCAGCTTAGGCTAGGTCAGAACATAGCTTTGCATACTTCATCTGCTGCTGGGAATTTTTGGAGTTTCATTTCTGCCTTCCTGATTCATTCAGCTTCATTTTTCCTGCAAGCCTCTTCGCAAGTAAAAAAAAACAAAAAAACTTGTAGCACGAGCATTGAATCAGACTTTACTTTGTGATTCAGTGAACTTACCTTTTACCTGACCTTTATCAGGTGTTATTTGAGTGACTAACTGTTAAAGAGTAGTTCTTTTCGTTTTGACTCAAGGGTGGTTTGCTGTATGCGGTGCTAGGTCCAAACATTTGCTACAAGAAACAAAGTTAGACACCCCACAATACTTTCCAAGGACCCAAGCGCTGACAGATCGATGTAAATATGCTTTTGTAAATTATTAACCACTTTATTTGTGCGTCACAGCAAGTCTAGATGCGTTGCAGATGTGGTTTTGTGTTGTTGATTTAATTTTGTTATGTATAATATCTTATGGACTTTTAAAAAAAATCTAGCATTAGCATGTTTTTGTATGGAGAACAGGCAGTGTTTGTTGCAGCTTCGTGATTAGTCATTGCAGTTAATATAAAATATTTAAAAAACAACAACTAAGGGGAATGGTCTGATAACTGAGGAAGGTTTTTTTCTTTTCTTCTTATTGGGACATGTTTTTCTTTTTTTCTTTCTTTCTTTCTTTCTTTCATTTCTTTTTTTTGGAAATGGATATTTTTGGAACACATTTCACCCTGTTGTTTTATGGGGGAGAGGAAAGAAGAAATTTTCAAAGTGTGGACTGAATTGTGTTGGCAGACGTTCTCCTTTTGTTTATGATTGAACAGCGACAAGTGCAGAATGTCATGTGGTAGTTGTTATGTTTGTTGGTAGTCATTGTTCTAAGCATCTGTGATAGTTTGCTATGTATTCTTTATCCTTTTGATTGCAATTTGTCTTGATCCTGTGAAGCGTTGAGTTTTGATGAGAACAGCCACACACTCAAACACGAACACACACAAATACACACACACACACCACACACACACACACACACCACACACACACACACACACACACAAGACAAACAAAAAACAATAACAATAAACAAACAACAAAAACAAAAAACAACAAAACAAAAAACAGGACAACTGGTGTGCACAGACCACAGTTCTGTGTGAGAAAAAAACTGATCGAACAAATCAAGTCCTCTTAATATTCCACCCTTCACTGGACATGTCTCTCATTTTATACACCCCATGGTCTGTGGACAGATGAAGATACCGGCCAGCGTAATGTCTGGGCTGCTGTGTGTGGTGTTGGTACACAAGTGAAATCCGCTGTGTCTGGTGTTGGTACACAAGTGAAATCTGGTGTGCATGTTGTCGGCTACCGCAACACTGTGGGGAGGAACCATCCACCTGTCTTACACAGTGCTGAGTTGGTTTGATAAGGTTTGGCAGATACTGCGACTGGCGCTGTCTTCATCATAAATTGTCATCCATGGTCAGATGGTGGTGATAGTAATCACACTGACGAACGCTTCTTACGCCCCGCCCTTTTAACCCCTTCTGTGCTCTTTGCTGTCATACGTCCGCGGCAGGGCCACTTCTTGAATATTTATACAGTGTCGCCCTCGTGCTGTTTGAATGCTGACACTTTGTGCATGGCCATGCGGAGCCATTTTTTTTCCTGAAAATGAACGATTCTAGTTACTGGTTTCTCTGTCAGTGCCAGTTACTAAAACCAAGTCAGTGCTGGTTACTAAAATCAAGTCAGTGCTGGTTACTAAAATCAAGTCAGTGCTGGTTACTAAAAACAAGTCACAAGTTGATGCTGGTTACTAAAACCAAGTCAGAGCTGGTTACTAAAACCACGTCAGAAGTCAGTGCTGGTTACTAAAACCAAGTCAGTACTGGTTACAAGACCGAGTCAAGTCATTGGTGAAGTTAGCAGACCTTTATTGCATGGATTGGAGATGTGCACCCCCATGTCAAAACCAAGCGTCTAATGAAAGAGAACGCTGACTCTTCGGACACACATGCTTAGCTGAGAGGTTATTCTTGGAAGAAACTACATGTATCTGGGTGTGAGACAATTGTTAGAAGAAAATACACTGTTTGTGAGACAGGAAAATACAGGTATCTGTGAGACATTTCCTCGGAAAACTACTACACCTACAGATCTGCGAGACAGTTCACGGAAGAAAATATATCTTACCTGTCTGAGAGACCATTCTTAGAAGAAAATGCACATGGGTACCTGACTGGGAGGTCATTTTAAGAAGAAGAATCACACAGCTATATCATATGCGAGATGACTGTGTGAAGAAAATGGCTCCGCTACTGCCTGTCTTTTGGCTGGGGTGGAGGGAAAGGTTGACGTCAGTTTAGGGCCTGTATGCGTGAAGAGCAAATAGCCCCATGTTACATTTATCTTCTAAACGGTGACAGCACACACCAAGAATTGGCATGTATGAAGTCCAAATAGGGTTATCTGACCGTCCTGAACGAGTTTAAAGTTACAGACTCATTTTTCTATGTTTGAGCAGCCTAAACACCGTCTAAAAATGGCAGCTCTGATGCTGCCGTTACCGACAGAGGCTACTGCTGAGGAGAAAAGGAACACTTGTGCGGACTGATGCCGTCCCATGTGCTATTGAAGACCAGAGATTATTCAAGAAATGTTAGATTCACGCATCACATTGACTTTGTCATGGCACTGTTTTGCCAGGTTCTGTGCTTTTTTCTTTGTCAAGGATGTGATGGTGGGAAGGGATCCACTGGAGCATGAATTATCCAGATTGTGTTTAACCACTAAAGTGTCTTGTTGACTTTAGTGTTGTGGAAGTGTCAGACTGCTATACGTATGAATGGTCAGGATGTAATCCAGTTTTCAGGTAACTGCTCCGTGTGCAATGTGAAAATGGATCCTGGTGTAAAGCTACTACAATGGCAGAACTCTGCTCCATCGTTTCATCTCCCTGATTTGAAGTTTATTTGTTCAGTGGCAGTGTATACATGTATGCGTATGTGACCAGAGAGGTGGGTGCAATGTAATTACACGATGTGCTTGTACATACAAAAAGTGATGACTTTTGTTGTCTTCTGAGCTTCTGTGATGGCCGGTTCAGTTGTCAGAAAAGTCTTGAGTCAGCTTGCTCGCTTGTTGGTTTCTTGCTCAGTGTGTGATAGCGGCTTTGATCGCGGCATTTGGGGTTTGCGGAATGTGTGTTGAGTGTTGCATTAACGCTGTAGGTGCCAAAGCGCTGACTCTCTGCGATGTGTCAGTGCCTGGTCAACGAGAGGACATCCAGCTGAAGGACAAGGGAAGTACGTGGGAGGGTTATTTTTGGCTGTTGCTGGAAACAGCTTGCTCCGTGGTAGCAAGACCTCTGAGTGCTCAGAGCTGGTTAATTCACCTCAGCGTGGCGAGAGCCGCTGTGCATCACGTGAATTTCGCGTTTTCCTCAAATGCGTTGCAGCTTTGTATTTCACAAGCAGGTCATGCATCTTCTTTTTTGTGTGTGCTGTGAAGGCTTTTGTGCTTTCAAGATAATGATGAAAAGTAACGAGACTGATGGGCGAGTTCCAATTACAGGGGTTTGGAGGCCTGCATCCAGCAGGAAAGACTTGCTGTGCAAAGCACCACCCTGCCAGTCCCAGCCTTCACTTCAGTAGTCTGTTTGCTCTTTGCAGCTGTCTGCCTCAGACGGTGACTATTTTGAGAACTCTGGCAAATGGAGCAATGCTGAGGGAGAGGGTGGAGCAGGGGGTGGTTAAGCCTGAGAACTTGAAGACCCCAGCTTCCCCCCCACCCCACCCCCACCTCCCCCCACCCCACTGCCTACTCCCATCTGTCACCAGCCTGAAATAGGTTGAATATTGTACAGGTGAGGTGAACAGTTTAGCACCTTGGGGAGGAGGGTTGGGGGAACTGAGCGCCCCCAGTTGTGGCATTAACAGTTGTGGCATTAACAGTTGTGGCGTTAACCACAAGTAATTGTAAATTCCTGTGAGGAGTGCACACCAACTCTCACCAACTGAGCTTTGCTGCTGCGAAACTTGGTGGGCTGTTGGTGGTGGTTTGGAATCAAGAGTGTTGATGGCTTCATTTTACATTTATGTAGCATCGCCTCATTTTATTCACATTACGGCTTAACTTGTGCAATTTTTGACTTGCCATACATTACACTTTTGAGCACCGGTTCTGTGGTTGCACGCAGCTGACGTTACTGTTCCTGAGGCTCTCAAGTCAAGATTCTGGGGATGGCGTCAGTTTGTACCATCTCCCCCACCCCCAAGATTAGGTGAAATATACTGGAATCACTGTGTCCGTATGGACGATATCTTTTGAACTGCTCATGCTTTTGTAACCAAGTTCGGTATGGTGGTACCTCATCACGTGCCAGAGTGTTGTGCATGAAAACTGGTTTGCTGTTATCAGGGTCACAGTGAAGGTACATATAATCCCATCCTCTGAACTGCTGATCCTTTGGCAACCAAACTTCGTCTGACAAAACCTGGCTGTAAGCCGGAGTGTCTTGTGAAAAGACTGGATTACAGTGTTCACAGCAGAAGTTCAACATTCCAGTTGAGTATTTGTGTGGACAGTCATGTCTTCTCAAATGCTGAACCTTTTTGTACACAGGCTTGGTGTGGTGATGCCTCAGTCGTCAGCAACCAGCGAGTCGTGTCAAAAGACTGGTTGGCTATCTTCAAGGTCAAGGTCATAGAATTCACCAGAGCGTGACTGCTTGTACTGTATTTTCTGAACTGCCGATCCTTTTTCAACGAGACTGAATTTGATGATAAAACAACCCAGATGTTGGGCTCATGGTCAAGGTCACAGAGAAGGTCCAAAGACATAGCAGCTTCAAAAGAATGCTATTTATTAGGACAAAAACACAGTCTGCAAAGTTTTGGGGTCATCCCCTTTATCAAGCTACAAAATGACACTTAAACAACAGTCAAATGGTGAAAGACGATGAAAATGAGATAAAAAGCTAAATCATGTATCTGTTTTGGGTTGAGTTGTGTTGTTTTCCTGTCCAGTGTTTGGAAGAATGTTTGACAGAGAAGGTTCAAAACTTACTAAACGTCTGTCAGTCCTCTGCTTCCTGTACTGCTGCTGATCTCTTTGCAACCAGACTAGGCGTGTTGGTGTGCTGTTACTGATAACCAGGCCAAGTACGAAAGAGGCTGAGCATAGTATTGCCAACAAAACTGTGACTTGGAGCATTGTTAGCCGCACGATGAGGGGTCCTTTGCTGTGCAAGGCGACAAACCTTGCGTTTCAAATGGATGCTGATGTATTGCTATTGGTTGTGTGTGTGTGTGTGTGTGTGTGTGTGTGTGTGTGTGTGTGTGCACGCATGCATGTGTGTTCATGTGTGTGTATTTGTATATATATGTGCCATGTTTGATAATGGCCTTTTTGTCCATCCATAATTATGTTGATGTATGGCTTTATTATGTGCCCATGGCTTTTAGATTTGACAGTCATTGTGCTGCTGACCACTGTGTTGGCAGTGAACCCAGGGAGCTTCCAGTGGTTGCAGTGTTCAGTTGTCCCTGGTTACAGAGGTCTTGACAACCCGCTGACAATGTCTGTGCATGTGTTGACATCCACTCACTGGCTGCGTGTTCATGCCCCTGGCTGTCAAATTTCAGTCCACAGGCAGTTTGGAAAGCTATTTGCAATTAATTTAAGGTTTAGAAAAGGAAACCCCAAAACTCTAAGGTTTAAAAAGAAAAAAGGAAGAGGAAAGTTACTAGGCTTACGCTTTTTGTTGTCCCAAGAAAAGTGTGACGACTCCATTCACGCTGACATGTGTATTGCTGTTCACTGCTACGAGCCCCTGGCTTTCAGATCTTGCAGTCGGCATGCAGCTTGCGGCTCTGTAGGTAGTTGAGTGGAAGAAACTGATTCCAGAGACACCAGAGTTCTTTAAACCGGATCGATACTCAGATTTGTAAGTCGTGCTGGATTTTTAAATGGAATGTACCTGACAAAATGCATGAAATATTTTTGTGCGGAATTTTTGTCTCATGAGAAAAGGCGAATCTGTGTAATGACCAGCGCTGGGCTGGTAGGCCGGCCAGCCGTTTTTTTTTCTTTCTCCAGCATCATAAACATGATGAATGTCAAACTCAGTGTTACCTGTTGGTAGGATATTCGGTGACCTTGACAATATTTCAAGGTCGCAGCAATGTCAAACAGTTTTAACTGAAGGTTTTATGTGCTTGTCCCATTAAGTTGGAACTTTGTGTGATTGCTGTTGACTAGATAGTGAATGTACCACTGTTCTGGGCGTAGGCATGTCTTCAAGGGAAATAATTTGAGTTTTTCTCTTAGTTGAGAAAAAAATTGTCGGCTTTTTTCAGACACTGTTTAGGTCTTTCAGTGTATGACTTTGTTTGGGGGCTACAAATTGATACCCTGTTTGTAATCCTTTGTTTGGGGTCTACAAATTGATACCCTGTTTGTAAGCCTTTGTGTGGGGTCTACAAATTGATACCCTGTTTGTAATCCTTTGTTTGGGGTCTACAAATTGATACCCTGTTTGTAATCCTTTGTTTGGGGTCTACAAATTGATACCCTGTTTGTAATCCTTTGTTTGGGGTCTACAAATTGATACCCTGTTTGTAAGCCTTTGTTTGGGGTCTACAAATCAATACCCTGTTTGTAAGCCTTTGTTTGGGGTCTACAAATCGATACCCTGTTTGTAAGCCTTTGTTTGGGGTCTACAAATCGATGCCATGTTTGATGGCCTTGACCTTGATTTGAGGCCACAGTTGTGTCAGGAACGTAAACTGCAAATTGGGTTTTTATTCTGTTCTGGTTTGATGTTAAAATGTGTGGTTGTTACATGCACTGAAAAGATCAGTCTTTGTGTAACCGGTGTGTATGTAAGGGAGATGACTGACACTTCATTCTTGCACTTGAATGGGAGTGGTCTGGGTGGAATTGCTCTTCTTGTTAAGTGTATATTGCAAAGTACACTATGCCTATGTTTTGTTTCAAAATTTTAGATATTTTGTAACGTCCAGAATGTGCAGGTATTTAAAACAGTTTATGAACATGTTTTAAAAGGGAAGTGTTCCTGTGGATAAAAGGGACTGTCAGGTTAGCACACAAAGGAAATCACCAGAAGAAAGTGTATAAAACAGCAGAAGAAAAATGATCTTTGTATGTGAGCCTGTTTGGCGTAGCGGTAAGGCATTAGGCTGGTAAGCTGAAGGACCTCAGTTTGATTCCGCTTTGGCTCTCCTTTCTTTTTAACATTTGTGGTTTATGGACACTGTTTTGTGACTTTGTCCCCCACAAATTAATGAAACGTTAAAAGGACTTTTACCGCTGCCCATCTTAATGTGGGAGTCATTGTGGTGGTGACAGAGTAGTGTTAGGTATCGTCTCCCTCTTCCCACACCTGGCTTTTGGTCCCCCCCAGGACCTCTTTGAGGACACCTCCGCGTTAAATCAGTTTAATCAAACACCCCCGCATTAAATCAGTTTAATCAAATGACCTTTGCACTTCACACCTGCCATCGGTCAACAGCATGACTTGAAGCAGCAGAGTGTTAAGGAGTGACAAAGGACCTCTTTGGGGACAACTCTGCATGAAACGTTTAACGAAATGACCTTTGCACTTCACACCTGCCGTCAGTCAGCAGTGTGCCATGAAGCTGTGTTAAGGCGTGACGTGCTCCAAGCCTTGCTTTCCGGCACCTTCCTCCAAACAATGCCAGAATTGGTTGCGCCACTGAAGGGGCACTCTTCATCACTGCGCAGCTGTCCGTGGAAACAACATAGTGTCGAAGTATGCATGGGAACATCAGGTCAGTCCACCCTGGGTTAAAAAAATAGTTCTGTCTTAATTCAAATGATTTTGGTTTTATTTGGGATGGCGTAAGCAATGTGGATGGTTGTAAAAGAAGGGCCTGATATAATTTGAGTTGTCTGTTAGGAACTTATTGATATTTGAGCACCAAATGATGTAACCAATGAGTAAAAAATGAGTGCCGTCTCGATTCAAATGATTTTGGTTTTATTTGTGATGAGGTAAGCAATGTGGATGGTTGTAAAAGAAGTGGCTGATATAATTTGTCAGTTACGAAATTACTGCTGTGTGAGCTCCAAATGGCGTAACCAGTTATGGCAGAGTTTGGCAGAAGGATGTGCTGGGAGTTTGAAGAAGTGACTGTGCAGCTGTTCCGTTTTTCAATTGGCTTGCTGCGTGCATTTGAACCCCGATCCTTGTGGTGCCCAAAGACATTCGCTGCCATGTTGGTGAAGGTCTACCTGTTATACAGGTCTCCCTTGCAAGTCAATGATACAGCTGTCGAATATCTGTCAGCTATGTTGTTAAGTGGATACACTTTCACATCTAAGCTTGCGAGCATGTTTTTGTTTTGTTTTGTTTTTGCTGTTGCCCAAAAGATTGGTTTTGGTCTAGCAAAGTTGTGGATTCTTTAATTTGAACTCAAGCACTTTCTTTGTTCCATGTAAAGGAAAACATGGGTGCCACACATGAATAACAAACAAAACAAAAAAGACCACCTCGCACAAACATGTTTGCACTGTCATTAATTAATGCTGTAACCGGTGATTCTTTTATGCTGAAGTTTGGGAAACAGCAACTAGTCCCTTCGAAGAATGTGGCTGTTAGTCATGGTTGTAAGATTTAAAAAAAAAAAAAACGTTTAAAATGTGTGAATCAATGCTTCCAGTTGCAGAATTGTTTTTGTAAATCCTTAGCCACCCTGATCTGCTTGATTGAGCATGCCTTTGTTGTGGGCGGTTGAAAAACCAGGGAAACAAGGGCTGCTGGTCTCCTTCGGCAAAATAACAGCCCCACACTGTCTGCTTTCTTTTCCTGGGATGGAGGGGGGGAGGGGGGGTATGGAATGGGCTTGTCCGTTACGCTTGTCGTTTTTTTGTCCTGAAATCAATGAAAGTATCTTTTGAATTGCTGAACCTTTTGCTAACCTGTACTTTTTGCGTGACTGACGGTGCTTGATCGGGAACTAGATTTTCACTCTGAATTAGTGGAGCTCAGGAGCTGTGTGAAAGTCAAGGTGGCTTTCCTGGGCTCCGCGTCCCAAATAGTCTGTATGGTCTGTGTGGACGTAAAGCAGCGTTGAACAGCTTTCCTTCAGAACTCAGGAGCCGTGTGAAAGTGGAGGTGGCTGTGCTGGTCTCCCCGTCCCTAACAGTCGGTGTAGTCCCTGTGGATGTAAAGCAGCATTGTGCTCTGAATTAGCTTGGAATGCCACCGTCTTTGTGGTCAGGGTTGCATTGAGGTTCAACTCTCTGAATTAGCTTGGAATGCCACCTTCTTTGTGGTCAGGGTTGCATTGAGGTTCAACTCCGCAACGGGATTTTTTTTCCTCAAGCGTTACAACAAAATTCGAAACAGAAAAGGTTAAAAAGAACGCCAGTTTAACATGACAATACAAAATGTGCTAATTTGGGGGGTAAGCCCCTTTTTGAAGCGACAAAACAACAGTTAAAAGGTGAAAATGAATATGTACTTATCCGGCTTCTGTTGTGGCGTGTTGGAAGCTGGATAGGTACATTTTCATTTTTCACAGTTTAACCGTTGGTTTGTCGCATGAAAAAGGGGTGTAACCCGAACGTTCGCACATTTTGTCGTATTAAACTGGCATTCTTTGTAACCGTTTCAGTGTTTGGATCTTGTTTTAGAACACTAGCAGTCAGCCATCCTTGTTTTGTTTGTTTTTTGACAACAAATCTTAGTGTTGGGTGCGTGATCACGAGCCAGTGTTGTGTGAAAAGTTGAAGTGCTATCTTCAGTCAGGATCTGGATGACAACAGAGGTTCAAACCCTCAGTGACTGTTTACCCATGTCACATCACTTTCTTAAGAGTTTGGGTCATGGGCACTGAGGGTTAAGTCCACAGAGAGAGTTTGTCCATCAGCTGCTGTCTTGTGAACCTTTTGCATCCGTCAGAGAGTTTGTCCATCAGCTGCTGTCTTGTGAACCTTTTGTAGCCAAACAACTTGGCGAGCTGGTTGGTGATTAGTAGACAGTTATGTTATGGACAGTTTTGGGTTGCTGTCTCCAAGGTCTAGCTCACCAAGTTGGCATCCTCCAAATTGACCGTTTGTCCCATAGCTTCTGAAACAGTGAACCTTTTTTTTCTTCCCCCAAGCTTTTGAAACGGTGAACCTTTTTTGCCCCCGGCTTCTGAAACGATGAGCCTTTTTGCCCCCGGCTTCTGAAACGATTAACCTTTTTGCCCCCGGCTTTTGAAACGATGAACCCTTCTGCCCCAAGCTTCTGCAACGATGAACCCTTCTGCCCCTGGCTTCTGAAACGATGAACCCTTCTGCCCCTGGCTTCTGCAACGATGAACCCTTCTGCCCCTGGCTTCTGCAACGATGAACCCTTCTGCCCCTGGCTTCTGCAACGATGAACCCTTCTGCCCCTGGCTTCTGCAACGATGAACCCTTCTGCCCCAGAATGACTAATGGAGAGTCCAGGTTGCTATGGGTGATACGGTCAAGGTGCACCATGCCTTCCAACCCCAGAAGTCCTTTAGCAACCAGCTTGGTTTGCTGGTACATCATCAGTACAACCAGCTTGGTTTGCTGGTACATCATCAGTACAACCAGCTTGGTTTGCTGGTACATCATCAGTACAACCAGCTTGGTTTGCTGGTACATCATCAGTACAACCAACTTGGTTTGCTGGTACATCATCAGTATACAGCATCATTTGCGTTGCTATTGTCAAGGTGACTGTGGAACTAAAAAAGTGATTGATATATTCTCCCTGTGGAAAGTTTTGCTGCCAGTTGGTATAATGGTTCAAGGTAATGTGGGACTAAACAAATTATATTCTGCCTGAGGAAACCGTTGCAGACAATTTTGTTCTTGGGTCAAGGTTACTGACACTGACATGTCAAGAACACAGGCTGCTGCTGTTCAGTGCTATATTGGGGGTTCTGATGATCAGAAGGCTTATTTCTGCATCTCATTTAATTTATTATGGAGCACTGAAACTTGTTCTGCCAAATTTTGGTAGGTCTGTGCGTCATGACAACTACAAGGCAGCGTTTTGTGTGAAATTGAAGGGGGAAAAATTAAAGTTGAGGGAGGCTTTAATTGAAGTTATATGTTTGTGGGTCTCGCATCTTGTCAACCTTTTATGACCAAACGTGGACATCATGGCTCACGTTATGTTAATTTATAACTAGAGTGCAAAGAAAGCAGGTGTGTACCTGCAACGTAACTGGGCACATACACAGGGTATTCTATTTACCTCCTGCAAGCCAGCATGGTGACAGACTGCAACCTGACCAAGCTTTACAGACATTACGTAAGGTGATGCAACCATATAATGTGTGCATGTTATCACTTTCGAATAACAATTCAGATTATCTTTCTGATGTGCAAATGCAGCATTGCAATCAAAACACATGCACAGCAGCTGTACAGTAACTGCTCCTTGTCAAGCCAGTGTAGATAATTACTGTGAAAAAAGCATTTTTTGTCTGAAAGCTAAAGGCTTTGTTGCTGAGCTCTAAACTCGTTTGTGTTTGTCTTGCACTGTGCTTTGTGTCCTGAATTTTTGATGTCTGAAGTCAAATTGCTTTGCCTGGAAGGATCCAGAAGACTTTTGTTTTTACTCTGTTATTTCATTCGGTTGTAAAATAAAATGTCTTTTCATAAGAATCTGGTATCTGTTGGAATGTGTGGATGTGTGCGTGTGCAATGCGCTGATGAGAATACATGTGCATGCTTATCAGTGTGCACATGCTGTGTGCAATGCACTGATGAGAACACATTTGAGTGCATATCAGTGTGTATGTGTGCATATCAGTGTGCATATCAGTGTGTATGTGCTGTGCGAGTGCAATGTGCTGAGAGTGCACGTGCATGCCTAAACATATGGGTGTGCGTATGCATCAAAGTGTGTGCATGTTAACATGGGTGTTAGGCATGCATGTGTGTGAGAGTGTTTGTGTGTGTGCACAAGGAGGCATGCATGTGTGTGAGAGTGTTTGTGTGTGTGCACAAGGAGGCATGCATGTGTGTGAGAGTGTTTGTGTGTGTGCACAAGGAGGCATGCATGTGTGTGAGAGTGTTTGTATGTGTGCACAAGGGTCCTGATCCACTTTCAACAACACTCATATCACTGCAATGTCATACAAGTTATCAGTTGCAAATGGAACAAACTGACATCACCACTGACTGTCTCACGTAGGTTTCAAACTTGCTCCATTCTCATCTGATTCTGATGCAAGTCATTCGATAGCCAATGAAAACCATGCATTATACATTAATAGGCGTTCTTGGTAAACTGCGCCCTTGCTCTAGTTGATCTGAAAACCAAGACTATGTGTCAAACACAATAAGAAATACTGGGTATGTTTTTTGCGTCATTATCTCTTGAACAGTGATATAAAAGCATTTCAGCTCCACCAGGGTAATCTAATAATGCTACAAACACTGTGGTGCCTTTGTTACTTCATTCCATTCCACAGCGACAGTTACAATCACGTTTCTGTTTGGCGCGGAATGTTTCATACGACTGTGCTCAAAGGTGGACCATGGCCCACCATGGTTGTTAAGCATGTGCACAAGACTAATCATGTAATTAGCACGGTGCACACATGTACCCATCTGGGATTCAGCCACAGAAATGATGCAAGTATATGCGCTTGTGAAACAGTGCGTCAACCTGTGTAGCTGACGTTTATTTGATCAAATCATGTAAACCAGGCAGCCGCAATTTCATCAATTCATGAAAAAAGAAAGAAAAAAAGAAATTTGGATTGTTATACACAATGACAAATGGAAAAATTAACTGGTAACCCCTGTAAGCACTCATAAACCTGTACCGAAGCCTAACCGATGAAAATACAGAAACGTGTTGAAATGATGGGACACTTTAAGGTGCTACGAGATGAAGGTACTTGGCGCGAGAGATCTAGTCAGTTGTCACAAAAATAAGATACTCTGTGCAAAATACTATTTTTTTAAAGGAAAAAAAGCAGGAATCCAACACCCTAAGTGAAGAGATTTATTTGTTAATACAATGAATATTCAGACCGACACCTGAACTAAAAAACATTTGCTGGCTTTGGCCATCATGCTGAAATACCAATTTCTCAGTGGATCATAGGAACCGATATATTTTCAATGCTACGTTGCCTCTACATGTGTAGAACTGGTTAAAAATGTAACAATAACACAGTCTGTTACAGCACCATGACAAAAGTGAACGGCAAACGTAGTGGTTATTGATCCAACTCAGGACCTGGGAGCTAGTTTGTCTCACTCTTACTCTTAGTTGACATGTTGAAAATCTTGAGAAAGATCAGTACAGAAAATTCTGTGTTGAAGTTACTGTATGCAACACAATCAGCAATGGTTGTCTTCTCCAACCAAGTAAACTCTCATCATCTCAAAAATTCACGTGGTTGCCTCTGGAACGTGTACGCATGCAAAGCAGAACTTCACCACAACTGTTAGCTCCGACATAACCCTATGAGGCTGAATGGGCTCAGAGCACCAACCAACTAACTAATCATCATCATCGGTCGGACATAGTTAAAGCTGGATAACCAGCGTTTCATCTAAAAACAGAGCTCTCGGTGTCAAGTGTAACTATTTCAAATGCGCTATATATAGATCTCCCTGGCAGTGGAACTAGCAAAACATCAGCTTAACGACTCAAGTTTGACCCTATTTTATTTTGTTTCACGGAGTGTGACCAGTGATGCACAACCTTCACAATAAGTGATCAGAAAGAGATAGGGAGAGAAAACAGACTCCCAATCCAACATCTTCCCCCCTTTCAACAAATCTGGAGAAGAAGAAAAAACTGAAACATTTTAAATTCTACCCCCGTGGCCCCATGGCGTTCTGTCCCATCACCCCCACAGGGGGGCGCTGCCCGAGAAGACCGGCAGAGTTTGGCCCCGCGGCTCGAAGAGCGGGATTCTGACACATGACCCCCGCGGGGTTCTGCCCCACGCCGCCACGCCCGGCAGTGGGAGGCTGCCCCATGGCCCCTGCGTGAAAGTGCAGCCCCTGCAGCCCGGCCAGGTTTTGCCCCAGCAGTCCCGTCAGCGCACCCTGAGCGGCCAGCATTCTGGGGTTTGCCGGAGCAGCGGCTCCTGCCGCCGGCGACGGTCCCAGCAAGCCGGACGCCCCCTGGTGGCTCGCTCCTGCGCCTTGAGCTTTGGGCGCTCCGGCGTTTCCGTAGGCCCCGGACGGCCCCATGGGGCGCCAGGGGTATTTGCGCTGGCCCGGCGGCACCACCTTGTAGCGCGCCGTCTCCCCGCCACACTCCATGACGTGGGCCAGGAGCTGGGAGGCGGAGCGCTTGCGGCGGACGATGAGGTACCGGGTGTTGCCCTGCCCGTTGCTCTTGCTCTTGAGGTTCAGGCGGCGGCACTCGTTGTGGATGATGATGCGCTCATCCTTGCGGAAGTGCGGAGAGAAAACCAGGTCGTCCTGCCGCTCCGACGAGGCGTAGTTCTCCAGCACCTCCGTGATGCGGGCGCGGAAGTCCCCCGTGATGCCCCGCTTGGCGTCCAGGCCCAGGCCCTCGCGGTTGATGACCTGCTTCATGGTGACAGGCTCCTCGATGCCCATGCCGTCCTTGCCAATGCCTCCCCCGGTCCAGCCCATCTTCTGCAGCAGCTTCTTGCCCAGGTTGCTGTCGGCGATGGGTGTGGCCATGGAGGCTGCGTTGGAGCTGGAGGTGACGGAGCTGGCGAGGTCGGCGAGCATCTCTTCCTTGGTGATCTCCGGGGCGTTGCTGTCGTGGACCTGCTTGGTGAGGATGGTCCAGCACTGCTGACGAAGCACGTCCACTGCCTTCTGGGACGCTTCGATCTTGGAGGCCATCTTGCTGTAGGCGATGACGTCTGCCAGGACCTGGCCTTCGACCTTCAGCACACACCTATCAAACAGAAAACAAAACAAAATCCCACGTTCAAATATGAAGTGTACACGGCTGGCATAAAAATAAGTTTTATAAAGCTCCCCAACATAAACTTACCAGCAGCAAAAAAAGTTGTCCCAGTTACCACTTCCCTATGGCATACATAAAATAACAAGTTCTCCTTCTTAAACAGATTGTTGCCTGCATAAACAGAACACTCGGAACAGCTCTTCCAACCTATCCCTACATCCCTTCGTTTGGAAATACCCAAGTTTACAATGTCCTGAAACATAAGCCTACCTGGGGAATGAGCACACCTTCCCACACACGTTTCTCAATGGGGTGGCTATGTGTGACACGGGCAGCGATTTTTAAAGAGCCTCTACATGAGCCTGGAAGCTTTCAGCCGCCTGAAGGACCTGAAGAGCGTGGCAACCTCTGTGCAGAGAACTTGGGTTTACAGTACTACTGCAATGTAACAGATTAGTTTGGTGCCCCATCTCATAAGAGCTTGGAGTGCTTAGAAAGACATCAGGATACGCTCATTTTATCACACACACACTACAAATAAATGCGTTACTGGTGAATCTGATGGGTTGGCAGAATGAGAAGAAAGAAAATCACAGATCAGTTTGCAGAAGAGAAGAGGTGGGTTTTCAGTTTGGGCCTCAAAGAAGAGAGTGAAGATGAATGCCTGACAGAGAGCGGAAGAGTTCCAGATCACAGGGAGAGGAAGAGAGATCACGCAGAAGAAGAACAGGAAAAGCTACCAAGCATCACATACCTGACAGCTCCACCAGAGCCGTGAGCGGCAAAGTCGTACTCGAGGAGCATTTTGCTGAAGTCGGCGCTGCGTCTGAGAATGCTGGCACCATTCACGCTGCTGTTGTGGTCCTGGGGCTCCACCAGCACGAAGTCGCTCAGCTCCTGCGCAACGCAACACAGCCACGTTTGTGACACACCCACCTGCCTGTGGGCTGCATACTACCTGACCCACCATTTCTTAACAAATACATAATTACATAGTGCCATTTTCATCTTCTCAGCAGACTCACTGCAGTCTAGTCCTTATGTGACTGACTGAGTGACTGTTGCTTTACGCAGCGTGATTTTCAGAATATCATCCACTGGAGCGGTGTACTTACAGCGCTCTTTGGTTGCCACATGGCTGGCGCCACGTGAATCTGCTGCTGTCTCGGCGCACGTTCTGTGCATGCCATACAACCATGCACCAGTTTACAGTTTCATTCAAAGCCATATACATAGGGTGCATGCATTTGGCTGTAAGTGTAACCTGCCACCTGCACTTTTGGCAAAATGACTGGGATTTTCTATGTGCTACTGCAGTAACACGGGGGTGGAACAGAGACCATGATAAGAGTCTGCCCACAAAGCTTACCCAGAAGAAAATTACCCTGTCACTCCTGCTGGGACTTCAACGCAGAAATCTTCCGCTCACGAGTCCAGTTGGGGTGGGGATGGGGAGTGGGGGGGGGGGGGGGGGGGGTGAGCAGGAGAGTATAACGGTGAGATGCACAGACACACATGCTACACTCCTCAAATTCATTTTGAATACACAAGTGACAAACCTTGGCCACATAGCTCTTCTTCTTGATGTCCACAAGGGCCTCCACGTTGGACTCTCTCTGGATGGCGTTCTCCATGGAATCTCCACCGTCACCGCTGATGTTTGCCACCACCGCTGAGGTTGGCTTGATCACCGTCTGCTTTGGCGGCTCTGCAGGGAAGTCGTAGTCAGAGGCTTGGAGCTCCTTTGAGCTGCCGTTGACCTCCACGATGCGCTGGTACGGTTTCATGAGTTTCTGCAGAGCCACGTCAAAGGCCTCGTTCTTGGCGCTGCGCTTGTTGAGCCCAGAGCAGACGGAGATGTTGACGCCATCAAACTGCACCAGGCAGAAAAACGTGCCCGTCCCCCTGACGATGGGGCCGGACTCGATCTCCGACTGGATGCTGACGTGAGCGATGTTGGCCGCCGAGTGTATAGTGTCTATCGCGTTGGGGCGCTTGCTCTTCAGTTTCTTGATCTCCTCCGCCAGGCGCCGGAACTTGCTGAGGTGCACGTTGTTGGCAGCGAGGACGACACACTTGGCATTGGGATTTGTGGCCTCTCTTGTGGCTCGCGCTGCCGCAGCGTTCGCTGCCTCCACGCTGCTGAAGTTGTCGCTGGTGGCGCCAAAACCACCGCCTCTACCTGACCCTCCCCCAAACCTGGGCCCGCTGCCCCCTCGCCCGAAGCCCCTGCCGCCCGCTCGCATGGGGCCACCCCCTTCCACGTTGGTGGCGAACCTCCCGGTCGTTCTGCTGGCCGACGCACATGGGAAGCGCGGTCCGTTGTACGGGTGACGCAGCGTGGACGGAGCGGACAGCGGCCTGTTTGTGCCGGACTGGGCGTGGTCGGTGGAGACAGACTGACCGCCCCCATCGCCCCCTTCAAACTGGTCCGCCGCATTCTGCGGCTTCACAAACCCGCTGTACTGAGAAGGGTTCAGCCTCGCTCCTGCTCCTGCTCCCGCCCCATCAAACTTTTGCTGGGCACCGGCGCTGCTGAACCGGGGCCTGCTGGATCCGCTCAAGTTCTGCTGAGGCTGGCTCCCCCCCAGAGAAGGCCCACTGAACTGGGGAGGATTGCCAAACCCCTGCTGCTGCTGGTTGAAGCTGCCAGGGCTGCTGAACCTACCTGGGGGTCTGCCGATCCCGCCCCTAGGCCCCATGAAGGGGCCCTGGGGCCTGCTGAACCTATCCTGAGGGCCTCGGAAACTCTGCATGGAGAAACTGGGCTGCCTGGGCCCTGGGCCAGCGTATCCATAGCCTTGCGGCCCCCCTCCAAACCCCTGTCTGTACTGAAATCCTTGATCCTGAACGTGAGACACGTCTGTGCTCTGGTAGCTTTGCGATGACTTTACAAAGTTCATGTCGATGGTGGGGTTACGCTGGTTTCATGTGGCTACAGATAGTGCCTGGAAAAAAACCATGAAGCTGGTAATTTAAAACAGAGCTAACAAATAACAAGAAGCAAGAGAGAAAGGGGGGGGGGGGGGGGGCCAGAGAGAGAGAGAGAGAGAGTAAATAAATTGTGCATGTGAAGCAATTTTAACTTAAGACAAGGTATAATTTTCTCTCCATCTCTATATATACATGTATATATTTATGGTAAAAACACTACCCATCCATGCCTGCTTGTTTGGTTCTTTAAATGATTAATGTTCGGGCCATCTTTCATTTTAATGACTAAAAGGACAAATGCTCAAGGAACTCACCTTTAATGGACTTGTTACTTCATACTCACCACCCAGCAAAACACACACTACATGGGGGCGGTGGGGGGGGGGGAACATTTCTTTAATCCTCACTATCAAGCCTATTCAACTTTCAAAGGAGAAGAAGAAAAAACAAATGCAAAATGCAATGGTTAAAGATCCTGGAGTGTGGTCAAAGGCCACCAGCCAACACTGCTCATTACATACTCACATGAAAACAACTGAAATATAATGTTACATGAAATGAATACAATTGCAAAGTAACGCAATGTTAAACCAGCATTACTGATCTCTCATAAAACTACATTAAATTTCATGATAGGCTTAAATGGAACATCTGTACGCTTATAAGCTGTAATATGAGGTGCCTAATTATACTGTGTACTGATTCAGCTGGTTAACAAGACTGCGTGTCTGAGCCTACACCCACAACGTAACAATAAACCAGTCAAAATATCTGAACTATTGGAACAGCTGCTGAGTGCATGGCACTGCAGACAGAAACACATCAGGCTACAACTGTACAAGCTGTGTGTACAATGCCCCCCCCCCCCCCCCCAATCCATCCCAAGAAAATGACAAAAAAATCACAACCAAACAAAAAGGCTTAAATATCAGCCTTGGAAGTGCTGCTTTTGAGCCCCATTTTGATAAATGCAACTGAGAACTTTACACACAACATATTTCATCATAATGTACTGATACATCTTATAAATAACAAAAGTTAACATTATAAGCATAGTTTTTTTCCCCTTCAGATCTTCGCAACAACAGAAGCTCAGTCCAGCCCCATCTCAGCAAGTCCTTTGCCTCTGTACACCCTGACAAAGGAGGACCTTTGCCTCTGTACACCCTGACAAAGGAGGACCTTGCAAAGAAGGAGCTGGAAAACTAGCACTACGGCGGATGGAGGCTATTTCAAGAACAGCTTGAGGAAGTCAGGGTTAGGAGAATAACTTCAACACCAATGAATGAAAATCAAACAGTCAAAATGACAACAGTCCATCCCCTAGTACACCCTTTCCTCCAATTTAGCTCAGCAAAAGGTGACAAATTACCCCCCAACCCCCCAAGTTAATGCAAAAGCATGAAAAAATATTCTTCCTTCAGTTCAGAACAATTAGCAATGCAATCACACAGGTTTCAAATCAGATATATTTATATATTATATATAGGTGCCAAACTAAAAGTAGTGTAGAGCAGAGACAGCTCTATGACCAGCTCCAACTGACTTAACTCGCAAGGTCCTTCAGACTCAGAGCCGAGGAGGAGGAGGAGACAGGGCTGCAGTGAGGCGTTGTCATCCATCCGTTGCTAGGTAATTAATTATTCAACTTCCCAAATCATGGTAAACAGACCACGTCCACTGTCATGTTGAAAGAGAGGTAAATTTGCAGGATGCGGACATGAGACTGAACGGACAAAATCTGCATCTGAACAGGCGGCTCGCTCCGCTCCGCCAACCTGCAAATTGACCCCTTCACCCTGACAGGGCGAATGTACCCCCCCCCCCCTTTGAGTGGTGAAAAATGGGGAGCCCTGATGTCGCGAACACGGGCATCAGCTCGTCCTAACTCAACTTCCCCTTTCACTTTCACTGCGCTCATACTTTTGTGCCATTCGTTCCCTTTGCTCAGCCATGATCTCTGGGTTGACATTTTCGCTCAGCTGCTGCACCTGCGCCATGACTTCCGGCGGGTAGGTGCAGCCATACACCTCTATGCTAATGAAACAGCGCGACAGACATATGAGGCGGTTGAGTGGCACAGCTTGATAGTTGGATGCCAAAAACTCCTTCCTCATCCTCCACTCTGAGTTGCTCTCGTGCTCATCGCGGAAATCCTCAACACTGAAAGTCCCCACATCCGCCATAGTGGGTATATTCGATGGTGCACTGAAATATACAGTATGTGGGTATCGCATTAATAAGGTAAGAATCAACTGAGTGTTGCATTAATAAGAATCAAACTCACGCATTGCATTTAAACAGCAGTTTGAGCATAGCATTATTGTACTTGCCAAAATTAAGTTATCAACTTTTATACAGATAGTGTCAAACTTAAAGACTAACACTGTAACAGTAACACTGATCAAAGTAAAACATCCAGTATTTATAGTTATAATTATATTCCTACAAAACATACAGATTGAAAAAGAAAAAAAAACCTCATATAATCTGGTACTCATGGTAATCCTATTGCAAATCAACAATATCTTATTACATATTGCAGGCAAAGTAGGAATTTACTTGATTAATTTGAGTTAAGTGCAGAGTGGGAATTCCAAAACAACACCAGTTCCAGAAGTCAGGGGACTCCATCTTGAATGGCCTGTGTTCTGAGTCACCATTACAATTTACAGTGGGACAGGGGCAGCAGCCACAGCCATGTCTTCACCAGTCCATTTTATTGTCAGACCTTTGAACTGTTTAAAGATGCTGTCAGTGTCACTTTATTTCTCTGACAAAGATTAGGTCAATATGATTATGAGCGCCTCCAGAGAAGAGCAGTATGCCCAGGGGTTGCACTACACTTTTTAACATGGCATATATAATATGCAAATGTGTAAAAAAACAAAACATATATGGGTCATTTTTATGTCCATGTAACTTGAAAAGCAAGCAAAGCAGTGATCTGACCAGCCCCAAAGCTCCATACAGTGCCCACCAAACGACCATGCTGCTGTCCCCGTTACAAGATCCCTCTGTTCCAGTGACAGTCTCCCTGTTTCATGTTTGCCATCAGTAGTTTTGTGTGGGTCCCACCATCTACAGCTAACTACATCTACCGATTTTGAATCCATTCTGACAAGTGAAACCCCTTTTGAACTAAACTTCAAGCAAACAGTAGCTTTAATTGTAATAACAATAAAGGTAAAATTGTTTAGTTTTGCTGGTAAGCGTATTATAGTATATTAAAAATAATATATATATATGCTGATTCTCTCTCTCTCTTTCTGTGTGTGTGTGTGTGTGTGTGTGTGTGTGTGTGTGTGTGTGTATGAGAGAGAGAGAGAGAGATGAGAGAGAGAGAGAGAGAGAGAGAGAGAGAGAGAGAGAGAGAGAGAGAGAGAGAGAGAGAGAGAGAGAGAATCAGCTCTGGCATTAATCAGTTGTTATAATATTAATGTCTGTCAGCTGTCATACCAGCCATTGTCTGTGTCCTCTTGTTGTTACTTTTTGCAAGAAAAAAAAAGAGAGAGATATGAAAAGAGCAATGTATTGCAGCTTGCTGCCACTTTTACATTTACTCAGCTCTCAGTCTGTTTTATGTTCAGCATGAAAGTGAAATCAGTCAAAACAGTGTTATGAAAGTGAAATCAGTAAGCATTGTGATAGCTAGACTGTTGAGACTTTTGGTACATGGTACTGGGAATTTAAAAAAAATCTGGTACCATTCGACCAACCCTCAGGCAGCCAGTACAGTCAACATTACCTAGGCCTAATAGTGTGCCCGGGTCCCCCCCACCCCCCAACAAAGGTCACGCTTCTTCCTCTTTAAAATAAAATTTCCGTCCACAACTCCAGTCTCTACCCTGCCTCAAAACAGATTGCAAAATGAAGGTCACACTGAGACGCCAGACTCCAGTGTCAACATCGTCTTCACGCCTGTGCTGTGGAAAATCTGTCATGCTGTACTCTTTTATCTTCTGTCTTTTAATAGCTGGTGGTTTACTGGTTTCCTCAGCCATTTCAAGGGTTTCTTTGTTTAAACTGGACAATGATAGTAATATGCATGATTTGGTCAGTGCTAGGTGAGTAAAAAACACAACAACCATTTGTTGTTAGCTTCACTGTGCCACATTTATGCAGTGAGAACTTACATCTAGAATGAAAGCGGAGTGGGAAAATCATATAGCAAAGCTGAATTATCCAAACATAAATGAAACAGTCCGGTATCTTGTAGTCAACACTCATACTCTGGAACCTGTCCATTCGAGATAAAAGTTTTTGCTTCTACTACTGCTAGTTCTAGCCAGTAGCATGTGATGCATCCAGCGTCTGGTGTGACAGTGAGTGTTCAATGTTTTGCTTGCTGATCAACACTGGAAGTGTTTAGTTGGACTCTTGGAGCTTCCACTTGCTTCTGGACCCAGGGTACATAGTATCTCCAGCGCATGACACAAAGCGCTTAGTTTCAACTGGTACATGGTACTGATGACTTTGCTTTTTAGTATTTTACTGTTAGATGGGAAGCATTTACAGGTAAAAATTGGCATATATATGCCAGTCTAGCAGAGGCTCTTGATTCAGTGGATATGGGGAAATCAGGAAAAGTCTCTAAAAGTAAAAGTGTTGCTGTTTGCATGTGATGTTATCATGGACTGCTAATTTCAGCTATTGAAAACAAGGGCATGAAGGAAGGACAGCTCAAGCATGGCCATGTCATTTGACTGTAGTCCTTTCTGGATTTATTCACTTTGGTGACATTTCAGGAAACTAGCTCTTTGATTTTTGCATGAACACCTTACATGTCATTATCAAAAGATTTGCTATTTATATCGCACTCAAAACTGCACTAACTATACATAAAACATGTGTTAACGTGATCCCTGGAACACCTCTTTTTCCTTCTTTCATTATTCAATAACAACTATTGTTGTTGAACATATAATTGCATTACTATTACTGTATTAGTATTAGGTACACAACACACGAAAATCTCGATTGGATATGTTGACATTGCCAGTGACAGGATCACTTCAACAGGAAGAAATGGGGAGCAGGGGTCACGCTGCCTTTCAGAGGTTTGCTCCAACCGACGCTAAACATTACGTAGTTTGCATCAGTGATACGAAAAATGCGTAGCCTAAAGCATACACGTTGGAATTAGTGCACAAAGCGAAACTGATGGTGTTCACGATCTATAAAGTGAGCAGACGAAAACAGTAAAATGAAAGTCTATCTGTGTACGAAAAAAGTGGAAACGTTCAGTAAATATGCCATTCATAAAGAGTTTGAATAGATCGGAACATAAAACCCGCAAATGCAATATTTACGCAAAATTTTGCAATGAGCACGACCCCTGGGGAGACTTAAAATGATGCCAAAAGTAACAACCAGCTGAAAACAGTCTATTTTCTATTTACTTTGGCAATACTTCTGATCACAAACTTGAACTTGAATACTTTAGTTTACAAGGATTGTACATTTGTACAATTGTAGTTTTGGTTAAATCAAAACCTAACACAGTAACAGCTAGTCCTTGCTGAGCTATTGATGAATAATAAAAAATTTAAACAAAAATATATAAGGCATCATTTATATGTGATGCATAATTCTGTTTCAGATTTTCATTAAAAAACTCCCACACAAAACTCCTGAAACAAGACTTTAGAACAATAGAAGTCTTTAAATTCCTTGATCAACTTGGCACACTGTGAACAGTGAGATCATTTTGATTTCCTAACTCAGAGTAACTGCCCTATAGAATTAGAACTACAGACTAATACTGTAATAGTAATACACTTTATACAGTAACAAAAATTAGAACAATATTATTATTATTAATATTTAAAAAAAACAAAAAAACTTAAAATTACACAGTAAGCAACATTCTTCACTTTGTGAATGGTTGCACCTATTTTAGGAATTCCCGCTTTAAGTTGCTTAAATTATAAATCATTAATTTGACTAATAAATAAATGTCTGGAAATTCCAGTGGAATTGGATTTGGAAAGTGGAATTGTACAAATTCCGACTAACTTACCCCAGAACTAAAATAAGAAATAAAATCAGGTTAGGAAATCAAAATGGTCAAAATGTGGGGAAACTAGGTAATCCACATGCACAAGCACAACAGTGCAAAACAATTTTACAAGTTCAAAACTACTTAAAAATCGTGTAACGATTTAGTAATCAAAGAATAACCAGCTCAGATAATTGTTTTCAACCGCTTTTTTCCGCTGACACCGACAATGCACCGACTTCCATTGACCACACAAACGTACAAAAGCATAAAGATGCACTCATCATAAACTAAAATGATACCTTCAGTTTCTTTTAGTATCGAAATTACATCAGTTTTTTTTATGTGCACGTCGCCATTTGCCTGAAGACCGGGGGTAAACGGAAGTTGATGAGGAGAAAGCCCATTTAAGAAATTTGCCGTTTGAGAATATAGTGTGCACTACGTTTTGTGAAATAATTGCTTTGTATAACTTTATGTAAATGCTATTACATGCAAATTGTACATCTTGAGTATATTTATTGTTAGTGTAGGTTTCAGTTTTCTTGTTAATTGTTTTCGCTTATTTCTCTTCATATATGATTTCCATTCCTGACTTTTGAATAGCCAAGTGGGAGGAAATGATAAATTAGCATGTCAAAAGGCTATCAAAGAAGAGTCCATCGATAGTTATTTCTTGGTTTGTAAATACCCTCTACGGTGTCGTACCTTCATAAATTAGCAGGCAGGTCAAGTTAAGCCCTGAGGGCTAGAGTTGACAGCAGTATGACGGTCGTTCGGAAAATTTAGTCGTTCCAGGCTGGTTTGCCTGACTTGAGTCAAAATTATCGTCTGCGAACTTAGTTGTGCAGTGCACAGGAAAGGGAGTAACCGACAGAACGGCGTATCGGAGAGGAGATTATCTATTCACATTGTACTGTCGCCTGTGGTGTTGGCCATGCAAACAAATGGGTGAAACTGTGAAAATCAGCCGGGTAAGCCGTAAATCTCTCTCTCTCTCTCTCTCTCTCTCTCTCTCTCTCTCTCTCTCTCTCTCTCTCTCTCGCTCTCATGTTATTGTTAAACTTGGTGATCTATAACAGTAATTAATGTAACCCTCCTGCAACACGTACTGTACCTTATTTTGTTTCCCATTCTTTACGCACTCAGCCACCAGTAATGTTTGCTGCTTGTTATCAACTTTGACAAGCGGCGGTGATGTTACATTGTTAGTGTTAGTGTTATTTGTCAGATCCCTCTTGTGTGTGCATGATTTTCGTAGCCAGTCCCATTAAACAGTTACTGGTCCACAGGACCGACACAGTGACAGTCTGACACCTTCAGTTTTTCTGGTTTCCACCTTTAATTTACAGCCAGTAAAAATACTGTTAATTAATATTTACAACTTTCCTTCACACACACACACACACACACACACACACACACACACACACACACACACACACACACACACAACACAGACAAAACACACACACACACACAACACACACACACACACACACACACACACACAACACAACACACACACACACATACACACACACACACATACACACACACACACACACACACACACACACACACACACACACACACACACACATTGCACACACAAATACACAGACATAAACACACACACACACACACTTCCACCTCCAGCCCCCACCTCTACACACACATGTTTGGGTGTTCCTAATTAATTAACTGAATTGAGAGCCCTTAGTGAGTAATGCATTTGTCTGAACATTTTCTTTTTTTGTTTATGATAGTTATTTTTGTTACTGCAGTTTAATATTTAATAATAACCATACTATATCTAGACACAGTACTGGCTTTTAAAATGAACCCCACAGTTCCTATGATTATATGAACCCCACAGTACCTATCCCCCCCCCCCCCCCCCCCCCCCTGCCACCACCCACACAAACCCCTTGGGGGGGAAAAATTCCACATTATAGTTTTATACATCACTATAAATTGATGCTATACTGAGTAGTGTGTACACAAGGAACAGGAAGAAGGGAACTTGGTTGAGTTTAAAAAAAAGAGTTTTTTAAACACCCAGTGAACCATAACTGTTATATATATATATATATATATATATATATATATATATATATATATATATATATATATATATATCAGGTCAACGGAACAAAACTTGCGTCATCATGAATAATGATCAAAACAATTCAATAACTGATCAAGAATAGACACACACATACATGTTTGTATATATATATATATATATATATATATATATATATATATAATAAAACTGAAACTGATACTATGGAAGAAAGTGAAAACATGCACTATGACTATAGATGCATTGAAGTTACTTAGAGTACTTAGACCAAAACGTTCATCAGAATTATGTTTTGACATCCGTGGTATCACCACCTGAGGTAGTCATCAGTGGGACTGGGAGGTATTATTCCTGGGTCATGGTCTAACTTGTGTGTAGGATTTAATTAACAACATTGATATCAACTTAATCAAGGCTGTGAATGTCCTCATCTTCAAAACTTCTTTAATTACTAGAACATCATTTGATGTGTTTTCTCTATGGCTACATAATCTACATGATGTATGTTATATAATATTAGATTGTGGTAGGTTGACCGCATTGTATGTTTTATAATTATTAGGACAAATTATATTTTTGTCACTGATATCTAATAACAATAACAATATCAGTTTTGCTTATTCAAGGTTAAAGAGTCATAGTTGGCCAGGGTGTGCAGTTTCTGCTTTTGACTGACTTGTCAATGACATCATGTTCCTATCATAAATGATGTCATGTTCATAAAAAATAACCACATTACCAGTCTTTGAAACTGCAAGGTGTCAAGAGGTAGAGGTAGAGGTTTATAATACTGAAATCTACCATGGAACCTTAATAAAATTGTTTCATTGAATTTACATGCACGACACAGTGAGTTCAAGTTAACTATAAGAAAAGCAACACTAGACATTTTTACTGAATTATAAAACATAAAATGAAAGCTTTAAGATGTTAATTGCCTCTTTGGAAGTGGAGAGACAGACTTGTTACATCACACTCAGCAGGCCTGAAACTGTTCACATGGTTGTATACTTTTTAAAGTTTAAATACCAAGACTAAAGCCAAAACAAAACTAATTCTAAAATTTTGCATTTGAGACACCTTAGGCTTAGACTACTAGTACTAGATGCTAGTCACTGAACTAGCATAGTTGTGTATTTTGTGGCATTATTGATTTTTTTTTTTTAAAGTTTAATTGAACCCAAGCTTAGGTGGCTTGAGGCAAATTATCTGAAAATGGAACTGTTAACTAAGTTTATGAAATGTTTCTAGCCGGTATTCTCCATATTTACCCAAAGTACATCTGACCCCAAAATTCCAAATACATCATTGGTGGTACAGTGAAACTACCACATAATACTTTTAAATGGCATTTATACTAATGGCAGTGTACCATTGCATTATGTGACTACATTGGTGCAATAGGTACTGATTTTTTTACACACTTTGTTTTCCTGAGGTGATCTGCCGCTGAAAATTGATTTGAACTGGAGACAATGTTTGCAGTGCTCAGAAATGTAGTTTTGTTGCTTGGGGTTAAACTGTCAGCAGATTTTGCATGTTAATGCGCTTTACCTGAGGTTTACTGATATAATGTGTGTATGATTTTTACATGGATAGAAACAAAATGACTTGACCAAGGAATTACTCCTTAAACAAGATAAAAGCCTGATTAAGACAAGGTATTGGCAACTTTCTTATTTTCTTAATGGAAGATTTCATTCATTTAACTTTTTAAGTTCAAACAAAACGTCTGTGTTTTGGACTTTTCAGTCAGTGAAATTCTGTTGTTAGATTTAGAACAAAATATCACTGGGCCTGGTGACATGTCAGAAATGCATGACTGGTGGGAATTACTCATCCAGTCAGACCTAGAACAACTCCCACCAGCATACAAAGGGTAGGAGCTGTGGCTCTTCCCTTGCCTTTTGTCAGCAAACAAATAGGATGTAGAGCCAGCTGCTCCTTGTGGGGCCAACAGTTCTTGCTATATAATTACACAGCAGGTCAGAACAGGCAAATAACTTCTTTAACAGTTTAAGACACAAAAGGAAGACAGAGGGATATGTTTGAATGGTCATTTTGTTTTAGCACTCAACCATAAGACACAAACAAACAAACTAATTAAAAAGAAAAGAAAGAAAGGACTGTGTTCAAGTGATCATTTTGTTTTGCACTCAGCATCGTGAGATTGAGAGAAAAAGAAGAAAAAAGAGGAAAGAGGGGCTGTGCTAAAATGGTTGAAGTACTAAATCCTTGGATGGAGTAATATAACTTTGAGGTTTAAATATTTTGATTTTATAGCATGTATTTGAATTAAATTTTGAAGACCTGGCCACATTTCTTGGCTGCTGTTTACTTTAATTAAGTTTAACAACTTGTTGACAGTTTTACATGATGCTTTTTCTTGGATCCCAGAATTTCCACCAAGATTTAACTCTCTTGCTCTCTGTGTGTCTCTCTCAGTGGGTGTGTGTGTGTGTGTGTGTGTGTGTGTGTGTGTGTGTGTGTGTGTGTGTGTGTGTGTGTATCTCTAACCCAAGTCAAACTGTATTGATCCTGCTGTCACAGCATTAGGTCTGCTGGACCTGCCCCTTTGTGATGGCAGCTTTTCCCTGTGTTTGGAAGCATGTGTAACCAGCTTTCTGGGGGTGTTATGAAGTGAACAGATTAAGTCCCTGTTTTACTGGGAATCAGACAGCTACAGTGGGTCAGTATGAACCAGGCTGCTTGTCTTCATGGTATTTAGCTTCTCTCCACAATTTGTATTTATTTAGTGAATATATGTTTGAACCCTCCGGTATATCTATATTATACAAAATCCTTAGGAACATAGTTTTCTCAGTGCACAATGTCAATGCACATCGTACAGTTTGTAGGCCATTTTCATTATTTCCAGTTCTCTTAATTCTGCTTGATTTAAGACAAATGTTCAAACATTATTTAATATATTAAAACAATATAAGAAAAGAACAAGTTTGTGAAGGCTCTGGATGATCAAGGCTTAGGATTTTGTGCCTTTTCATTCCATTTTCTTCTTCTTCCTCATTGTGATGGTCCCTTAGCTGCTTTGTCTTAGGAGTACAGACTACAGACTAGTGTATAGACTAATTTACACTGTAAATATATATATATTATATATATATATATATACATCATGATTATGACTCAATATATGTCAGATAAAGATCATGAATTTGTCTAAACCAGTTCAGTTGCTTACTTTAAAACAAACAAAACACACTCCCAAAAAAAGGGGGGGGGGGCACTAGTTCAGAATGTTTACAAGCAGACTATTTTTTTTTCTAAGTACAGACACAGGACTTGCACAAAAGTCTACAAATTACAATCACATTTTAGGTGCTTATTTTGGGGTGCCAGCAGAGGGGCTGGGGGGAAGAGGGGATGTGTGTGGGGGGGAGGGGGGGGGGTTTAGCTTGACTCCAGCACACCACAGCCAAGCCATAGGCATAACTAACTTAACCATTTTATCTTGAAGGCTTTTCAACTGTGCTTCTCACGCAAATGTCAGTTAAGTATTTTGGTATAACATTTTTCTGTGCCTTAGGCTTGATCCATTGCACGCATTTGGTTTGCTTCATTGTTTTTAAGGAAAAAATGCAGATCTATGTTAATCATTATGCAAAACCAAGAGGAAGAAGTCAGCAAAAAACCACAGCGTTATGACAGCCCACCTGCCATACTCGGCCGATGGGAGAGTTCACCTGTGTGATCCTGTTTCAGGGATCACCAGTTCCCAGGATATATATTTATAGGTGTGTTCTCATATAATACATTATTAGGGTCATGCTTGGGTGGTTGACAGTTAATATTCTATGCTTGCCTGGATCTTGTGTTGTGGCTAGTCTGCAGGTCTGTTACTGTGCCTTGTGTTGTGGCTAGTCAGCAGGTCTGTTACTGTGCCTTGTGTTGTGGCTAGTCTGAAGGTCTGTTACTGTGCCGTGTGTTGTGGCTAGTCTGAAGGTCTGTTACTGTGCCTTGTGTTGTGGCTAGTCAGCAGGTCTGTTACTGTGCCTTGTGAAGTTGTGTTGTGGCTAGTCTGAAGGTCTGTTACTGTGCCTTGTGTTGTGGCTAGTCTGAAGGTCTGTTACTGTGCCTTTTGTTGTGGCTAGTCAGCAGGTCTGTTACTGTGCCTTGTGAAGTTGTGTTGTGGCTAGTCTGAAGGTCTGTTACTGTGCCTTGTGTTGTGGCCAGTCTGAAGGTCTGTTACTGTGCCTTGTGTTGTGGCTAGTCTGAAGGTCTGTTACTGTGCCTTGTGTTGTGGCTAGTCTGAAGGTCTGTTACTGTGCCTTGTGTTGTGGCTAGTCAGCAGGTCTGTTACTGTGCCTTGTGTTGTGGCTAGTCTGAAGGTCTGTTACTGTGCCTTGTGTTGTGGCTAGTCTGAAGGTCTGTTACTGTGCCTTGTGTTGTGGCTAGTCAGCAGGTCTGTTACTGTGCCTTGTGTTGTGGCTAGTCTGAAGGTCTGTTACTGTGCCTTGTGTTGTGGCTAGTCTGAAGGTCTGTTACTGTGCCTTGTGTTGTGGCTAGTCAGCAGGTCTGTTACTGTGCCTTGTGTTGTGGCTAGTCTGAAGGTCTGTTACTGTGCCTTTTGTTGTGGCTAGTCAGCAGGTCTGTTACTGTGCCTTGTGAAGTTGTGTTGTGGCTAGTCTGAAGGTCTGTTACTGTGCCTTGTGTTGTGGCCAGTCTGAAGGTCTGTTACTGTGCCTTGTGTTGTGGCTAGTCTGAAGGTCTGTTACTGTGCCTTGTGTTGTGGCTAGTCAGCAGGTCTGTTACTGTGCCTTGTGTTGTGGCTAGTCTGAAGGTCTGTTACTGTGCCTTGTGTTGTGGCTAGTCTGAAGGTCTGTTAGTGTTACTGTGCCTTGTGAAGTTGTGTTGTGGCTAGTCTGAAGGTCTGTTACTGTGCCTTGTGTTGTGGCTAGTCAGCAGGTCTGTTACTGTGCCTTGTGTTGTGGCTAGTCTGAAGGTCTGTTACTGTGCCTTGTGTTGTGGCTAGTCTGAAGGTCTGTTACTGTGCCTTGTGTTGTGGCTAGTCAGCAGGTCTGTTACTGTGCCTTGTGTTGTGGCTAGTCTGAAGGTCTGTTACTGTGCCTTGTGTTGTGGCTAGTCAGCAGGTCTGTTACTGTGCCTTGTGTTGGGTTGGGTGGTCCTCACGCCCCTTGTGGCTCTAAGTTGGCGACCCCTATCAGTGCAACAGTCTTCTTCTTATAATGGTAATCTGTGATACCTGCAATATAAATATATAGCAGCTGCACTTTCACTCAGGTGTCACTGAATCTAGGTAATCTAATAAGTAACATTACCACAATACCCCTTTGCCAGGTTAGAGGGCTTACTGGTGTGTCTAATATTAAATAAATGGCTTTAGATTTCAGTTACTCTCCAAGCTTGTACAATATTATATATAATATATATAGTTTGTGTCATAATACTGATAGTATATATATATATATATATATATATATATATATATATATATATATATATATATATATATATATATAACATGTATTTATATAAAACTCTAGGTCTTATTCAGTTTTCTTTTAATTTTATGTGCATCACCAGTTGTGGAATGTTGCCCAAACTACTTCAGATTTCCACAGTATAAATAATGGTAAGAAGAAGAAGACATAGTATAGTACTGTAGTATGTGCACCAGCATAGTGTGTGGTACAGGTGTAAACAATTTGTGCTTGTCCAGCTGTTCACGATCAATGATTGGATGAATTTGTCAAGAGTGCTGGTTGAGTGCTGGCCTAAACTTATAGGCTACCCTTTAGTCTGTTCTTACTCTTAGAAAGGGATTCAAGACTATGATTGGACAATTACAGTACATACAACTACAGACTGCCGGAATCGGCAATATGATCAGTATATATATATATATATATGATATATATATATATATAATGTTTGTTATGTTTCATATATATATATCAAAGAGAGTGGGGTTGTGTGTGTGTGTTTCTTTTTTCACAGTTGCATACTGTCGCACAAGTTCTCTTTGACTTTGAGGTTGAGTGCACCCCCCCCCCCCCACCCCCACCCCCTTTTCAAACATAGGGTTTTATTTTGTGAGTCAGTCAGTGTGCACTGCAGCATCACAAATGTTCTTCTGCAGATAAGCTGGCTGAAAATTGTATAAGACCCAGAGACAAGTATTTATCTTTCCCATGTAGTGATGTACATGTGTGAAAAGGGATTTGGGGGAAAACGGACTAGCTGCAGAACGCAGAGTTTGGCTCCTGTTGCCACGCTGGTTCAAGTTGTTCTTTTCTAGAGACCCTGACCGCGTGGAAAGCCAGGTGAAGTATTTTGAGTCTAACAGGAAGTCTACAGCTTAAATTCTAAACAAAACAAAACAAAACAAAACATATTAGTGTTGGCGACACTGACAGTAAATGACTGATTTGATTATTGAACAGTTTTAAACAGAGCAAGTGTACTGAAATGTTTCTTGGGTAGTTTACAAATTTACAACTGATGGAACGTGCTGTGGTCAGCCAACTCTGGATACTTGTACAACTAAGAATAAGATGGTGGTTTGATCTGTCAGGGTGAGTGAATGGTGGCAGGCATGCTTGACTGGTCATTGGTCATCATCCGAACCTCCCAGACACACTTGGCTGACCAGGGGCAGATGAACTGTCAAGTCAGATTGATGTAGTGGTTGATATCTCCTTAGGTTCAAGGCACATGGCTGTTGTCGCAAGTTTTGTGTGCGCAGTGCAGTACTACCATTACGTAATACTAGCATATTTGTAATGTAATTATGACCTGTTGCTGTTTGTTGGAATATATATATATATATATATATATATATATGTATATGAGTTTGTTATTTGTAGACATTGAACTTTGAAGTTGTGAACTAATTTGAATGTTTGAGAAGGGATTTTCTGGTAAGTGATATATATATATATATATATATGTAATGGAGTGGAGTGGTAGAAGGACAGGACACAGGCAGCGGAGTCAGTAAAATGGAGACCACAGCAGGCGTACGGCAGCAATCAGGTTTTATTTGCTTAGCAGCAGACAACTTTTCAGCACACACAAAATCCTCATTCGCATAAGAGAACGGCGCGGGCCGAAAGGAACACACAGCTATCGCTACAATAAAATCGTCCCTCTGGACCACAAAATGGCTGACAATTGTGTTTCCTTGGCCCGCACAACTACAGTTTCCTCTACAATATCTAAACTAATTAAAACATGAAAAACATCAAATGAAAGCTACAATTACAACCTTTTAAACCGTATAAACAAAATGTACACACATAACTTATTTTATTTACAACAAGAGTGGGAAGCGTGGCTTGCACCTGTCTATAAGCAGATTCGTACAACTAAATCACAACTAACACAATGTACAAAATATAACTGTCAATAAAACGTACATCAGAATAAAGTGCACGCTCCCACGGTTAAAATGGTACATAACAATTATAATACAATGCTCTGTAAGAGAAGCAAGACACACTCAAAGACTAGCACTAAAACAATCGGTGCGAACTTTCGCCTGGGGCGCGTTATCTTAGTCGCAACAGCACTGATAGTGATACCAAGTAGTCTATGAATACAACTTAGCTTCTACAGTACACAATACTTAATAAGTTAATTTCAACCCAAAATAAACGCTAAATATGAAGTCAGCAAAGCAAAATACTATACGACAAAGCATTGATCGATACAGAATTACTTTCATCGAGTCAAAACAACGATTCACTACTATTCACTAGTACTAAACAGAGAACGTGCCATGCAGACGACGGCTGTAAAAAGAATGGACCTAGAGAGGCATAGGCTACTGATTAAACTCAATCCTGCATCTAAATAAACGTTGGATAAACATTCTAAGATGTCAAATTATATTACACATGGCTTGGTGCATAAAAAGGAGTAGGTAAACAAAGAGTAGGTATACAAACAAGCGGTCAAAATATTAAGGGAGATAACATTTGAAAATGGCGCGCACTGGCGGCTATTGCCGCTCAGCTGTGTGAAGGCCATGTGGCATTACACAACATGCCACGCTTCAAAACAAAAGCGTCTGTCTGCTCCGGTTCCCGGGTTACTAACAGTACAGTAATGAAATTGCATGGATCTGTTAACCAGGGCGGGATTGCCATTGAAACGTATACAAAGAGCACTTGCTCACATGTGTATATATATATGTGTGTGTGTGTGTGTGTGTGTGTGTGTGTGTGTGTGTGTGTGTGTTATTTTGCTGATGAATGTAATTTAGTTCTCCTGTGTTTACAGGGGACAATAAATATTCTTGATTCTACTTCATATATATATATATATATATATATATATATATATATATATATATATATATATATATATAGAACCACAGTCTGATGTGTGCAGTTTTGACACACCGTGCTATATTTCTGAATGAATGGACAAGAAAGGGTCAAGAATTGCACTGGCCACTGGCCATGCACCTGATGATGATCAAGGAGTACAGTTAAACTGGGACTGTCTTGAGTTTTCCAAATGTTCAAAACACATCTAGTCCTTGCTGTGACTTTTCTGTAACAATCTTTAGTTGATCTCTCTCTCTCTCTCTCTCTCTCTCTCTCTCTCTCTCTCTCTCTCTCTCTCTCTCTCTCTCTCTCTCCTCTCCCTCTCTCTCTCCCCCCCTCTCTCTCTCTATATATATATGTATGACTTTTTAATGCCTTGAGTGTTTCACAGGTTGTGGGTCATTATAGTAACTTGAGTGGGTGTCAGACAGGGTCTAATCAACACCTGAGTGCAAGAGAGAGAGAGAGAGAGAGAGAGAGAGAGAGAGAGAGAGAGAGAGAGAGAGAATGTGCATGTGTTTGTGATGTGTATGCATGCATGAGTGTATGTGCTTGTGTGTGTGCATGCATGCATGCATTTGAGTGTGTGTGTGTGTGTGTGTGTGTGTGTGTGTGTGTGTGTGTGTGTGTGTGTGTGTGTGTGTATTAGAGAGAGAGAGAGAGAGAAAATTGGTGTTTTACGCCCAGTCAACCAGTGCGGTTACATCAGGGTGAAAAGAGAGAGAGAGAGAGAGAGAGAGAGAGAGAGAGAGAGAGAGAGAGAGAGTTGTGTAGTACTGTGTTATGAGTATCTGTGCCCATTTGCCCATACTTCAGCTTGAGAAGTCCCACTGATAAAGGGCCATCACCTCAGCAAGCTGTCCCCATAGTTGTGGAACACCACACTACAGACACCACACTACAGTCAGACCACGAGGACAGGTGGTGTCAACTATGTGATGGTCACCCCAACAGGAAGGGTTTGAGGGCATGCTAGTTTAGCCTCCTGCTCATTGAAGGGTTGTGTGTTGCTGCCAAACTGACTGGGACCATTTGTCTTCACTTGTCTTGTCTGCTGCTGGTCTTGGCCGGGAAAAAAGCATGCCCCCAGCTACTTCTTGTCAAGTTCACTGATTCAGTGTCAAAGTCACTACAGGCCTATGCAAACTTTCAGTAGTGTGCGGGTGTGCATGCGTGTGTGTGTGTGTGTGTGCGTGCGTGTGTGTGCATGAATGTGTGTGCATGTGTGTGTGTGTGTGTGTGTGTAAGAGATCTTTTTTGCTTGTCTTCGTTTTGCTTTGTTTTTTGTTTTGATTTTAGGCTACATTTACCTTCCAGTTTACCATTGCTATGATGGAATGTAGACAAAGTGTCTTGATTATTTACAATGCACATAAATTTTGTTGAGCAAAGAATCAAGTTCAGACTTGTGTTACTCTGCTTTAGAATAAGATCAGTTTTGATCAGGCCCCCTCCGCTAGCTGTCTGCCTTATCTGGTTCACCTTTACGCTGCTAGCTGTTTGCCTTATCTGGTTCACCTTTACGCCGCTAGCTGTCTGCCTTATCTGGTTCACCTTTACGCCGTTAGCTGTCTGCCTTATCTGGTTCACCTTTATGCTGCTAGCTGTCTGCCTTATGTGGTTCACCTTTACGCCGCTAGCTGTCTGCCTTATGTGGTTCACCTTTACGCCGCTAGCTGTCTGCCTTATCTGGTTCACCTTTATGCCGCTAGCTGTCTGCCTTATCTGGTTCACCTTTATGCCGCTAGCTGTCTGCCATATCTGGTTCACCTTTATGCCGCTAGCTGTCTGCCTTATCTGGTTCACCTTTATGCCGCTAGCTGTCTGCCTTATCTGGTTCACCTTTACGCTCTTCTCAGCAGCTCCTTCTTCTGCAACCACTCGGTGTTCAGAAAAGCATCTTTATGTTCAGAGTCCATAGGTCAGCCTTCTTTCTCAGAATATCAAACAAGGCTCCAGATTCCTTTGAACAGCTCCCTGCTTCATGCTTCCTCAGTCAGTTCTGTCAGATCTTCTTTCAAAACCTTCCTCTTTTCACAAACATTTTGTTCAGTACTTGTATAGCCCTAAGATGTATACTGTGCATGTTTGTGTGTGTGTGTGTGTGTGTGTGTGTGTGTGTGTGTGTGTGTTCATCACTATTTGTGCATGTGTTTATTGAATCTTTGACTTCTTAATTAACATTTTTAAAATTAAAAAAAAAATGTGACTGCATAGAGCTGTCCAAGATTAGCTCTGCTAACTTTCCATTATTATAAAGGCATTTCTTGTATTTTAGTGACATCGATTTCTCCAGGCACTGAATCCTTTTAGGTTGATTCCATAGTAGCTGCATGATTAGGGTTGCCAGAGAAATTTGATTATCAGTGGGATGTCAGAGTTGAAGTTTTTCAAGCGCCTGTTGGCAAAGGGGCGACCAAGACTAGAGGGGGTCATCATAGTTGACACCTAACTGCTAGTGCTACAGCAAACTTGCTGTGAAGGGGCTTTTTGGAGAAGGTAATTGCTTGCCTAAAGGGTTTTCACTTCACTGACAGAGATTGGACTGCAATACTAGACTGGACCCCAGTTTTTCTTTAGGAAGGGAGAAACCTCACCCCCTTGTGTTGAGAAGAAATTGTGGGGAAAACTGATGGGGGAGGTTGGGGGGGGGGGGGGGGGGGGGCAGAGTACTTAATGAGCTGGGATGCTGATGTAATGATTTTGTGAACTGTCAGTCAAAAGAAACTAGACGAAGACCAAAAAAACAAGTTGAAAGAAACTAGAAGATTGATATAAATATATAATTTAAGATCAAGAAACAAATCAAAAGAAACTAGAAAACTGATATGTATAAATATATGTACATATAGATCTATATAATTTGTAAGACCATGAAACAAATTTTGTTTAGTTGTTTTAATCTGCTAAAATATATATATATGTGTGTGTGTGTGTGTGTGTACCCCCCCCCACTTTACCCTGGCATGCTCAATTTACTAGCCTTGGGTCCACCATCAGCATTGTGAAGTATGAGGACTGTGTAAGTTCTGAACATTACATCATCAGATGATAACTTGTCAGTTAAGTACTGTATTAGAACACATAGTACTGGCTTACAAGTAGTATGAAGATCAGCCAGGTTGGGGATAAAACACAATCTGTTGTGGTAGAGGTGTGCAGACTTTGGCCTGATTACAAGGCTACAAAGCTTATCAGACTCTCGCAGCCCTGGCTTTTAGCATGCCAGTGCCAGAGAGAGGGAGAAATGGAGCAGAAGTAATTGCATTCCCGGAGAGAAAGTCCCCCTACCCCTCTCCCCAATGTAGACTTCCCAGAGACTAAGAAGAGAGTTAGGGTGAGAGTCAAACAGGCTTGACTTCATTAATGATTAACACGCTGCCTGTAATGCTGTATAGACCCTGTCTGGATTTTTTTTAACAGGTGAAGCAGAGAGACACAAAAATAGCTCATCTTTGTTTCAGTGCAAAAAGGTGGAAGGGGGGTGGGGTGCGCGGGTGGGGGGAGATCTTCAAATTACTGTACTAACTCAGCAAGTTGACTTAGGGAGTGATGTGCAGGAAGACAGGGGAGAGAGCTTTGAAAGAGAGATGCAGAGAAAACAGCAAAAAAGGACATGGAAACAGTGAAGGGGGGGGGGGGGGGGGGGGATCTTCAAATTACTGTACTAACTCAGCAAGTTGACTTAGGGAGTGATGTGCAGGAAGACAGGGGAGAGAGCTTTGAAAGAGAGATGCAGAGAGAACAGCAAAAAAAGACATGGAAACACTGAAGGGGGGGGGGTCTGTCCTGAATGGAAATGTGGATGAGACCTAGAACATCATCACAAGGGCAGTGAGTTTGGGTACACCAGAGAATAGCGCTATACAAAAGTTATCTATTATTATTATTATTAAGGGCTCTAGTTGATAGGTTCTGTACTGAGTAGTACTATACATGTACTACAGTACAGAAGGTATCTGGAGAAGGAGTAATACCTACAGTGTACAAAGGTATCTGGAGAAGGAGTAATACCTACAGTGTACAAAGGTATCTGGAGAAGGAGTAATACCTACAGTGTACAAAGGTATCTGGAAAATAACAGGTCAAAGTAAGGTCTATCTTCTTCTAAAATCTGAAACAAGAATGACTGCTAGGGTTCTGAAACAGGATCCAAACACATACGAGGTTCAAAAGAAGGCTATGTATTAGGACAAAACACAACATGAAGATTTTTGGGGTAACCCCCCTCATCAAGCTACATTTAATTTTTCACCATTAAAGTTTAACCTTTATCAAGCTACAAAATGACGCTTAAACAACAGTTAAACAGTGAAAAACTTTCTAGCTTGGTAAAGGGGATTACCCCAAAAATTCACATGTTGTGTTTTGTCCTAATACATAGCCTTCTTTTGAACCTCGTATGTGTTTGGATCCTGTTTCAGAACCCTAGCAGTCATTCTTGTTTCAGATTTTAGAAGAAGATAGACCTTACTTTGACCTGTTATTTTCCAGATACCTTTGTACACTGTAGGTATTACTCCTTCTCCAGATACCTTTGTACACTGTAGGTATTACTCCTTCTCCAGATACCTTTGTACACTGTAGGTATTACTCCTTCTCCAGATACCTTTCTATACTGTGCGTACGTGTATATTACTACTCAGTACAGAACCTGTGTGCGCTGCCTGACACTGACAGTTGAAATGCAGTATATGTGTGTACCCTGTTACTACTGTTTGCCATGCTAGCATCATGTTGCATGTAGTATGTCATGACTATTGTTGCATGTATATATCACAGGAACAAGTCTGTCAACATTCACTTATCACTGCACTGTAGTTTCTGGCTTGTTTACCTAAGGAGTCCAGGCTGAATTGCTGAGCAAACAAACTTGTGCTACTTGTACCGTGTATAGTGTACATATGTACATGTATATGTATGGAACTGATGAATGAATTATAGTTGTCTGTGTCAATGGGTGATTATGCAAAAGATGTGCTTAAGTTGGACCAGCTAAGTCTGTACTTTGACCTTATTATTTAAAATGTATAATTTACAGTGTAAAACACTGCAAAAAGTTGTGTGCATGAGAGATGAAGAAAGAATGTGTGTGTGTGTGTGTGGGGGGGGGGGGGGGGGGGAGCAGGGTAGATGAGAAGTAGAGAGAGGAGGGGGTGTGGTGGTGGAGAGAAATATTTGTTCTTCATAGGATTTTGTCTCAATACTACTCACAGTTGAAAGTACCAGCATGTGAAAACAGAAATGTAAAACATGCACTGAGAAAACACGAACATGTACACACAGACGGTTTCACTTAAAAGCATTAAAAAATAAACCAAGAATCAAAACAAAAAACATGCCACAGTTTCATCGTGGGATTAATCATCAGGCTTAAACGCATCATTGCATGCTACAACATCATTCAACAGCGTCAGCTCTTTAGCCGCTCTGCTGTTTTGCTTAATGGCTGGATCAGCAGACACAAGTCAAACACTCACACTGGGGAATTGGAGCCAGAGGAAAATGATGCAGTCCCTGTGGCTTCGGAGGGGGGCAGCTGATCAATATTTTCCTGTTGGCAACATCTCCCTGTCAAGTGTCCAGGGACAGCGTCACCTCACTGGAGGCTCAGGGGGCGGTGCTCTGCACGCAAGGCTCAGGGGGCGGTGCTCTGCACACACCGATTTTCCCCTAGAGCCCCAGTGAAAATGGTGACCGTTATAAGCAGTGCACCGCCTGGCTCCTGGGGTTTCCAGCCTTGTCCCTAATCCGGTGGTCTTACCTTGCTGCAGAGCAGGTGATTCTGTGCTGAGTTGTGGGCCCTGCCTCCAATTCTGTGTCCTGCTTCCCTGCCATTTTATGTCTTCCAGTGTTACGTCCTCACAAGCTTTCCATCTGACTGCCACGTTGGACTTTGATGACTGGTGCAATGCACGATGCTTTGAGTCTGAATCCAGCGTTTCTCTTTCCAGGGAATGAACATGATTGGCCTCATTGGATATCTATCTTATTGTCAATAGATGTACAGCATTACCTATTTTTAATTTTTATAGATGTACAGCATTATATAGTTTGAAGGTCTTGTTTTTGTCAGTCTTTTGCTACAGTTTAGCTTGTAAGGCAAACATGGCAGTCCCTCTTTGGGCTTGTTGTGTTACATAATATGTTATTGGTAATGTTCTGAGTTGCTGATGTTGCCGTGGTGACTGGCAGCCCCAGACTCCTGTGTTGCTTGGTGTTGTGTGAGGAGCTGGTCACCAAGTGTGTTGTGTGAGGAGCTGGTCACCAAGTGTGTTGTGTGAGGAGCTGGTCACCAAGTGTGTTGTGTGAGAAGCTGGTCACCAAGTGTGTTGTGTGAGGAGCTGGTCACCAAGTGTGTTGTGTGAGGAGCTGGTCACCAAGTGTGTTGTGTGCATGTAGCATCCTGGTTCCTTGTTAAGTGTCAGACTCCGTGTGCACTTAGTGGTAATTACTTTTGAGCAAATTAATATAAAAATTAAAATGGTCATGGAAAGTAATTTGTTAATTTGAGGCATTTTTTAAAAGTTATGGTTTTACTTAGTCAGTCATATGTTCAGTTATTTGTCTCATTGCTGGCTTGTTTGCATGCATGCCAGTGTGTGTGTGTGTACATGTATTTGATGATCAGTTAATTAAACATGGTAACACCACAGTACTTTTTTTAGTATGCCACGGTCTTCTTCTTTAAAAAAATGTTTAGGAATGTTTTGTTGTAGTTCAGATGGTTTTGCCACTCACAGCTACAACTACATTCAGTGTGTTTGGAAATTTGCTGAAGGAGTTAACCTATTTCTCATATGGCTACCTAGTTTTTCTGTGCTTTCTAGCCATTGTACCCATTCAGGCTACAATTATATTAAGTTACATAGAGGGCACAGCAGTTATGGCACAGTTAAGTGACACTACCCTGTTAATACTAAAACAAGGAAGAACCTTTTCATTCAGGTAGTTCCCTTTCCACTTGTAGGGGGGGGGAGTGAAGGTGGCTATCTAGGGTTCATGCAAGGAAAAGCACTATGGGCCACTTGAGGCCTAGAGAGTTACACTGGACTGGACCCTATTAGATACATGGCCAATGGGCTCTTCATTGGATTCAACCACTTCTGGGGTTCTGACCCCCACTCCTTCACTCAACTCACACAGTTACAGCCAGAGGTATGGATTGACATTGATCACATTTAACGGTCTCCCCCTGACACAGCCCTACTGGTTGACTAGGCATAAAACACCAAATTACTCCTTTACCCATTGAATAGCCTGGGGCGGGGTTGAGTGAGGTCCTGGCTTGCCGTGAAGGAGAACCAAAGTGAATCAGCCTCATGGACTGTAGCATTTAGGAATGGATTGGGGGGGGGGGGGGTAGACACACATTTGACACAGCCTTACTTTGCTCGAGTTTTGGTGCAGTTTGTTATTTGAAAGCTGTGAGAATGCAGCTGTGGGTGCTACCGTTTTGTGCCCAGCAGTCTGTATGAAACTGATAGTCCTGAACATGGCCAAAATGTGGGACAGAAGTGTTGAATACATCATGAGCCTGTCTTTTAAGTTTTTCTGCTCTTCATTGGTAAAGAGCAAACTGACATGGCTGCCCCCTGAGGAACTGAAACTCAAAGCACAAAAAAAGCACTACTCTTGTATAATAATTAATATTGACGGAACAACCAAATGAAGCCTGTAGATGGAAATATTTGCACATTTTGTATGATTTCAGGCCCATTTTCATCTTTGCTTTTATTCTCCTTTAAGTACAGAAAGTGTGTGTGTGTGTGTGTGTGTGTGTGTGTGTGTGTGGTGTGTGTGTGGTGTGGTGACACTGTCAGTGTGTGTAGGAAACTTAGGTGATGTAAAAGGAGAGAGAGAGGGCACTATCCCAAATTACATCTCTGCACAATGTTATTTATTTATTAGCTTGTACATATAAGTTTGCAGAATGAATGCAAATGAGGTAGCCAGTTGGTGGCAACCAGGACTGGAATTGCAGAATGCTGTGGGCTAAAGTGTCTGGGGACCAAAAGCAGTGACTTTGCTGGACATTTTTTGAAAAAACAGTATGTCCTCTGTAAGGTTGTGAAAGTGTTTTTTTGGAAACTGGTCAGATAATCATTGTAACCGGTCAGATACATGGTCAGTCATACTACAGCTAGAGCTGTACTAACAAACACCCTGCTCCCTTCCACATGTCGAACACGTACACAACAGGCAAACATGCCACACGCACCATCTTGCTGTGCTGCTCTTTTTTTCTCTCTCTCTTTTTTTTTTCTTTTTCTTTTTTTCTTTTTGTGTGGAGAACTGGTCAAACAAAATCAGAACAGATACAGCTGACCAATTGCTGATTTTTCTGTGGAATATGCTGATCTTAACCGGTAAAATACTGGAAATCACTGGCTAACTTAAACCCTGGATAAGTGGATAGTGGCTTTGAAATCCAACCACAAATGTAATCAGTCTATGTGAACAAAACCGACAAGTGCATTATATATATATTGCGAACATTTCTGACTAGCAGGGCATTAATGGTTAAAACTAATAAAAGAGAGTGTGACTTCATGGATTCTTCGTCCCTTTGACAGCAAAGGTGATGCTCACAGAGGACATCATGCCAGGTGATCTGAAGCTCAGTCTGAAAGAAAAAACCTGAAAAAAACCCCGTACATGCACATTTTCACATGCAACGTTTTGCTGTGTCTGTTGCAGATTTTCACATGCAACGTTTTGCTGTGTCTGTTGCAGATTTTCACATGCAACCTTTTGCTGTGTCTGTTGCAGATTTTCACATGCAACGTGTTGCTGTGTCTGTTGCAGATTTGGACTCCTTGATGGCAGACAGTGGCTGTGCAGAGTGTGGGTCAAGGTCAAGGTCACAGTGCAGGCCCGGCTCACTGTCTCCAGGGGCACCGCACCCTCAAGGTCGTAGTCTAGGAGATCATGGACATCAGTGACAGCGGGAGCCAGGAGAAGGCGGGGCAGGGGGAGGGGGGTCCTGATGCTGACTGCCTCCGTGATGAGGAGCAGGAGCTGCTGGCGAAACTGGAGGAAGCCAACAGGTACGTTTTTTATTTTAGTGTGTGTGTGTGTGTATGCATGTATGTGTGTGTGTGTGTGTGTGTGAGAGAGAGAGAGAGAGAGAGTGTGTGTGTGTGTGTGTGTGTGTGGTGTGTGTGTGTGTGTGTGTGTGTGTGTGTGTGTTTGATGACCTTGAATTATTAGGCTATTTAAATTCAACTCATGGTTGTGCTTTAGTTAATGTACAATGTGCAATGACAACACTAATTTTCAGCTAGGATGAATATTGTTATTGTTGGTGGTGATGCTGAAGGTTTACTATGGAATCTCCATGAAACACCTGTAGTTACTGCATGCATATGCAGTAGAATCCTTGCTGAAGAACCACACTGGTGAGAAACCACCCTTTCTTTTTTTGGTAAAGTGCAACCCCCCTCCCTCCAAGTGCTCCATGTTAACACATGACACACAGAGATATGCATATATGCATGTACATAGGCAACCCCACCCCCCCCCACACACACACACACACACATACAAACATACAGCCCCCCCCCACACACAGAGACACCCCCCCCCCCCCAACATACACACACACGTACACAGACAGAGACAGACACATACACACTAGAAATTAGGTTTAGTGTGATGATATGACAGGATGCTCCTTGCCTTTGCAACAATAAAAATAATCCTCAAGAAAAGGGGAAAAAAACAGTTTTGAAAGAAAGAAAAAAAGAGAGCAAAGAATAAGGAGGGGGGGGGGGGGGAGAAAAAAAAGGGAAGTGGGGGGGGTGGGGGGGTGAGAGAAGAAAAAATGAGTAGGTGGCTGATGACGCAAGCTGTGGCTGCAGGATGTTGCTGCTGGATGAGAAGTCATGCCCTTCCCTGGCGGCGGTGTCCCCCACGCCCGGCCACTCACGCAAGGGCTCAGGCTCCAGCCTGGTGTCCACCAACTCCTCCAACAGCCAGTTCAGCAACCAGCTCTCCAACGATGGGGAAGAAGGTGGGGTAGGGTCCGCCTTGGAGGACAGGGATGACGTCTTTGTGCGCATGAGTGTGTGTACTTGCGTGTGTGCACGTGAGAGAGAGAATGTGCGTGTTCCTCGGCTAAAACCCAGAGGGTTTGCCCAGTGTTGGGTGAGACAGTAGTGTGTGAAGCTGTTTCCCCACAGCTGTACAGTGTTACAGGGTGTGGGCATGCGTATGTGTGTATGAGAGAGAGAGAGAGAGAGAGAGAGAGAGAGAGAGAGAGAGAGAGAGAGAAAAAGAAAGAAAGAAAGAAAGAAGAAGAAGAAGAAGAAAAGAAAAAAAGTGTAGTAGGGATACAGGGAATTTGCAGTGATAAATGACATTATTCATTTGCTTCCTGGCTCTTGTCTGTTACAGTACCCCCCCCCCCCCCATCCCCTCCAATAAAATAAATAAACAAAAAAAACCCCCCCCCCCCCCCCCCCCACAACCACCACCACCACTACACAAAAACTACAAACTTTACTTGCCATGCCAATAATATGAAAACTAGGCCTTCTGTAGTGCATTGAAATGGAATGCGTATTTGCTCCTGGGAAACTTTGGATGCATTTTTGTGCAAGGCAGCCCTGTGAAATGTCAGTAAGTGATGAGTGGCCGATGAGCAGCCTTAGGCTGTAGATGATGAAGTGAGCAACATGGTTTACGGCCAGCTGCAAGTGCAGTCCGCTCCTTGAATTCGGCATCTCAATTCTCACCTCCTTGTGGGAAGGTGCAGGTCAGATTATGTGGATAATTGGTTGGAAGGTACAGGAGAGCTAAGCCAGGAGTGGAACATTGCGCACAAGTCCGCTCCTTGAATTCGGCTTCTCAATTCTCATCTCCTTGCGGGAAGGTGCAGGTCAGATTATGTGGATAATTGGTTGGAAGGTACAGGAGAGCTAAGCCAGGAGTGGAACATTGCGCACATTTTTTTTTCCTCCAAAAGAATTGAGGAGGAGAATGTTGGATTATCTGGAGGGGGAGGAAGAGGAGGAGGAGGGTCAGGTGAGATATAAATACACAGAGAACCTGTGCACATGTTAGTGTTTAGCATTACTGCAGGGTGTGTCGGTTTGAATACTCTTTGGTTTATTTAGTGCCCCTCCGTGAAAGGTAGTTTGAATACTGAGTGCTAGTTTGAATACTCTTTGGTTTATTTCGTGCCCCTCCGTGAAAGGTAGTTTGAATACTGTGTGCTAGTTTGAATACTCTTTGGTTTATTTAGTGCCCCTCCGTGAAAGGTAGTTTGAATACTGTGTGCTAGTTTGAATACTCTTTGGTTTATTTAGTGCCCCTCCGTGAAAGGTAGTTTGAATACTGTGTGCTAGTTTGAATACTCTTTGGTTTATTTAGTGCCCCTCCGTGAAAGGTAGTTTGAATACTGTGCTAGTTTGAATACTCTTTGGTTTATTTAGTGCCCCTCCGTGAAAGGTAGTTTGAATACTGAGTGCTAGTTTGAATACTCTTTGGTTTATTTAGTGCCCCTCCGTGAAAGGTAGTTTGAATACTGAGTGCTAGTTTGAATACTCTTTGGTTTATTTAGTGCCCCTCCGTGAAAGGTAGTTTGAATACTATGTGCTAGTTTGAATACTCTTTGGTTTATTTAGTGCCCCTCCGACCCCCCCCCCCCCCCCCCCCCCCCCCACCCCCCGCCCCAAAAAAAAGAAGAAGAAAAAGAAAAAAATATAATGCAGCTTTGGGAACGGTAGTAACACAACTCATGAAATAAGGGAAAATAGCGACACTGGCAAAATATTTGTCCTGTTTCTGGATTAACATTCATGTTCAAATATACACACACCCCCACTCCCCATCAATCTCTCTCTCTCTCTCTTTTTTTTTTTTTTTTTACATGGATGAAAAGAAGGGAAGTTGATTTATGTGCTTTCTCAATAAGTTCATTGAAACTCACACGTTGAACTGCCTTGCTGTTTCTTTAAAAAAAATCAAACTTGGATATTTCCTGTTCTTTGAAGTTCTTTGTTAATTGTTTACTGCAGTACTTGACTGGATCCAAACACATGAAAGGTTCAAAAGAAGGGTATTTATTATGACAAAACACAACATGCAATTTTTTGGGTTAAGTCCTTTTTTCAAGCTACGAAGCAAAACTTAGACAACAGTTAAATGGTGAAAAATGAGATCTGGGACACTTATCTGCTTTTGGATGAGCTGTTTTGTTATGTTGTTTTGGTGTCCAGTGTTTTGAAGAAGTACTTGATTGGTCTTGTGGGTTTTTTCTTCGGTAGAACTTTAAGTAATTAATAAATATGCATTCTAAAGTTTTAATTCAGCAATGCTTTAAGGAAGTTTTATACTCCTTGCATTGTCCAGTTCATATATTTCTGTGGGATGCCTAATAAAATGGTGTTTAAACCAATGTAATTAAATTAGAAATGCAGAATTCCTTTAAAAAAGATCTGAAACAAGAACAACTGCTAGCGTTCTAACACAAGATCCAGACACATAAAAGGTTCAAAAGAACACTATTTATTAGGACAAAACACAACCTGCAAATTTTCGGGGTCATCCCCTTTGTCAAGCTACAAAACGACACTTAAACAACAGCTAAACGGTAAAAAATGGTGAAAAATGAGATGGAGAGCTAAGACACTTATCTGCTTTGGGTTGAGCTGTGTTCTTTTCCTGCCCAGTGCCTGGAACAATGTTGGCAAGACAATGACGTGTAATAGGTCTGATGTAATGAATATTGTATGATGTAAAACTGAAATGGCACACAAGAGTGACATAGAAGCTTGAACTTGAAAACTTTATTTGACATGGATTGTAGTTTAGGTTCAGTCAAAAACTTTATTTTGACAAGGATTGTAGTTTAGGTTCAGTCAAACACTTTATTTGACAAGGATTGCAGTTTAGGTTCAGTCAAACATTTTATTTGACAAGGATTGCAGTTTAGGTTCAGTCAAACACTTTATTTGACAAGGATTGTAGTTTAGGTTCAGTCAAACATTTTATTTGACAAGGATTGTCGTTTAGGTTCAGTCAAACACTTTATTTGACAAGGATTGTAGTTTAGGTTCAGTCAAACATTTTATTTGACAAGGATTGCAGTTTAGGTTCAGTCAAAAACTTTATTTTACACAGATTGTAGTTTAGGTTCAGTCAAACACTTTGTTTTACACAGATTGTAGTTTAGGTTCAGTCAATAACCTAACAACTATTCCTTGCTAAGCTACTGATGAGTAAATATAAAACTACAGGGGAAAGGAGGGGGGAAATGAGGAATCTATCCTAAAAAGGGGGGACTAATGAATTCCTTAAAATGGGCCAGACATGCAGTGAACTCGTCTGTCCTGCTCCCATCCTGACAGAGGGAACCTTTGATGGCTTTGGGCTCCCAGAAGACGAACGTTAATTTCTGCATCCTTAGGATGCTGGTGTAGTAGTAACGTGTTTATGATTTAAAGGGAAACCGAGCTGAAGGAATGTCACAGGCCCTATCAATAGGACTGCAACAGAAAATAGAAACACAATAACAGAAAATAGAAACACAATAACAGAAAATAGAAACAGAAAATAGAAACAAAATAACAAACGATAGAAACGCAGCAGTTTTTCACTCAATTTTGGGTCTTGTTTGTTTGTTAAAAACAAAATTGACGTTTGAAAGTTTCGCAAGCATGGCTGCGAATTGAGTGCTGCCATTTGTCAGCAGTTGGTGTCAGTGATGTTATGAACAAAGCCAGACTGAGCCAGCCTTTTCTGCTCTTCGTTGGTGAAGAGTGAAACAAGATCCAAGCACATAAATGGTTCCCAAAAACGCTATTTATTAGGACAAACCAGAGCCTGCAAATTGTTGGTGTAATCCCCTTTATTAAGCTACAAAAGACACTTAAACAACATACAACAGATCTAGGGAAATGTACTCACCTATACAACGAAACACAAGGAAGAATGAAACACAAGCGCTTTCAACAGAAAATTGTCTTTGTCAGGTGTAAGAAGAGAGATAATAATGTAATGGAGTGGGGTGGTAGGACAGGACGCATGCAGCAGAGTCAGTCAAAAAGGGAGACCACAGCAGGCGGAGGCGGCAGTCAGGTTTTATTCTCACAGCAGCAGACAATTTTCAGCACACCCCAAATCCTCACTTGCACACATAGATAAGAGAGTGGTGCGGACCGCAAGGAAAACACTCTGAAAACACGCTATCGCTACAATCAAATCGGCCCTCTGGACCACAAAATGGCTGACAAATGTGTTTCCTTGGCCCGCACAGTTTCCTCTACAATAACTAAACTAATTAAATCATGAAAAACATCAAATAAAAGCTAAAGTTACAATCTTTTAAACTGTATAAACAAAATGTACACACATGACTTATTTTATTTACAACAAGAGTGGGAAGCGTGGCTTGCGCCTGTCTATAAACAGATTCAGACAACTAAATCACAACTAACACAATGTACAAAATATTAATGTTACTAAAACTTACATCAGAATAAAGAGCACGCTCCCTGGTTAAAGTGGTACATAACAATTACAATACAACACTCTGTATGAGAAGCAAGACACACTCAAGACTAGCACTAAAACAATTGGTGCGAACTTTCACCTGGGCGCATGATCTAGTCGCAGCATCGCTGATAAAGTGATATCAAGTAGTGTATGAATACAACTTAGCTTCTACAGTACACAATACTTAATAAGTTAATTTCAACCCCAAATAAACAGTAAACATGAAGTCAGCTAAGCAAAATACTATACGACAGAGCATTGATCGACAGAATTACTTTAATCGAGTCAAAAACAACAATTCACTACTGTTCATTGGTACTAAACAGAGAACGCGCCATGCAGACGATGGCTATATAAAGAATAGACCTAGCGAGGCATCGGCTACTGATTAAACTCGATCTTGCATCTAAATAAATGTGTACACATTCTAAGATGCAAAATTATATCACACATGGCCTGGTGCATAAAAATGAGTAGGTAAACAAAGAAGCGGTCAAAATATTAGGGGAGAAAACAGATTTGAAACTGGCGTGCACCGGCAGCTATCGCCTGTCGGCTGTGTGAAAGCCAGTGGTGTTATGCTACGCGCAGTGCTTCAGAACAAAAGCGTCGTCTGCTCCGGTTCCCGGGTTACTGACAGTACAGTAATGAAATTACGTGGATCTGATAACCGGGGTGGGACTAATGTAGAAACGTGTGCAAAGAGAACTTGCTCACAGTAACAGAAGAAGAAGGAAGCAAAGAAGAAGACCGACAAGGAGTTGATGTAAATAATCAGCTCCTTGTTTGTCTTCTTTACTTCCTTCTTCTTTTATTCTTTTCTATCTTCTTACACTGACGAAGACAATTTTCTGTCAAAAATGCTTATGTTTTATTCTTCTTTGTGTTTCGTCGTATAGGTGAGTACATTTCCCTAGATCTGTTCTGTTTTGTCAACCTCACCAGCAGTTATTCATTCCTTGCTTAAACAACAGTTAAACGGTGAAAAATGAGATGGAAAACTAAACCACTTATCTGTTTTTGGTTGAGCTATGTTGTGGAAAAATCGTGTGTGTGTGTGTGTGCTTAGAATAGTCTCTATGGACAAGATTTTGTGCTTTATAAATACTGCAGTTATTATTATTACTACTTGCACACTTTTGACGTTTCATGTTCACTTATGTCTTTGTATTGGTTGCCTTTTAAAAAGAAATTCAAAAGGCATGAGTGCAACAACTGCATGGGACGTGCACACCTGCTTGTGATTTGAACAATAAGTGTTTCATCTTAGATATCATAATGTTAGGTCAAGCGTAGAGAGAAAGGGAAAAAACCCACCAAACTAGCAAGTTATTAATTGTTGAGGCGTTATCTTCAGATCTGGGAGACCTTAAGCAGAGAAATTCCGAGAGAGAGAGAGAGGGTCCCACTCCCTTCATAAAGAGCCTATTTGGTGGATCAGCGCCCCGCCCCCCCCTCACCCCCACCCTTCACCCCCCACAAAACACACAGTACTTACTTTCATCCCTGCTGTGTTCACCAGTAGAAGAGAAATTCCCAACCAGATATGTTTTATATCAACTTATAATGTGCATCTTGTTCAAACCAGTTCACAACTTAATAGCTCTGACAGTAACGGGAATAACACGACACCCATGCAAACAGCCTGGCATCCTGGTTGGTTTATGTGCACTCAAGCGTGGTGAAAGAAGGTTGTGATCCCATTGAAACCGCTTGGTTGCCTCCCCTACCAGCCTCCAGGGGATAAAAATGTCAATTTTATTCCCCTTGAGTGGAGGTTTTCATTGTTTTCATACTCTTTGTCAGTGTTTGTGCCTTGTGGGGGTGGGGGTGGGGGGGGGGGGGGCATTGGAAAATGGAAATTTTGGGTAGTAATGGCTGGGAAGGGGGGGGGGGGGGGGGCAGGCATTGTGAAAATGGAAATTCTTGGGTACGTGGAAAGGGGGGGGGGGGGGGGGGGGGGGCAGGCATTGTGAAAATGGAAATTTTGGGTAGTGATGCTGCTGCTGATGCATCTTGTAAAATATTATAGTGACGATGCATATGAAATGCACGCACACACATACACATGCAACACACACACACATGCATGCACACACGCACGCATGCATGCACACATGCACACACATGCAACATACACACACACACACACACGCATGCACACACGCATGCATGCATGCACACACACACAACACACACATGCAACACACACACACACACACACACACACACACACACACACACACTTGTGCATGCACGCACACACACAGGCACACAGTGGACACCAGCAGACCCTGTGTGTGGGACGTACAAAGGCAAACTGTGCCTGTTGTGCTGCTGTAGCATAATGCAATGGATGTTTTCACAAAACTTGCAGCATTCTTAAGCTTTATGGTATCTTTAAATTAATATCTTTCTTGGATGAATTATTTGCATTAATTTGTTTCATATTGACCTTTGTGTAAACTGTAAACTGAGGTGCAGGGAAAAAACCTGTACATGCACACACACAGTCACACGCACACATACACTTACTTTCCTATTGACCTTTGTGTTGTTGAGCTGTTCCCCCTCACTCACACACACACACACACACACACACACACACACACACTCTCTCTCTTCTTTGGGGTTGTGTGTGTGTGTGTGTGTGTGTGTGTGTGGGGTGGGGGGAGGGGGAGCAGCTCAACAACACAAATGTCAATAGGAAAGTAAGTGTATGTGTGCGTGTGACTGTGTGTGTGTATGTACAGTTTTTTTCCCCTGCACCTCAGTTTACAGGTCTTACAGAGACAGCTGATACATACATACTCTGCATTTTATCTTGGGGACATCTTCTGTCTTATTTATGAGTTTTTAAGGGTGTCATTTTTAATTTGTGATTCCATATTCATTGTAATGTGATGGTGGAATTTGAAAGAGAAGTGATGAGAAGAATTCTTAACATTTGGATTTGTAATTCATTCTCTGGGACTAGAGAGCTGCTTTGTGTTCTCAGTGTTTGTATTAACCCTTCACTTGCCCTGTCTGAAACGTTTTTGCGCTGAAAAGTGAACACATATAATGATATATATATGCATCTGCAAAGTGAACATTTTCAGAGCCTTAAATTACTAAATGTACTTTCAGAACCATGCATTTTGATGTCAGTTCTTCACATGCTGGTTTCGCCCAGATATAACCTTACTGGTTGACTGGGCGTAAAACGCCACGTTACTTACTTCATGTGCTGGTTAGATATGCCCCCTCCCCAAAAATTAATAAATAAAAAGCCAAAGTATTTCAGATTTTGCATTTTGTCCTCCTGTGTAGTGTGTATATCTATCTGTATGTATGTATACGCATGCATGGCAGTGAAGGAGTTAAAATCATTCTCTACTGTGCTGTTCAGACCCGCGGAGTAAAGTGTATTCACTGTCACTTGCACTTTGTTGTAAAAGGAGGTTCACTCACCACCATTTATTCATTCAATGTAGCATTGAAACTTGATACATCCCGAAACTGATGGTACCCCATGCACAGCTCACAGCTCAGGCAGTCTTCAATTGTGAAGGTTCAAGACTGTATGTGGTGTCAAATGAATTCAGGCAAATGAAGGGTGTTGAATAATAGTGCAGGAAAGTTTGTTGACATTTTATTGTATTTTTTTGAGCCAGATCACTCTTTTTTTTCATGTGTGTGTGTTTTGTGTTGGGGGGGGGGGGGGGGGGGTCATTTTTGTTTTCGTCCTTCTATCCGTATCGGAACAAACACTGCATCAGCAACTAACCCCCACACACCAACAAAAAACACACACACACACACACACACACACACACACACACACACACACACTTTCTCTTATGCCTGTCTTCATTGCATGTTAAAGTTGTGTCAGCCAGTTTTGTGAATGTATGCACTGTCCTGATCTCTTGTGTTCACTTTGCAGCCATGACCAACACAAATGAACCTCTGTGGGAGATCTGGGGACGCATTGTCAACGACTGGGACAGTGTCCGGAAAAAGCTGGTCTACCTCAGGGTACGCTCCTGTTATGACAAATTTGTTACAGCCTTGGCTGTACCTCACAGGGTGACACGTTGTTTCATATTCCTCATGCTGCTACTTTGTGTCCTCATGCTGCTACTTTGTGTCCTCATGCTGCTACTTTGTGTCCTCATGCTGCTACTTTGTGTCCTCACGCTGCTACTTTGGCAACCTCACCTGCACTTTGTGTCCTCACGCTGCTACTTTGTGTCCTCAGCTGCTACTTTGTGTCCTCATGCTGCTACTTTGTGTCCTCATGCTGCTACTTTGTGTCCTCACGCTGCTACTTTGTGTCCTCATGCTGCTACTTTGTGTTTCCTCATGCTGCTACTTTGTGTTTCCTCATGCTGCTACTTTGTGCCTCACTGCTCTTTGGAAAAAAAAATTTCAGTGCACGTTCCTATGTGTACTTTGTGCCCCTCCTGTTACAAAGTGTGGGGTTAAATTGAACTTTGGCCCTCATTGTTTTGGGGGTCTCATTGCATTTGTGAATTCCTCATGTTTTGCTACTTTGTTTTAGTGCTTTTTGCCTATCTGGCTATTTGTATATTTATTTACTTTATATTTTATGTAAAAACTGTGCTAAAGGAGGACCCAGGAGGTACTAGAAATAAAGTTGACAGGATGTGAGTGAGTAATGCATTTTTTGAATGAACACATGTGAAGTCATCCACCATGAAGGGAGAAGCAGTGCTGCTTTTGTTCCTGAGAAATTTGACTTTCAGTGTGATTTGTGACAAGATGTTGAACATTACACATTACAGCAAGCCCACATCACGTGTGCTGCTAATCATGCAGTTAACTGTGAAAACCCAACTGATCTTACAAATGTGATCCACATGAGTATTACCAAGTAAACTGTTTTTGTTCTGTGCCCCCAACAGAAAGCTGCAAAAGCATAGTTTGTTGAAACATAACGTTAAAAAACCCCCAATCTTAAACTTTTTTAAAAAATAAAAAGCAACACTTTTGAAAATAAACATTTATTCTTTAATAAAAATTGGACTGAAGATTTGATGTTTTTTTCCCCCTCAAAATTTAACTTTCTTGACTAAACAAAAATGATGTAAGAAATTGCCACTTACTATTTCAACAAGATGTACAATGGTTGTTTCTTGATGAAAATGATAAATCGTAATTTTTTATTACTGTAATAAAAACACATAACTTTTCCATGTAAACAGTTTTTGCTGCATTAATTTTGTTGTAGTGGATACCCTAATGTTAATGAAAACTGGTACTTTGTTTTTCATAAAAATAAATAATACTTATTATTTAAAAAACAAGTAAGTTTTTGTAAGAGAAAATGGAGCAAGTAAGAGTGAGTGCAACTTTTGCTGCTTTTGGGTGTCCAGGAAAACACACAGGCAACCCTGCATCCATGCTTTCTTGGTCATGTTGACTCGGTGCCTAGGACAAAAATAGTTGAACAGTTAACTTAAAAGTGAAAGAAAATAATAAAAAAATAAAAAAAATCTAAAATTTAAAAAAAATTTCACAGCCGTAATTTTAAAAAATTGGCACCTTTAATTTTTTGGGCCGGGAAGGCAACCATGGCCATAAAAGCAATTATTTTTCCACCCCGTGTTGTAATCGAATTTTTAACACCTAACTTGAGACTTTAACCTGCGTAAATTCGAATTGTCTGCCTATAGAAAATTTGTTTGAAGATGTAGTTTGTAAACAAAACAACTGCGTTAAGCCAAGCAAAAAATGTAAAGAGTCACAGAATATACTGTTTATCCCAATTGTTCCCACTTACATTTCAACACGCATCATTTTAAAAAACTGGGTGAAAAAAAAATTTTCGAAAGCTCGGAAAAAAACTTTAGATTGAC
>JABMCL010002983.1:297500-325000 GCA_018857735.1 Alviniconcha marisindica | reverse complement strand
ATTTGAACCTTTTTGTGTTTGGATCATGACAACCCAGTCTGAGGAACACTGTGGAAAATGTGGAGAATTCCGATCACTTAATCAGTGATGTAGTTGTTGACATAGAAGCTTGCTGATCAAATAGTGCCATTTTCCTTGTGTTTTGGTAGACCCCTTTCGTTTATCTCGCTGTCGCATAGCGACAACCAATCAGAGTCGGCTACAAAGTTCTACAACTCCTTCAAAGCGGATGTAGGGGGGAACGTGCTGACACTGACTTAGAGCGTACTGAGATTTGACCGGCTGAATCATTTTAGATGCCCACAGACTTCGTAAAATTTCCAGTTAATTCAATCCGTTGACTGACAAAGAAGCTTTTGGCACCTGGCTGGCCGTTGTTGTTATTATTTTTAAAACAAATTCCGACCTTCGGGGTGAGCCGGTAGAGGGGTGGGGGGCGTTTAGTGTTTGCCAGCACAAGTGCGCACGATCCGCCTAGGTGTGTGTGTGGGGTTGGTGTGCATGCATGTTACACGTGCAATGAAACCTGTGAACACGTGTGTGTGTGTGTGTGTGTGTGGTGTCCGCGTGCGTGTAGGCGACTGTGAGTGGGGTGTTTGTGTTTCAGTGTGCGTCAGTTTCACTTTGTTTTGTATGACTAAGTATGTGTAGTGATGTATTATTATGCTATTGCTTTTGTGTGTGAGTACTTATGCATTCCATACTTTAATTAAATGACAAAGCTCTTTGATTCACTCAACTCGCACCCATTATTCATTTGCAGCAGGCTATAGTCTTTTGACTGTTGTGGTTTGGTGGTGTGTTTACTATTAGGTTTGTCGGTAGTCCGCCATTTCTATTAATTTTGTCAGGTCAAGCTAAGTACTTCTTTATTCCATTTAATGGAACAAGGAAACCAACCCCCCCAAAAACAACCAAAAAAACACAACAACAACCCACAACAACAAAACAAGAACATATTAAATAAAAAAATGTATAAATGATTCAAAATTTAAGAGAGCGCAACAACAGACAGACAATACTGATATAAACATTATTAGATGGAATAATATTGGTTACAGAAATGCGCTGTAAAATAAACAGTAGCTCACACATTCAAATATGATTAATATGCTATATACGATGCACAAGTATAATCACTATTCTCATCCTGTCCGCCTTCACACCCACACCCATACACCATATCACCGCCTCCCACACATCCACACGCACACATACATACACCCACCCTCATCTCAGTCTCTCTCTTTCTCTCATAGACTGACACACACACGTGCGGGCGCTCACGCATACGCGCATACACGCATGCACACAAATAACGGACCAAGCCTCATAAATTATTCCTAAAACAGGATGAAAATCAGCATGAAATTAGTGAAAGCTGTTACAGAGAGAGACAGACAGACAGACAGACAGAATTAGTCTAAATGATTGTACATAATTATAGTAAAATGGAAGGTAAGAGATCAGAAATTAAAGATCTCAACACAGCAACACACTCGCCCTCACATGCACACGACACTAGTGACACGTCCTGCCGGCAAAACAGCCTAATCCAGTCAGTTAATGCCGCTGTTACTCCCCCCGCCCCCTCACGCACACACATTCTCTTGTTCTAACAACAGTGGTATATACTGTAGTAATTAAGTGCACAGCCTGTACACTTGAATAAGATGGAGAAAAAAGAGAGAAAACAACAAAAAACAACGTAAAAAAACAAAAACTTCATTCTCAACAGACTGGTCTGGGGAACATTCTTGAGTCAGCGCCGCGGAATACGATATTTTTGCCTTTTTACTGAAACTAAATGACAGACGTTTCGCGGGATTTCTGACTTTTATTCAGTCAGTGGTGCAGTGGATTACACGGCAGTGATTTTTTGCACCCATCTTGTTGCTGTGAAATGCGAGGTTTTCACTACTGCTAGTACTAGGGAAATGCAGCTATGCGCTCGGCCAGCAACCCAGCTGATGTGTTCCCCACTACTTCCGGCAGATTTCACACGCCAGTCCATTGCGCATGCATGAAAATCTAAGTGAAAGGGGTCTATTCTAAAAGCTGACAAAGTTGAAAAAAATGATGAGTTTTCAACATGTCTTGGATGTCCACGCCAAGATGGCGGTGTGGCGCTTCACTACAGATGAAGTCTTTTGTCTTGTTATGGATATGCTGAGCGATGGCTTTGATGTAGAAAACATTTGAAGAGGAGGGGGATGCAGAGTTTGACCCAGCTGATGTCAGTGGTAATGACGGTGACTATCCATAAGAAGATATTGAGGAGGTGAATGAACCCAGTACATAAGGGGTATGACGGTGACTATCCATAAGAAGATATTGAGGAGGTGAATGAACCCAGTACATAAGGGGTAGTGACGGTGACTATCCATAAGAAGATATTGAGGAGGTGAATGAACCCAGTACATAAGGGGTAGTAACGGTTACAATCCATAAGAAGATATTGAGGAGGTGAATGAACCCAGTACATAAGGGGTATGACGGTGACTATCCATAAGAAGATATTGAGGAGGTGAATGAACCCAGTACATAAGGGGTTTGTCTTGTTATGATATGCTGAGCGATGGCTTGATGTAGAAAACATTTAAGAGGAGGGGGATGCAAAGTTTGACCCAGCTGATTCAGTGGTAATGATGGTGACTGTCCATAAGAAGATATTGAGGAGGTGAATGAACCCAGTACATAAGGGGTATGACGGTGACTATCCATAAGAAGATATTGAGGAGGTGAATGAACCCAGTACATAAGGGGTAGTAACGGTGACTATCCATAAGAAGATATTGAGGAGGTGAATGAACCCAGTACATAAGGCGTAGTAACGGTGACCATCTATAAGAAGATATTGAGGAAGTGAATGAACCCAGTACATAAGGCGTAGTGACGGTGACTATCCATAAAAATATTGAGGAGGTGAATGAACCCGTACATAAGGGGTAGTGACGGTGACTATCCAGAAGAAGATATTGAGGAGGTGAATGAACCCAGTACATAAGGGGTAGTGACGGTGACTATCCATAAGAAGATATTGAGGAGGTGAATGAACCCCGTACTTAAGGGGTAGTGACGGTGACTATCCATAAGAAGATATTGAGGAGGTGAATGAACCCCGTACATAAGGGGTAGTGATGGTGACCATCCAGAAGAAACTATTGAGGAGGTGAATAACCAAGTACATAAGGGGTAGGGTGTGTGGTCGTGGGAGAAAACTGCGATGTGGTTGTGGTTGTGGTAGGGGGTGAGAACAGCAAGTGTAAGGTGCTGTTGAACAAGCACGTAGCCATTGTACTTCCATGCTTCTGTGTGCTTCGGTTGCTTCTGTGTGGTTCCATTTCAAGTTGAGTGCTGAAATCCCAGAATTTTCAAACTGGTGAAAAGTGCTGGGAGTGAAAGGGTTAATAGCTATAGTTATTTTCTCTTTCCTTAATACCATGACATTCTTGATGAAAATGGAAATGTAATTGGTAGTAGCACACAGAGCTCAGGAGCTGTACATCAAGGTGGAAAATGTGTACGTCAGCATGGACGTCGTGGGCTCCCGTCCCTAATAAACCTGTGGTTTCTATGGACGTAAAGCAACACTTCAACAACAAAGTACCAATCCACATTATGGAGTGACGGAAGTGCTGGACCATGGGTCGGGGGAGACAATTCTTGCCCTTGGATGAGCACACGATTTCGGGCTGCTGTGAATTTTGATGAATGGACAACTTGATGGTGACATGACCCATTTTATGTTGCTCCTTTGGACTCGTAGCTTAGAAAATGTGTATGTATGTACAGTTAGATCTAGAATAGTCGCTTCTTTGGGTGAGAGCTGGACGTAAAAGAGCCTACATGCTTCTCTATAAGGAAACTTTTGATCTGATCGGCACGTGTTTCAGGGCATGGAGATGGTGTTCCGCATTGCTGTGGCCATTCTGCAGACCTGCCAGGAAGACCTGCTGGCTCTGGACATGGAGGGACTCCTCAAGGTATGCATGATTTTAATCATAATCATAATCATCATAATGATAATGAACCCTTATGGGTACTTACAGCGCCTGACCCATACTGGGCCTGTCTTCTTGCAAGTTCTTTAAACGTACCTATATTGACAACTAAGACTAAATACGCGCACACATGCGCCCATGTGCTCATGCACGCACCTGCCAGCATGCGCATGCAGGGAACAAGTGTATGCAGTTATGCATGTGGCTCTGTTGCATTTATAAATTATAGACACCATGTGAATCTTAGCCTGCGTGAAACCGTAACACCAGTTTGGACTTCAGGTGGCTTGTGCTGGGTGTGTCCACAGTACCTGCAGAAGGATTTACGGAGTCGGTTCGAGTTGGACACCGACCAGGAACTGCTGCTGCAGGTGGCCTACCAGGTTCGCTACAGCTCCAAGAAGCTGAAAAAGTAAGTCAATCCACCAAGTTAGTGTACGTATTCAAGTTGTGTGCTGTCTGCCTGACTGATATAACCACCATGGTTGACTAGACGTTAACCATCATGGTTGACTGGGCATTCAAAACTTATTCCCTTCCTTTCTGTCTGCTTGTGTTTGGTTGTGTGGATTTCATCCGGGATTGTACTGTATGCTACACAAGACTAGCACTGGGAATGTATTTATTTGATTATTTTTTTGTTTTTGTTTTTAACCCTTTGCCTGCCCGTGAAGTTGTACTAGTGGTGTAAAGTCATTTCTTGTTGACATCATTTTCACTGGTGTGCTGTACACTAAGCCTGTAGGTCCTGCAGGTAAGATTTTGGGTGAAAGTCGGCTGAGACCAGCGATGCTGCATTATGACAAACTAAGATGTTTGGGTGAGATAACATAACATGGTATGTTATCACAGATGTTATCAGCATGCATTCAGTGTCAGGATCACTGTTAATAACTGGCTGCCTTTGGCTGAAGGCTGAATGGTCCTCTGCTGATTCTTGTGTGGCTGTGGGGATGGATGTGGGCGTCTTCTGTGCTCGGCTTTCTTGGTTAGCATCTGTTTTATTACAGTCTGTTTGTTTGTTTACATTTGTTGTTGTTTTCACATCTGTTGCAACCATACATGCCATGCTAAAGTAATCATCAGAGTCCAAAGCGTTACCCTTTGCACCCGAAAGAAAATCAAAACTTTCCAGCATATCGGTGTAAGTGATGGGGAGGAGGACAGCTCAGCTGGCAGAGCGCCGACTGAAACGCCAGGCACGGTGCTGATGTGGGGTCAAGTCCCTGCTGCAGCAAGGGATTTTTCTCCCAGAGGCAGCCTCCAGTGCGGACTACTTGCCTTGTCCATACAGCCCCGTGCGTGCAATCAGTCGCATGCATCAACATCTGTTCACACATAACCCCCCTACCCCCACCCCCACCCCCACCCCCACCCCAAACGTTGGCAACCATGCCATCGTTTGGACACAAAAATATACCGCACACGCTGATGGGAATTGGTAGCACTGCTGTTACGGCTGCTGTGCCTCACCGGGGTAAGGTGACCCCAATTTCCCGCCAGGGACAATGAAGTAGTAAAAAAAAGTGTTGTTGGAGAAGTGGAGCGTTGTGTGCGAAGTTGAAATCTGTCTTCCATTTGATAGCGAGGTGCTGACACAGCTGGCCACAGCTGACATAAAAAGGGACAGCCTACACCTCTGTAGCTGTGTAATTTTCATGACATTTTAGCACCTGTGTGTGCTTGATGCCATTCTTGCAATATTTAAGCCCCTTCCTCCCGTGGTGTCATTTTGTGACATCCCAACCTTCCTGGGTGGTTGGTGTCATTCTTGCGACATTCTAGCCTTCCGTTGGGGTTGGTGTCATTTTTGTGGCATTCTATTTCTATAGCCTCTTGAGTGTCGACCGTGTCCCATTCCAACCACCTGAAGCACACCATCGGTGAAGAAATCAGGGGACACTTTGAAAAGAAGAAGAAAAAGAAATCAAATTTGTCCCCAACCCACCCCCGCACCCCCAATCTTGTTTTTTTTTTTTAACTTTCAGGTGATGTAAACTTGGTTTGCATGACTTTTTTTTTTTCCTTCTCTGTTTTCGATTTCCCTTTCTTTTCCTCTTCTTACCTTCCCCCTCCTTGTATCATTTTTAACATCTGCTACTTTGAACACACACACACACATGCACGCACGCACGCATGCATGCATGCATTCACACTTGCACGCGTGCCTGCAGACGCTATGCATGCATGCATACTCATATGCGTGCAAGCATGCATATAATATATATATATATATATATACATCATCTGTTCTTTCCTAAATGCCAGCTGCTGTGGAGGGATCTTGTCTCCTGTGTTTGTGACACGGTGGTTTGACATTTCAGTCAGGTAGTTTTACCTTGACCGAGGATGAACATTTTTAATGTCGAGGGTATCCACACCTGTTGATGCACTGAATCATTTTTCACAGCCTCGTAAACACCGGCTGCTTTGAGAAGAACTGTGTTTAATTATGACACTGTTCATGGTTTGAGTTTTTACCTGCCCACTTTTTCTGCATTCACTCATGTTATGCTGTATCGACTGAGGGAGACGATTTTCAGCACAAATGTATGCTGGGTGTACATACATGCACCTGCACTTTTCACATGTCTTTCACAGTGGCTGCTTTGAGGGGTCTTGCATCCTGTTTGCTGTTGGAGCTGGGTTAATCCTGAGGGGTCTTGCATCCTGTGTTTGCTGTTGGAGCTGGGTTAATCCTGAGGGGTCTTGCATCCTGTGTTTGCTGTTGGAGCTGGGTTAATCCTGAGGGGTCTTGCATCCTGTGTTTGCTGTTGGAGCTGGGTTAATCCTGAGGGGTCTTGCATCCTGTGTTTGCTGTTGGAGCTGGGTTAATCCTGAGGGGTCTTGCATCCTGTGTTTGCTGTTGGAGCTGGGTTAATCCTGAGGGGTCTTGCATCCTGTGTTTGCTGTTGGAGCTGGGTTAATCCTGAGGGGTCTTGCATCCTGTTTGCTGTTGGACTGATCCTGAGGGTCTTGCCTTCTGTGTTTGTCATTGGACTGATCCTGAGGGGTCTTGCCTCCTGTGTTTGTTGTTGATTGCTGGGGTGATCCTGAGGGGTCTTGCCTCCTGTTTGCTGTTCATTGCTGGGGTGACCCTGGGGGGTCTTGCCTCCCGTGTTTGTTGTTCACTGCTGGGGTGACTCTGAGGGGTCTTGCCTCCTGTTTGCTGTTCACTGCTGGGGTGATCCTGAGGGGTCTTGCCTCCTGTTTGCTGTTGATTGCTGGGGTGACCCTGAGGGGTCTTGCCTCCTGTTTGCTGTTAACTGCTGGGGTGACCCTGATGGGTCTTGCCTCCTGTTTGCTGTTAACTGCTGGGGTGACCCTGATGGGTCTTGCCTCCTGTTTGCTGTTAACTGCTGGGGTGACCCTGAGGGGTCTTGCCTCCTGTTTGCTGTTCATTGCTGGTGTGATCCTGAGGGGTCTTGCCTCCTGTTTGCTGTTAACTGCTGGGGTGACCCTGATGGGTCTTGCCACCTGTTTGCTGTCCATTTCTGGGGTGACCCTGAGGGGTCTTGCCTCCCGTGTTTGCTGTTGATTGCTGGGGTGATCCTGAGGGGTCTTGCCTCCTGTTTGCTGTTAACTGCTGGGGTGACCCTGATGGGTCTTGCCACCTGTTTGCTGTCCATTTCTGGGGTGACCCTGAGGGGTCTTGCCTCCCGTGTTTGCTGTTCACTGCTGGGGTGACCCTGAGGGGTCTTGCCTCCTGTTTGCTGTTCACTGCTGGGGTGACCCTGAGGGGTCTTGCCTCCTGTTTGCTGTTCACTGCTGGGGTGACCCTGAGGGGTCTTGCCTCCTGTTTGCCGTTCACTGCTGGGGTGACCCTGAGGGGTCTTGCCTCCTGTTTGCTGTTCACTGCTGGGGTGACCCTGAGGGGTCTTGCCTCCTGTTTGCCGTTCACTGCTGGGGTGACCCTGAGGGGTCTTGCCTCCTGTTTGCCGTTCACTGCTGGGGTGACCCTGAGGGGTCTTGCCTCCTGTTTGCCGTTCACTGCTGGGGTGACCCTGAGGGGTCTTGCCTCCTGTTTGCCGTTAACTGCTGGGGTGACCCTGAGGGGTCTTGCCTCCTGTTTCCCTGTTAACTGCTGGGGTGACCCTGAGGGGTCTTGCCTCCTGTTTGCCGTTCACTGCTGGGGTGACCCTGAGGGGTCTTGCCTCCTGTTTGCCGTTAACTGCTGGGGTGACCCTGAGGGGTCTTGCCTCCTGTTTGCTGTTAACTGCTGGGGTGACCCTGAGGGGTCTTGCCTCCTGTTTGCCGTTCACTGCTGGGGTGACCCTGAGGGGTCTTGCCTCCTGTTTGCCGTTCACTGCTGGGGTGACCCTGAGGGGTCTTGCCTCCTGTTTGCCGTTAACTGCTGGGGTGACCCTGAGGGGTCTTGCCTCCTGTTTGCCGTTAACTGCTGGGGTGACCCTGAGGGGTCTTGCCTCCTGTTTGCTGTTAACTGCTGGGGTGACCCTGAGGGGTCTTGCCTCCTGTTTGCTGTTAACTGCTGGGGTGACCCTGAGGGGTCTTGCCTCCTGTTTGCTGTTAACTGCTGGGGTGACCCTGAGGGGTCTTGCCTCCTGTTTGCTGTTAACTGCTGGGGTGGATCGCCGTTGACAGGACGCTGAAACCCAAGTACAGAATGCAGTAACAACCCCTTCCCTTCTTTGTCACACGACCGTGTGAGAGGTTCCAGATTTGCCTGCCCGCTCTTGCCGCACGTTCGGTGTTCAGTGGCTGGATGTCGCCAACACTGGGGATGAAGCTTCTCGGGGCGGGCCGCTTGTGTTCAGGACAAAGTCGGCACTGTCCTAGAGTGAAACCAAACTCCAGGCACCTGTTTACGGCACCCTTCCTCCTTGGTAAGTTGGAGGAAGGTGTCGGAAAGCGATGCTCGGAGTGTGGAGTGAGCCCTGTAACGCTTTGCGACACCCTTCAGGAGGAAGGTGCCGGAAAGCCCTGTAACACTTTACGACACCCTTCCTCCTTGGTAAATTAGAGGAAGGTGTCGGAAAGCGATGCTCGGAGTGTGGAGTGAGCCCTGTAACGATGTTCAAAGAAGGGTATGTCTTAGAAATAGATGACGTAGATAGGAGGACCAGTTTATGGCACTGTGTGTCTGCGGCCAAGGATATAATGATAAAGTTTCATGTTGCCTTTATGGAGGCTGACCGCAGCTCGCTGTCTTTGACTTACTTGCATTCGGTTCCGTGAATAGACATTCACTTTTTTTTGTGCGCTGTAATATGTGAATAGTGGAGCTGTACTTTTGTGTGCCATATAGCTAGTTCTTACACTTTATTATGGAACTTCAGCTTCACGTGACTGAAAAAAGAAAAGAAAAAAGTTCCCGGTTTGGATAATGAGGTGTGTACGGAGAACGCAGTTTCAAACAACTACAACTACAACAACAACAACAACAAAAGAAAGAAAGAAACAAAAACCACAGATTTTGAAAACAAATGATATAAAAGCTTCTTTTTTCCCCTTTTTTTTATTTTTATTTTTTATTTTTTTAAGTGTACGTTACACTTATGCAGAGTGTGATTTTGAACGCGCACACACACACACACACACACACACACACACACACACACACACACACACACACCACACACACACACTGTCTGTCTGTCTCTTCGGTTCTTGTGTCTTTCTCTCTCCCTGTTTCTGTCTGTCTTTCTCTCTGTGGCTCAGGCTCTGTCTCCGTCTTTCTTTGTGGCTGTCTCTTGCTCTTTGCTCTCTGTCTCTCTGTCTCTCTCTCTCTCTCTCTGTCTGTCTGTCTGTCTCTCTCTCTCTCTCTCTCTCTGTCTCTGTCTGTCTCTCTCTGTCTCACACTCCGAGCATCGCTTTCCGGCACCCTCCTCCAAACTCTGCCAGATTTAGTTACGCCACTGAGGGGGTACTCTTTATCTCCGCGCAGCTGTCCAGCGACGCGGTCAGCGACCTCCGAAAGGTTCGGGTATTAATATGACTGTAGAAGCAACCTAGCGCCGTCACATAGTTCAGGAGCTGTGTGAGAATCCAGGTGGCCGTCCTGAGCTGTCCGTCCTAACGAGCCTTCTGGTTTCCGTGGACGTAAACATTTATTGAACCATGCTTCGGCATTGGTCTCAGCTTGTCCCTAATATGTCAACTGACATCCGAGGGCATTAAGCATCACTTCATCATCATCATCAACCTAGTGCCCAAGCACGCACGTAAACATGAGACGCATCCAGCCCCGGTAAAAAAAAAAAAAAGAGTTCCGTCTCGATTCAAACGATTGTGGTTTTATTTGCGCTGGTGTAAACTTTGTTGGCGGCTATAAATGACACGCCTTGTTTTATCTGAGTTGTTTGTAACAAACTTACTACTGTTTGAGCACCAACAAAAAACTGCTCGTTAGCTGACAGTTTTCTGGACCCTATGGCGTAACTAAATACGGCAGTGGTTGAAGGAAGGATGTCGTAAACCAGTGCTTGGAGTTTGTCTCTGTCTCTCTCTGTCTCTGTCTGTCTGTCTCTCTGTGTGTGTCTCTGTCTCTGTCTGTCTGTCTCTCTGTTTCTCCCCGAGATGCCCCTGTGACGCGTGCGAGAGAGAGAGAGAGAGAGAGAGAGAGAGAGAAGAGAGAGAGAGAGAGAGAGAGAGAGATTCAAAAATCCAATAGCTACCCCCCTCTTTCTTTCCCTCCCCCTTACTCATTCACTCACTCAGACCTGATCATGACCGCGCATTAAGTTTTCACGTTTGTTGGGCTTTGAACCAGAAGGTGGGAAAAGGGAGGTGGCTGCATGGACCAACCTGCGCGCTGCCTGGTTTTGTGGGACAGCGGTGTCCTTGTTCGGCCATTGCTCGTGTGACCGTAAGGTGTTGATTGTCAGTCGTCGGCTTGGCCCTGCAGCAAGTCCTGACTGACGGCAATAATAATAATCATGGGTGCTTTGAGCGCCTAACGCCAACAGGCCCGAAGCGCTTACACAGTCTTTACACGTACATGTTTTCAAGGTTTAATACGTAGCACACACACACACACACACACACACACACACACACACACACACACACCACACACACACACCCACACACCCCACAAACACACACACACACACACACACACACACACACACACACACACACACACACACACACACACACACACATACACAGCACACACGCACACGCACGCACCACGCACACACACACACACACACACACACACACGCACGCACGCACACAGACATACACACACACACACACTCCCTCACGCACACATACAGATGCGCGCGCACAGAGAGAGAGAGAGAGAGAGAGAGAGAGATCCTAGCTGTGAAGCTCGGAAAAGGTGTTGTGTTTCAGTAGCCAGTCTTATCACTTACACTTCACTCAGGTACAAATGTCAAGTGGGGGACGAGGGCAAGAATGAGGGGGAGGGGCGGGGGGGGGGGGGGGGGGGGGGGTTGGGCAGGGCCCAGCCATCATTGACAGACACACGGGGGGTACACGGCACACAGCACAGTGGTCAAACCTGTCCTCGACGGCCTCTTACTCAACACCTGTCCCGTGTCAGCGGTGTGCTTGTGTCAAAGGCTCAGACGCTTCTTCAGCGAGAACGGTGGTGTGGAGTGGACTGCTTTACAAACCGTTATCTTCATCACTGGGTGACTTTCTGCTTTTAGTCGTCTGTAACCCCAGTGCCTGCAAATGCACGCACAAACACTCACTTACACACACACACACTTGCACGCACACAAGCATGCACACACACACACAACACACACACACACACACACACACACACACACACACACACACACAGTGAAGGGGAGGATCTCTAAATAGTGTGTTTGCCTGTCTTGCCAGGAAATCATTGAGGTGTAGTGCTGGCCTGAGCTAGGATGATGCTGTCTTATTTACGACTGACTTGCTCCGGGCTTGGTCATCAGCAACGTCTTTCTGCTTTTGCTTTTCCGCCGCCTGTAAGAGCAGCCACAGCCCTTGTACTGATGATAGCCATACGTCTGATGTGGTACCGGTGTGTTTCTGTCATACTTCTGATGTGGTACTTCTGTGTTTCCCTCATACTTCTGATGTGGTACCAGTGTGTTTCCGTCATACTTCTGATGTGGTACCAGTGTGTTTCCTCATACTTCTGATGTGGTACCAGTGTGTTTCCCTCATACTTCTGATGTGGTACCAGTGTGTTTCCCTCATACTTCTGATGTGGTACCAGTGTGTTTCCCTCATACTTCTGATGTGGTACCGAGGTGTTTCCATACTGCCGGCCATCAGAGAACTGAGTCTTGAGTGGATTTGAAGAAGCTGTCGGAGCGGGACACAGATTTATGTATGATAATTGACAGATAAAAGCCTGACGCTACGCGCACTTTAACAGGGAATTAAGGGCGATGGGGATGAAGACTTTAAACAAAAACACCTGCATGTACACCCCTGTGTTATGAGAGAGAGAGAGAGGGGGGGGGGGGGTAGAGGGAGGGAGAGAGAGAGTTATAATTTGTTGATCCTTTGCCAGTTGCATCCCCATCAGCCGAAGCAGTTTGAAGCTCTGTTTGCAGGTCCTGTGTTGCCAGGTTTTTCCCCTTTTGGGGTTTTTCTCCATCTGATGTGCGATCCTAAACCAACCCACCACACACACACACACAACACAACACAACATTCACACACACGACCAGCCCACCACACACAACACACACACTACACACACAACACACAACACACACACACACACACACACACACACACACACAACACAACACACACACACACACACACCCAACACACACACACACACACACACACACACACACACACACACACACACACACCACACACACACACACACACACACACACACACACACACACACACACACACACACACACACACACACACACACCACAACACCACACACACACACACACACCACACACACACACACACCACACACACACACACCACAACACACACACCACACACACACACACAACACCACACACACACACACACACACACACACACACACACACACACACCACACACACACACACACACACACACACACCAACAACACACACACACACCACACACACACACACACAACACACACCACAACACACACACACACACACCACACACACACACACCACACACACACACACCACCACACCACAAACACACACAACACACCCAACACACACACACACAACACACACACACACACACCACACACACACACACACACACACACACACACACACACACACACACACACACACACACACACACAACACACACAACACCACATACCACCACCACTTCCTCCTTTTCCTCCCCTTGTACGTATTCCATACCTGGTATCATAGGCACTCGACATCGTTAGTAGTAATATTACCTTTCGTTGTGTCATTACAGAAACGTATGTTAGATGCTGCAGTAAAACGAAGTATAAAACTAGTGTCGAGTGTCTGTGTGGTTTACCTACAGCTCTTTGTATGTATGTATATATACATATATATATATATACATATATATATAAACAACAAGTTGGTGTAGAGTTTCCAAATTTTCGGCGACTGCCTTCCTCGTTTTTTGTGTGTGTTTTTGTCTTGTTGTTTTTAACAACTGAATGTGGGTAAAAATAGAATTCAGACAACGATTCTTAAAATAGGAGGTGCCTCTGTCCTAAGATCAACGTATTGTTGTCAACGACATATCTACAAGGCGTGGGTTGGGTGAGGGAAGCATGACTTCCGGGAGAGTTCTGCAGCGTAACTTGGTTTATCAGTTGCAGGACCTCGTGATGCTTTCCGCTTAGATAGTACCCATAAATAACGATCCGACACTTGAACACGACTCTTAACACCTTAGATAGTACCCATAACTAACGATCCGACACTTGCACACGACTCTTAACACCTTAGATAGTACACATAAATAACGATCCGACACTTGAACACGACTCTTAACACCTTAGATAGTACACATAACTAACGATCCGACACTTGCACACGACTCTTAACACCTTAGATAGTACACATAAATAACGATCCGACACTTGCACACGACTCTTAACACCTTAGTACACATAAATAACGATCCGACACTTGCACACGACTCTTAACACTTGCAGACTATAAAGAATAATGAGGAAGTCCAAAATTAGCAACTTCTGCACGAAAACCTCGCGCAGTTTGAAAACGCTGCCAAAAGAGCGGGCAAAATGTGCGAGGAACGCTGGTTCAGGAGCTGTGTGAAAGTGGAGGTGGACGTCCCTACGGTCTGTGTGGACGTGAAGCAACGTGGAACCTGAGCGGAGGTCAGAAGAGGGAGATGGAGCGGGGCTCGCACAGTGAGTTTGGCTGCCTTTTGCTTCAGGTACCAACAGCTGGTCCGTTAGACTTCGTCTTTGTGACTGTGTTCCGCACAGCTGTTGAAGAGCAGGTTGCGGTGTACACAGGTTGTTTCAGATGGCTTCCGGTCTTCACGGGTGGGAACGCTGAGGCAAGTTGTTCATAGGTGCCCGGTCCCACCTGTCCCCCGTCCCTAATAAGCCGTATGTGGCTTCCGTAGACGTAAAGCAACATGAAAAGGAAAGTACAGGAGTTCAGGAGCTGTGTGAAAGTCGAGGTGGACGTCCTGGGCTCCCCGTCCCTGATACTCCGTACGGTCTCCGTGGACGTAAAGCGAATTGAAGAAGAAGAATGTTATAACTTCCGAGCTCAGAAGCTGTGTGAGCCGGTTTGGCCCAGCGGTAAGGCGTTAGACTGGTAAGCAGGGGGACCTCGGTTCCAATCCGCTTCGGTTCTCCTTTCTCTTCAAAAGTTGTGGTCTGTGGACACTGTCTTGTGACTTTGTCCCTCACAGTTAATGAAACATTAAAATGGCTCTCATCGCTGCCCGTCTTAATGCTGGTGTCATTCTGGTGGTGACAGTGTAGCGATTGGTATATAATCTCCCTCTTCCCCCACCTCCACACCCCCTTTCCCCCCTTCTCCCCGTCCCTAATAAACCTTACGGTTTCTGTGGACGTTAAGCACCCTGTTTACTAGCTGTGTGAAGGGTTCCTGTGGACGTAAAGCGACACTGAACAACAGCGCAGGTGCAGGACAGCGCTGCTTGCTTGCCTGTGGACAGCGCACACCGTTTTTCATTTACTGTGCTGTTTTACGTTCTTTCCTGGACACGGGACAGTGGCGTGTGTCATTTACTGTGCTGTTTTACGTTCTTTCCTGGACACGGGACAGTGGCGTGTGTCATTTACTGTGCTGTTTTACGTTCTTTCCTGGACACGGGACAGTGGCGTGTGTCATTTACTGTGCTGTTTTACGTTCTTTCCTGGACGGACTGGCGTGTGCATTTCTGTGGACGGACAGGGTGGCGTGTGTCATTTACTGTGCTGTTTTACGTTCTTTCCTGGACACGGGACAGTGGCGTGTGTCATTTACTGTGCTGTTTTATGTGACGGAGCGATTCTGACCGCGCCCTGCCTTGACCTTCACAGCGAAGCACACGGGTACCGCTGACCCCACAGTGTCGGGTCGGATGACTCCTTGGTATTACTGTATCAACACTTGCTGACCGCCTCTTACACAGCTTAGGAGCTGTGTAAAAGAGGAGGTGGCCGTCCTGGGCTCCCCGTCCCTGACAGTCCTTAACACAGTTTCTGTGGACGTAAAGCAACTTTGAACTGAACGCATCGTGTGGAGATGAGCCCTTAAGCGCTTTGCAGAGGCAGCTATATAGTATATTGCGCTGTTCTGTACTTCCGAGCAGACACACTGCGCTCTGGTCGTATGCGACTTTGAATGGGTGATATGTATAGTTGGGAAGTGTGTTTATGTCATAGTGTGTGTGTGCGTGCGTGTGTGTGTGTGTGTGTGTGTGTGTGTGTGTGTGTGTGTGTAGAGCAAAAGCTGCAAGAATGATTAAATTTGGTTATCAGTGAGGCACCTGTAGTATTTTGTTCTTAATCATGCGGCTCTGATGACTAATTATTAATCTGCATCGTTAGAAGCACGAAGGATGAGTAAAAAGCTGCAGGAATGATTAAATTTGGTTATCTACAGTGAGGCGCCTCTGCTGCTCCTGCTAGTGTTTAAAAAAGAAAAAAAGGCTAGCGCCTGTGATGCATCGTTCGAAGCACGAAGGTGAGTAAAAAGACTGCAGATGTGAATTAATTTTGGTTATTTATTTTGGTTAAGGGAGCCCCCTACTACCGACCGTGTCAGCCTGTGCTGCTCCTGTTAGTGTTGTTAAAACAAATGTCCAGTCACGCGCCTGTGGTGGCTGTTACTAATGTGCATGGTTGGAGGCAGGAAGGGCGAGTACAGAGCTGCAGGTGTTATTGAATTGAAATACCCGCAGTCGGGTGCCGGCGACAGCGCAGCGCACAGGTGCTACTCGCCGCCTGACGGGAACAGGTTTTACGGTGTAGCCTAACTCAACTCGCCCACAGCCCGGGTCGTCCCCCCCCCCCCCCCCCCCTCCCCCACCCCCTTCTCTCCCCTCCCCCTGCCCCCTACTACCGACCGTGTCAACCAAGTAGCGGAGGGTGGGGGGGGGGGGGGGGGGGGGGGCAGGAACTTCAGACCGTGTAGTGTCTGTTGAGACTGAGACCACGAGACAACCCCCCCCCCCCCCCCCCCCCTCCCCCTCCCCACCCCCCTCCTCGTGGATTACGGCCTGTTGGTGAGCGGTATTACCTACACCCCTCCTACTCAGTCAGCTGGCTTGCCCCGTGTTGGTCACCGCTTGCCTGTCATCGTCACGGCGCGCTTTGCCCACAGGAGGGAGCCGTTGCCGCTTCGTTACAGCCGGCTGCAAACTGGGGCTGTCCGTCGCTTGATGTGCGGGCGAGTGAGGAAGAGAGCGGTGTGTCCGAGTTTCCTACCCTTTACCTGGCCCGGTCGGTCGGTCGGTCCAGTCAGTTTGCGGTGCCGGTGGAAAGGTGACACGGGTGTGGCAGGTGGTTGCGCGCGAGGCTCGGTAGTAGGTTAGTGCAGACTCCACAGTTACGGTCGTAGTGGTATCTCTGGTTGCTGAGGAAAGGGGTTTTTTCGTTTCGGTCTTGCTTTACGTCCACAAAAACCTATCGGGCTTTATTTGTTAGGGACGGCCGCCTCGACTTTTCCACAGCTCCTGAACTCCGAGAAGTGTTTTGGTGCAGCTGACTTCTTCTGCCATGTGGTGCGTGTAAAGTTCTTTTCAGCGTGCGCGCGCTCACTGGAGCGTTCACTCGTCAAGAGGAAGAATTCCACATCAGTTACATGCAGCTGGCGTCTCTTTCACCCGTCATTAGCCGTCGTTGTCCGGCTGTGTGACCGCTAATCAAACGCAAAATAAGAGATTAATAAAATACAAGGGTTCCATTAAAAAAAAAAAGAGAAGACAACTAAGCAAAAATGAGAAATACAATTATTTTAAAAAAGAAAGAAGAAGAAGTGTGCATTGCATGAAAATGAAAAATGAGACGGCGAAAACCGTGGGTCCACCCAAACACCTGTGCAAGTCGTTGGTGAAAACGCTGGGTTCGTACCACGGGCACACGGGATCCCTGCATACTAACTAGCCACGCGTGTGGACGGTTACCAAAGCTGGAGCGAGCGCACACCTCCACTTCAAAAGGCCGGGTTGGTTAGTTAGTTAGGGAGGTGCGCCCTGGAGTACACCCCCCTCTCCCCTCAGACACCCCCGTCCACCCCCACCCCCGCTGGGGGGCAATGTGTCACAGATGCGCGCCTAGCGGTTGTCAGGTTCGTTGTGCAAAGTTCTGTGAAACACCAGGGCGGTGTGAGTTGTGTGAAACACCAGGGCGGTATGAGTTGTGTGAAATACCAGGGCGGTATGAGTTGTGTGAAACACCAGGGCGGTGTGAGTTGTGTGAAATACCAGGGCGGTATGAGTTGTGTGAAACACCAGGGCGGTGTGAGTTGTGTGAAATACCAGGGCGGTATGAGTTGTGTGAAACACCAGGGCGGTGTGAGTTGTGTGAAATAACAGGGCGGTATGAGTTGTGTGAAATACCAGGGCGGTTGAGTTGTGTGAAAACCAGGGCGTTGAGTTGTGTCAGCGTATGAGTTGTGTGAAACACCAGGGCGGTGTGAGTTGTGTGAAACACCAGGGCGGTATGAGTTGTGTGAAATACCAGGGCGGTATGAGTTGTGTGAAATACCAGGGCGGTGTGAGTTGTGTGAAACACCAGGGCGGTATGAGTTGTGTGAAATACCAGGGCGGTAATTGAGAGAGTTAGCGGATGAGTTCCAAGCAAGTGGGCGGGCAGAGGTGTTTGTCAGGTGTGTGACCGCTTGCCGTCCAAGTTCCTACCTTTTGTCAGGTGTGTGACCGCTTGCCGTCCAAGTTCCTACCTTTTGTCAGGTGTGTGACCGCTTGCCGTCCAAGTTCCTACCTTTTGTCAGGTGTGTGACCGCTTGCCGTCCAGTTTCCTACCTTTTGTCAGGTGTGTGACCGCGTGCTGTCCAAGTTCATACCTGGATAGCGGGGCCGTGTCGGCTGCCGCCAGGTGCCGGAGTTGGGCCGTCGTCGGTGACGTTACGGTGGACGATGTTGTCAGTTGTGACGATCGAGACTGCCTGCGCGACCTGTCTGTCTGTCTGTCTGTCTGTCTGTAGCGTGCGGTTTGTGGTGGTCTTACCGCTAGCGTGTGCGTTCACTCGGGACAAGAGTGTTTAGCCGTGCGGGTGTACAAAACGTGGAGAGGAGCTCCGAGTATCATGCCCGAGTCTGCTTCCAGCTGTCACTGTGTCGGTTAGTCCGTGCGTGGCTAGCTCGCCCTGATACAACCCGACTGGTTGACCGGGCGTGAAACACCAAGTTACTTACTGTGCGTGGTTAGAACGAAGAACCAGCTTCTTCTTCTTCTTCTTCTTCTTCTTCTCTCTGTCTGTCTGTCTGTCTGTCCCTCTGTCTCTGTCTCTGTCTCTGTCTGTCTGTCTGTCTGTCTGTCTGTCTGTCTGTCTCTGTCTCTCTCTCTCTCTCTCTCTCTCTCTCTCTCTCTCTCTCTCTCTCTCTCTCTCTCTCTCTCTCGGATGTACATACATATGGAAACTAGTACGGTTCTGGAATAACTTATCTTCTGATTCTTATTTTTGTATGTTTAAAGAAAAAAGAGGTTTTTTTATTTTTTTATTTGTTAGTAAGGTTCCCTGATCTATCTCTATATATCTGTCTATCTATCTATCTATCTTTCTGTCTAATGGTGGTATTCGTTTCGTAGCTGGATGGTCATGTGGTGTGGTCGTGTCGTGCCAGTCGACGATGGCGCTGGCCGTTGTGACGGTACTGCACGCGCTGCTACCACGCTGCGTTGCCTGCGTGTCTTCAGGGTGTACTGCCATGGGCCTGTAGTCTGTAGAGGTCCGTGTGTGGTGGTGGGTCTTCTTCTGTGCTAGGGTGTACTGCCATGGGCCTGTAGTCTGTAGAGGTCCGTGTGTGGTGGTGGGTCTTCTTCTGTGCTAGGGTGTACTGCCATGGGCCTGTAGTCTGTAGAGGTCCGTGTGTGGTGGTGGGTCTTCTTCTGTGCTAGGGTGTACTGCCATGGGCCTGTAGTCTATAGAGGTCCGTGTGTGGTGGTGGGTCTTCTTCTGTGCTAGGGTGTACTGCCATGGGCCTGTAGTCTGTAGAGGTCCGTGTGTGGTGGTGGGTCTTCTTCTGTGCTAGGGTGTACTGCCATGGGCCTGTAGTCTATAGAGGTCCGTGTGTGGCGGTGGGACTGCTTCTGTGCTCCTGGTTCTTACAACTGGATAACACGCTTCAGTTTCGGCAAACCGAGCACTGAGAGGAAGTGATCGTATGTATGGCCGAGACCGCTTCTGTTGGACAATGTCCGACGAGCTTTTTGCCGGCGATATAGGGAAAGGAGTTCCGAGAGGAAGTCGTCTTAGTGTGCATGTAAGTAAATAAGTAAGCAAGTAAGTAAGTAAACATGGTACTTAAGGTCCACAGAAACCATAAGGCTTATTAGGGACGGGGAGAAGGGGGTATGGAGGCGGGGGAAAGGGAGATTTTATAAGTATATCTATCGCCACACAGCGACGAGAGCCACTTTAAATTGGATTCATTGTGAGGGACGGTGTTCACAGACCACAACTTTTGTAGTATGCATGTCCCAGTCTGCTTCTGTTATACATTGTCCGAACGAGCTTTTTGCCGGCAATATCACAGTTTGAATACTGTGTTGGAATGGTTTTGGTCTTCTGTTATCTTTGATTTGCTTTTGTTTAAAACCTCTGCTGTGTGCTGTAGTATCTTGGTTTTTATTTGAAACCTCTGCTGTGTGCTGTAGTATCTTGTTTTTGTTTGAAACCTCTGCTGTGTGCTGTAGTATCTTGGTTTTGTTTGAAACCTCTGCTGTGTGCTGTGTGCTGTAGTATCTTGTTTTTGTTTGAAACCTCTGCTGTGTGCTGTAGTATCTTGTTTTTGTTTGAAACCTCTGCTGTGTGCTGTAGTATCTTGTTTTTGTTTGAAACCTCTGCTGTGTGCTGTAGTATCTTGTTTTGTTTGAAACCTCTGCTGTGTGCTGTAGTGTCTTGTTTTTGTTTGAAACCTCTGCTGTGTGCTGTAGTATCTTGTTTTTGTTTGAAACCTCTGCTGTGTGCTGTGCTGTATCTTGTTTTTGTTTGAAACCTTGCTGTGTGCTGTAGTGTCTTGGTTTTGTTTGAAACCTCTGCTGTGTGCTGTGGTATCTTGTTTTTGTTTGAAACCTCTGCTGTGTGCTGTGTGCTGTAGTATCTTGTTTTTGTTTGAAACCTCTGCTGTGTGCTGTAGTATCTTGGTTTTGTTTGAAACCTCTGCTGTGTGCTGTGTGCTGTAGTATCTTGTTTTTGTTTGAAACCTGTGCTGTGTGCTGTAGTGTCTTGTTTTTGTTTGAAACCTCTGTGGGTGCTGTGGTATCTTGTTTTTGTTTGAAACCTCTGCTGTGTGCTGTAGTGTCTTGTTTTTGTTTGAAACCTCTGTGGGTGCTGTGGTATCTTGTTTTTGTTGGAAACCTCTGCTGTGTGCTGTAGTGTCTTGTTTTTGTTTGAAACCTCTGTGGGTGCTGTGGTATCTTGGTTTTGTTTGAAACCTCTGTGGGTGCTGTGGTATCTTGTTTTTGTTTGAAACCTCTGTGGGTGCTGTGGTATCTTGTTTTTGTTGAAACCTCTTTTTCGTTTGAAACCTCTGTGGGTGCTGTGGTATCTTGTTTTTGTTTGAAACCTCTGTGGGTGCTGTAGTATCTTGTTTTTGTTGGAAACCTCTGTGGGTGCTGTGGTATCTTGTTTTTGTTTGAAACCTCTGTGGGTGCTGTGGTATCTTGTTTTTGTTTGAAACCTCTGCTGGGTGCTGTGGTATCTTGTTTTTGTTTGAAACCTCTGTGGGTGCTGTGGTATCTTGTTTTTGTTTGAAACCTCTGTGGGTGCTGTGGTATCTTGTTTTTGTTTGAAACCTCTGTGGGTGCTGTGGTATCTTGTTTTTGTTTGAAACCTCTGTGGGTGCTGTGGTACGATGCGCACCGGAGAAGCCATACAAACTGAGGATGACGGGGCACTCGCTCTGAACTACAGATTCAAACGGCGAAACTGTTCCTCGTCTCAGTGAGCCAAACGACAGTGATAATCCAAGGTTTACAAGCGGGATCTGGCGCCGACATTGCTGTGTTGGTGTGTCGCTGCCGTACTGCCGTCAGTGGTTGGCTGTGACAGCGATAGTGACGAAGGAGAGCTTCCATCTTCCTCAGTCGACCCTCGTTCGCCCGGAAAACTAATGGGGTCTCATTGAAAGTGACGCGGTGGCAGTCGAGGAAACTGATAGTGAGGTGGTGTGTGTGGCACACTGACACAGGCGCATGACATCGGTCAGTTTGCTATTATTTGTCACTTCTGTTCCTTTGTTTTTGTTGGAGTGAGGGAAGAATCAGCCAACAAAGGGAGGTAACTGGCGTCCAAGCCGTCGCACGGACGGGGGGGGGGGGGGGGGGGGTACATGATCCTCTGCTTTGTGTCAAACAAGTGAGAGAGAAACTGTCCCACAGGTCACTTCGGCCATCTCCGTGTCTGTCTGTCTGTGATCAGTGTTTCTGTCTTGAGCGGGAGAAGTACTGTAATGGAAACTAATGTGTGATGTGTGGCACACAGGCGCCCGACATCGGTCATTTTGTTCAAGTGAGAGAGGTCTGTTGAAGCGGAGCTAAATGAACCGCTGTGTGGAACACAGGCGCCCGACATCGGTCACTTTGTTCAAGTGAGAGATCTATGTATCTACCGTGAATGAACCGCTGTGTGGAACCCGGACACCTGACATGTTGTTGCAGTGAGAAGAGGGGAGGGGTCTTTAAGTGGAGACCGAAGGCAGCGAGCTGAAGGAGCCAGCAGTGTGGCTGCACGAGTGTCTCCGTGTTGGGAGGGCAAGGTCACTGCTGCCGTCTCCACCTTCACTTCTCTACACTTCCTCCTCTTGACAGACTTGGTGCCGGTTTGCCCTGACTTGACGGACTCAATCCGCAGCCTGGTGCCGCCACGTTGCGGTGACTTGGAAACAGTAGACACGGAAACAGTAGACGGGACAGTGTAGGTGACACACTCTGTGAGTGTGGGCCATGTGTGACAGAGACACACAGGGCCCTCCGTCGAGATTCGTAACAAAGGGTCACTCAGAAGTTTTCTGCGCAAATGAGTCCTGATGTTTTAGCATGCGCCTGATTTATTTGTCGCTGTGGCTGTGTTCAGGTCCCACAGCCCTCGTTGTGTGGCTGTAGGTAAAAGCAAGTCTTCTCCAGTTCCGTGTGGCTGTTTGAACAGCCTAATGCTTGTGTGCACAATATGGTGTGACAGGTTTGCGTGAAGCTATGTGACTTCAGTAACGGCTTATCAAAACAGTTGCCAGTTAGGGCGGAGGACGGCCGGTGTAGGTGGAGAGCCTTGTGGTCAGAAGTTGTCTTTGGTAGAAGGAAGGACGGAAGGACGGAACTGTGGGGCGAGGACACCGCTGTGGTTTTAGCGAGGGCCAAACTGACCTCTGGCTATGCAGAGTCAGCGGGAACAGGTCTGTACTCGGTGTTTGAACTGTGAGAACCAAGCGTCTGACGATCTCGCCGTTTGCGTCCAAGTTTCCAAGCTAAAGCGGGTAACTATGTGGTCAGCGGTTGACCTGTGAGAACCACCCAGGTGACGGTCTCGTCGTTACAGCGGTCAAGTGGTCAAGTCAATCTGAAGCTGGTATGGGGTGGGGTTGTGGTCAGTGGTTGAAGTTAATGCTAACTGTGATACGCCGTCCACTCAACGTTGTGGTCTCGCCGCCAAAATAATGTCACGTGACACACGCATTTGGATTTATGTCGCGGGGTCGGACCAGGCTTCTACTTCTTCTTCTCAAGGACTGGGCTCTGTCAGCACGTTGCAAGTCCTGCAGTGATGTGTGTTTAAAAGGTGATCACGGTCAGTGCCTTGGGTGTTATTAAGACAATAATACAATAAATAAGACGGCTAATCTCAATAATACAATCGTCAATGCGACAGCTAATCTCTCTTAGGAACCTCTGTGTTGGTGACAGTGCTGTGGACCTTTGGGGTTTAAGACCTGTAGGGACCTCTGTGTTGGTGACAGTGCTGTGGACCTTTGGGGTGAAGACCTGTAGGGACCTCTGTGTTGGTGACAGTGCTGTGGACCTTTGGGGGTAGAAGACCTGTAGGGACCTCTGTGTTGGTGACAGTGCTGTGGACCTTTGGGGTTGAAGACCTGTAGGGACCTCTGTGTTGGTGACAGTGCTGTGGACCTTTGGGGTGAAGACCTGTAGGGACCTCTGTGTTGGTGACAGTGCTGTGGACCTTTGGGGTTGAAGACCTGTAGGGACCTCTGTGTTGGTGACAGTGCTGTGGACCTTTGGGGTTGAAGACCTGTAGGGACCTCTGTGTTGGTGACAGTGCTGTGGACCTTTGGGGTTGAAGACCTGTAGGGACCTCTGTGTTGGTGACAGTGCTGTGGACCTTTGGGGTTGAAGACCTGTAGGGACCTCTGTGTTGGTGACAGTGCTGTGGACCTTTGGGGTTGAAGACCTGTAGGGACCTCTGTGTTGGTGACAGTGCTGTGGACCTTTGGGGTTGAAGACCTGTAGGGACCTCTGTGTTGGTGACAGTGCTGTGGACCTTTGGGGTTGAAGACCTGTAGGGACCTCTGTGTTGGTGACAGTGCTGTGGACCTTTGGGGTTGAAGACCTGTAGGGACCTCTGTGTTGGTGACAGTGCTGTGGACCTTTGGGGTTGAAGACCTGTAGGGACCCCCAAAGGCAGAGCTGCTGCCAGGAGTTCCCCAAGACGCGAGGCTAGTGCAACGAGATCCGAACAGAAACGTCCCAAGGATCATAATGCTACGCTGTCACCGCCTGAATGGTCCTTGGGCAGCGGTGAGGGCCGTTTTACTGTTAGTGGGCAGCGGTGAGGGCCGTTTTACTGTTAGTGGGCAGCGGTGAGGGCCGTTTTACTGTTTCAGGGACAAGTCACATGACGTGCATTGACCACCAGCCGCAACGTTTGAAGAGAAAGGAGAGGCGATGTGCATTGACCACCAGCCGCAACGTTTGAAGAGAAAGGAGAGGCGATGTGCATTGACCACCAGCCGCAACGTCTGAAGAGAAAGGAGAGGCGATGTGCATTGACCACCAGCCGCAACGTTTGAAGAGAAAGGAGAGGCGATGTGCATTGACCACCAGCCGCAACGTTTGAAGAGAAAGGAGAGGCGATGTGCGTCCACAGAGACCGTGTTTAGTTGAGGACTATTAGGGGCAGGCCCAGGGTCGAAACGCGCGGACGAGCTACTCACCCCCCCCCCCCCACCCCCCACCCCACTACCCAGTCCTAATAAGCCATCTCGCTTCTGTGGACGTAAAGCAACATTTGACTGTTTTTAGGCCCAGGACGGCCACCTCGACTTTCACACAGCTCCTGAACTTTGACTGTTCTTAGTGTTGTTGTTGATCCCTGTTCCCCGCACTCGAGCAGACTCACAACTGCGCTCTTGCGCTGGTACAGAATCATTATGGTGGTGGCAGTCTAGCATTAGGTGTAGACCCCCCCCCCCACCCCCCCCCTTCTCCGTCCTCGGTCCTCTCCGTAGAGAACCGGACTTAAAACGGTCGGTCTAACGAAGTGAACATGGTGTTTATCGCGCGCTGAGAGTCAATCAAGACTATGGCCTTACAAGTTACGTCTCTTTACACGTCACGCGTGCAGCTCAGTGACTCAAACACCGTGTTGACCTAAGCGCTCGCGAAGCACTTGTGCCCATCACGAAACCCTCGTGGTTGCCCCTTCCCGTGTATATTTATACACCTATATCTACGCGCTACATCAATACAGGCGCAGACCGCCATCCAGCCGGGTTAGTGCATTATTGCACTAGTACTACCTCCGGTCGCTACTTGACGGGTTTCTGATACACTTTAGCCTCGCATAGCCCAGGGCCGTTTCTGCTCGTCCACATCGTGCGTTTGGCAAACATGAGCAGGCATAGCCCAGGGCCGTTTCTGCTCGTCCACTTCGTGCTTGGCAAACATGAGCAGGCATAGCCCAGGGCCGTTTCTGCTCGTCCACTTCGTGCTTGGCATGCACAACCAGGCGTCATTTCGTCTATTATGACGTCGTCTCTACGGTGTTTTTTTTTTTGTTTTTTTTTGTTGGGGGGGGGGGGGGGGGGGTATTGCCGCTTTTCTGCCTTCTTGTCTAGCTGTCTCGCTGTTTGGTGTACGGGAGGAAGGCCGGAATGTTATTGTGTCATGATCGTTGATCCGTGACTGACTACCGTACTACGCGGTAGGGACTGACTATAAGGGGGAAAAAGTCAGGTAGAAACTGTACGGGTTAGGCGGGAGGCCTGGTGGCTTGGCCTGGTGGTGAGGAGTTTTGCGTATGCGCCCGGATGTTTTTTGATTTTTTTACACTACGCTGTATACCGCAATAGTTGGCATTGTTCGCTTTGTCAAGAGAGTGTTACATGTTGTGGTGGAGGAAGCTATTCTCTCTCTCTGTGTCTGTGCTGTTCATTCTCTCTGTCTCTGCTATTCATTCTCTCTCTTTCTCTCTGCTATTCTGTCTCTCTCTCTGCAATTTATTTTCTCTCTCTGCTATGCATTCTCACTCTTTCGCTCTGCTATTCTCTCTCTCTCTCTCTCTCTCTCTCTCTCTCTCTCTCTCTCTCTCTCTCTCTCTCTCTCTCTCTCTCTCTGTGCTGTTCATTCTCTCTGTCTGCTATTCGTTCTCTCTCTTTCTCGCTGCTGTTCTCTCTCTCCCTCTCTGCAATTTATTCTCTCTTTCGCTCTGCTATGCATTCTCTCTCTTTCGCTCTGCTATTCTCTCTCTCTGCTGTTCCATCTCTCTCTGCTGTTCATTCTCTCAGGCTGTCTCTCTCGCTCTCTCTCTCTCTCTGCTGTTCATTCTCTCTGGCTGTCTCTCTCTCTCTCTCTGCTGTTCATTCTCTCAGGCTGTCTCTCTCTCTCTCTCTGCTGTTCATTCTCTCAGGCTGTCTCTCTCTCTCTACTGTTCATTCTCTCAGGCTGTCTCTCTCTCTGCTGTTCATTCTCTCAGGCTGTCTCTCTCTCTCTCTGCTGTTCATTCTCTCAGGCTGTCACTCTCTCTCTGCTGTTCATTCTCACCCTCTGTGTGTGGAAGGAAGTGTTGTACTCGGTGGCGTGCTCGGCGGTCGCGCCAGCTGTTATTTGATACACGTGGACGTGTTGATGTGTGCGGAGTCAGAGCAGACGCTGAGGTCATAAACACCACCTCACACACTGCGGGAATTCGGCCGGAAACTCGCTTGCTTTCCCCAACAGTCGATCGACCGTCTTTTGTTTCCGCCGGGTCTTTTTGTTGCCGGAGTTATCCTCCCCCTCTCCTTCCGGCTTCTACCCCCTTCTGTCTTAGTAGTTGTCTCGGTGTGTGTGTGTGTGTGTGTGTGTGTGTGTGTGTGTGTGTGTGTGTGTGTGTGTGTGTGTGTGTGTGTGTGTGTGCGCGCGCGCGCGCGCGCGCGTGTTGGCGTGTCAGTGTGTGTGGTGTGTGTGTGTGTGTGTGTGTGTGTGTGTGTGTGTGTGTGTAAATGTTTATTTGATTATAACACAGTTTGTGATCGTCCTGAGGTGACCATATGCGGTTGGCAGGACGGTTAAACTCCAATCACTGATTTCTATCTCGCTTTCCACCCTCCATCTCTCGGCCTCTCCCTCTCTCCCCCTCTTTCTCTCTCCCCCTCCATCTCTCTCTCCATCTGTTTGTCTCCCCGCACCCTCCGCCTCTCTCTCTCTCTCCCCCCCCCCTCCCCTCCTCTCTCCACCACTTTCTAAACGATACTTGTCAAAACGCAATCACGGCTTCCTTGGAAAAAAAAATGGGGGGGGGGGGGGGGGGACAAATATGTTTTGATTGGCCAACTTTGTTTGCCATGCAGTTAGGAGAAGAAAAGTTTTACAGGGTCAGACTAATGTTACGACATAGCATTATAACACAACAAACAGATTTTAGGTGTTCGTCTTATTTA
>JABMCL010002983.1:247500-292500 GCA_018857735.1 Alviniconcha marisindica | reverse complement strand
TGTGGACACTGTCTTGTGACTTTGTGCCTCACAATCAAGGAAACATTAAAGTGGCTCTCATCGCTGCCCACCTTAATGCGGAAGTCATTCTGATGGTGACAGTTTAGCGATAGGTATATGACCCCCCCCCACCCACACACACACACACTCACTCACTCTCTCTCTCTCTCTCACACACACACACACATGCGCGCGCGCGCGCACGGACACACACACACACACACACACACACACACACACACACACACACACACACACACACACACACACACACTCGAGCGCACGCGCGCAGGTGCGGCAGATACCGATGTTTGGGATCTGTAAATTAGATAGTATCTCCCCCCCCCCCCCCCCCCAGAAGAAGGGTAAAGGAGGGTGGGGGGGGGGGGGGGGCAGAAAATGAGACTACCATGCATCATCTCCGAGCCCATGTAAGGTCGACACGTGTGTGTTGCCAGTGTTGTAAGGTCGACACGTGTGTGTTGCCAGTGTTGTAAGGTCCACACGTGTGTGTTGCCAGTGTTGTAAGGTCGACACGTGTGTGTTGCCAGTGTTGTAAGGTCCACACGTGTGTGTTGCCAGTGTTGTAAGGTCGACACGTGTGTGTTGCCAGTGTTGTAAGGTCCACACGTGTGTGTTGCCAGTGTTGTAAGGTCCACACGTGTGTGTTGCCAGTGTTGTAAGGTCGACACGTGTGTGTCGCCAGTGTTGTAAGGTCGACACATGTGTGTTGCCAGTGTTGTAAGGTCCACACGTGTGTGTCGCCAGTGTTGTAAGGTCCACACGTGTGTGTCGCCAGTGTTGTTATTATCACCGCTCCCCATCAGCTGTGGGCCCGCCCCGGTGACCCCGTAAACCCTACTGTCCGGCTCCATTGCCCCTCGTTTTCAGGGGCAGGCCCCCCGGGGCGGGGGGGCGGGGGGGGGGGGGGGGGGGGACAATCCGATCGGACAGCTTAGCGAGCCGTGAAATGACCCGGTGGAGGGGGAGTGGCTCCATCGTCACCCGGCGCCGCCGCTGCTGCCTCTGGGGCTCCAGGCGTGACGGGACCCGCCGAGCCGTGTCTAAACTGTCCCCGGGACACGTGGCGATCACCTGCAGGTCGCGGCCTGAGGCTGATCGGACCGAAGGCTCCGTCAGTAGGGAAACGAGCCTATGTTTGATCAGGCTCAGTCAGTAGGGAAACGAGCCTATGTTTGGTCAGGCTCCGTCAGTAGGGAAACGAGCCTATGTTGGCTCAGGCTCCGTCAGTAGGGAAACGAGCCTATGTTTGATCAGGCTCCGTCAGTAGGGAAACGAGCCTATGTTTGGTCAGGCTCCGTCAGTAGGGAAACGAGCCTATGTTGGCTCAGGCTCCGTCAGTAGGGAAACGAGCCTATGTTTGGTCAGGCTCCGTCAGTAGGGAAACGAGCCTATGTTTGGTCAGGCTCCGTCAGTAGGGAAACGAGCCTATGTTGGCTCAGGCTCCGTCAGTAGGGAAACGAGCCTATGTTTGGTCAGGCTCCGTCAGTAGGGAAACGAGCCTATGTTGGCTCAGGCTCCGTCAGTAGGGAAACGAGCCTATGTTTGCTCAGGCTCCGTCAGTAGGGAAACGAGCCTATGTTGGCTCAGGCTCCGTCAGTAGGGAAACGAGCCTATGTTTGCTCAGGCTCCGTCAGTAGGGAAACGAGCCTATGTTTGCTCAGGCTCCGTCAGTAGGGAAACGAGCCTATGTTTGCTCAGGCTCCGTCAGTAGGGAAACGAGCCTATGTTTGCTCAGGCTCCGTCAGTAGGGAAACGAGCCTATGTTTGGTCAGGCTCCGTCAGTAGGGAAACGAGCCTATGTTGGCTCAGGCTCCGTCAGTAGGGAAACGAGCCTATGTTTGGTCAGGCTCCGTCAGTAGGGAAACGAGCCTATGTTGGCTCAGGCTCCGTCAGTAGGGAAACGAGCCTATGTTGGCTCAGGCTCCGTCAGTAGGGAAACGAGCCTATGTTGGCTCAGGCTCCGTCAGTAGGGAAACGAGCCTATGTTGGCTCAGGCTCCGTCAGTAGGGAAACGAGCCTATGTTGGCTCAGGCTCCGTCAGTAGGGAAACGAGCCTATGTTTGCTCAGGCTCCGTCAGTAGGGAAACGAGCCTATGTTTGCTCAGGCTCCGTCAGTAGGGAAACGAGCCTATTTTTGCTCAGGCTCCGTCAGTAGGGAAACGAGCCTATGTTGGCTCAGGCTCCGTCATAGGGAAACGGCCTTGTTGGCGCAGGGAGGTAGGGAGGTGGGGGGTGGTGGGGGGGGGGGGGGGGGGGTGGATGGGGTGGATGGGGTGGGGGAATAACGTCACCAACATGCTGTGAACAGACACAAAACTAAAAACCCAAAACAAGAACAACATTGACTGACCGAGCTGGAGGCGGTACAGGTTAGTCAATGTCCAGGAAGGAGACGGGTCTCCGTGTCTGCCGTTGGCCGGTGTTGGCCGCTTTGGCCCTGGTCCTGTCAGCTGCCATGAGTATGGTGTGCACCCATTACCCCCCTCCCCTCCCCTCCCCACCTAAGCTGGAGGTGGTTGGGGTTAGTGTCCGGGGAAAAAGTCTGGGGTCTTAGTGTTTGCTGTTTGTTCCCCAGTGCTGGTCGCTTTCGTCCTCGTCCTGTCAGCTGTCATGAGTGTAATGTGTATATTGATACCCCCCCCCCCCCCCCCCCCCCCCCCCCGCCCCGCGCACACACACTCACTCCCCTCCGGATCAGCATCTTGTCAGTGCCTTGAGTGTAAGGTGTGCATTTGGGCATTGACACCCCTTCCCAAATCATCTTATCGTCAGGTGCCTTGAGTGTAAGGTGTGCATCTGGGCATTGACACCCCTTCCCATTCCCCAATCATCTTATCGTCAGGTGCCTGAGTGGTGGGTGGGCATTGACACCCCTTCCCATTCCCCAGTCATCTTATCGTCAGGTACCTGAGTGTAAGGTGTGCATTTGGGCATTGACACCCCTTCCCATTCCCCAATCATCTTATCGTCAGGTACCTGAGTGGTGGGTGGGCATTGACACCCCTTCCCATTCCCCACTGATCTTATCGTCAGATACCTGAGTGTTAGGTGTGCATTTGGGCATTGACACCCTTCCTCATTCCCCAGTCATCTTATTGTAGGTACCTGAGTGTTAGGTGTGCATTTGGGCATTGACACCCCTTCCCATTCCCCAATCATCTTATCGTCAGATACCTGAGTGTTAGGTGTGCATTTGGGCATTGACACCCCTTCCCATTCCCCAGTCATCTTATCGGAGGTACCTGAGTGTTGGGTGTGCATTTGGGCATTGACACCCCTTCCCATTCCCCAATCATCTTATCGTCAGATACCTGAGTGTTGGGTGTGCATTTGGGCATTGACACCCCTTCCCATTCCCCAATCATCTTATCGTCAGGTACCTGAGTGTTAGGTGTGCATTTGGGCATTGACACCCCTTCCCATTCCCCAGTCATCTTATCGTCAGATACCCGAGTGTTAGGTGTGCATTTGGGCATTACAGTACAGCGCAGCGAGTGCATGCCTTTTCCCAGTGTGATGAAGTATTGTGAGACTGTCTTGTACATGCATGGATTTGTCTGTCCTCAGTTTCAGGTTGGAAAAAGATTGCACAGCTTTACCCAGCATGTTGAAGTATTGTGAAGTAGTCTTGTACACGCATGCTCTTTCCTCTGTTTCAGGTTGGAAAAAGACTACACCGCTTTGAAATCGAAAGAGAATGAGGAACAGATAGAACTTAGGGTAAGTGACTTTCAGATACATGTCAAATTGATCCTTGACATTTAATGCCAGCAGTCAACTATGGAGGTCATATGTCTGGGTGAGAAACAAACTGAATAAAAAAAAAATGATTCTTATGTTTGTGTTGCATGTCACTTAAAAATTGAAGACATTAATTGGGAAATTATGTAAATTTAAATGAACTGCAGAGGCAGAAATTAGGTTAGAATTCCAGGGAGTAGGCCAAGCATGCAAGGCTATATTCTGAAGTGCTCAAGGCTTAAGTCTTGGATTACCTTTGATAGCCCTGGGTACTCAGTGAAGGGGGCCTTTATTACTTCATCTGAATCATCCCCCCCAGGTAGATATATAAAATTATCGGGAAGGTACTTTAAATGACAGCAGAGTTGTTAACATGTGGATTAAATTGTGTGTGTGTGTGTGTGTGTGTGTGTGTGTGTGTGTGTGTGTGTGTGTGTGTGTGTGTGGTTATTTGTTTGTTCTTTACTGGGCAGTCATTGATGCCCATATAATTATAAATATAAATATAATTATATTTGTATAGTGAAGACTTTTGAATGGGCATGCAGCTGAATGAATTCTGCAACATTTATATTTAGTCAGTGATGTATTTCTGTTTCAGAGATTAAGAACTGAAAATCGACTGCTTAGGCAGCGTATTGAGAACCTGGAAAAGGTAAGAATTTGAGCACTTAATCCTGTATACAAAAAAGAAAGAAAAGAAAAAAAGAAGAAAAAAAAGAGATTTGTGACGACTGTTTGTTGGCACTTACCTGCTTAAAGTCTCATGAAAACAACTGGCTGTAGAAGTTTAGTAGTGTAACTGTTCTACGTGTAGATGTGACTGAAGGCTTTGCCCTTTCTGTGTATCGACTAGACCACTTTGTGACCTGCTGTCTCACTTTGGTTTCTGGTGGGCGAGTGCCGGGGCAGAGGTTGCCATTTTAAAACCCTTCAGGTGCACGCAGCAAAGAAAATACCAGGGAAAGAAACAGAAAGTTGCAAAAGTACAAAACTTGGCACGCACATGCATTTACATGTACACACACACACACACACACACACACACACACACACACACACACACACACACAGAGGCATACAGGTGCATACACACACACACACACACACACATACACAGGCATACAGGTGCCTGCACACACACACACACACACACACACACACACACACACAACACACACACACACACACACACACACAGAGAAACCTTTAAACTGGCTAATGAGCTAAGCCTAATGATTTGTGTTAAGGTTGAGGTTTACTTTTCATCACCGCTCCCCTTCCTTCCCCCAGTTCAAACTGACAGACACGGTCACTATGTTTTCATTGTTGTACCAGTGCTTTTTTGGACACCTGAAACGCACATTAAGATAAATACATGTGAAGCCAGTAGGTGTGCTTACTGTTCAGGTTTCACATGCAAATGATAACACTGCGCTGTGCATTCTTCCTTTACTAATACTAGTTCACTACTTCATGGAATTTTCCCTCATGTATTTAAAAACAAAACAAACAAAAAATCTGACATTTGTGATGTTTGCTTATAATGTTGAGTGAGAAATGTGTATAACTGGGCAGGTTGTGGTGGTTCTGTGTAAAGAGAGCTGTTGTGGTGCTCAGTAATTTGGAATGACAAGTGCATTGCAGACTTATCTGTCTTGACTAACATGGCATTGGAATTACTCAACTAGATGTGTGACTCAAGCAGTTTGCCAAAAGCATGCAGCAGAATTTTCAGCCTGGAAGATATCTTTGTTTAGTAGTCATTGAAAGAATAATACCTCAATTTTGTAAACCTAGTTTTGGGGCTTTCACAATGTGCGTCTTCTTTCCATGTGATATCTGTGTATGACACCTTACTGTCAGTTGTATACACACACAGTTTTTGTCTGTTTCAGTTGAAATTTCTGTAATATTAAAGTCTTTAAATGTTCTTGGACAGGATTCATTGTTTAAAATGATGCACGGACAATGACATCTTCCAGTTTCTGTTTTGTTTCTTTCATCATTTTACTCGATAAATTACCATGGATGATAAATTACCATGGATGATAAATTACCATGGATGTTTTCGTCAGGCTAGAAGTTTGAATGAATAGAGATACGGACACTAACTCAATATTGGTTTGTGGAGGTTGAGATATGAAATGGATAATTACCTGAGATATGAAATGGATAATTAGCTGAGATATGAAGCAGAGAATATAGATAATTGCTGGCTAGCTTTGGTTCACATTGCTACTTTGCTATTATCCTGTGTTTTTTCAAATTGAATTCTACTGATGGCAACTTTGTTGCTACTTATTCAGTTATTATTACCATTTTTAGAAATCTAAACAGAAATTGAATTCTTTTGATGGCAGCTTTATCAAGTCCAAACATCATGCTTTACTTTTTAAAGATCTGCAGATGCATTGTTTCTACAGTATTCTTTGATTGTGTGAATTAATCATACATTTTTTCTCTCTTTTCTTTGTTCTGTTTGCTTTCTCTGTGCGCTGTCCGCAATTGTATCCTCCTTGGATATTTATAGGTTGAAGCAAAATTGCTTCGTCAACATGAAGTGAGTGGCTTCCCCTTTTCTTGTTTGTGTCTGCGTTGCTGTTCCCCTCCGTCTCCTTTCCTCTTCTCTCATGCCATTCTTTTTCTCTGCCTCCGCCATTGTCTCAGTGTCGCGTCAGTCACGGAATACTTTTATTGTTATGGTTTTTTGTCCTGTCTCCTGTCTCAGACTGAACGGCAGTGAAATATTTAAGCAATTTGTTATACATGTACGATACAGGGTGTTTTCTTTCTGTTTTTCTTTTTGTTGTTGTTGTTGTTGTGCCTGTTACTAAACCGCACTATTTGCGGAGTGTAGTACTGTCAGAAATGAGTTAACAAACATGTGTAGTTTAAGTTTTCTGGGTAAATAGGCAATTAGAATGACCAATCAACCATGACTTATATTAGGGTGAGTGAAAAGGGAAGATTTGTTTATAATTTATGAAGGTAAGGTCATAAGTCAAATTGCACGCATGAACATCTATGAACATGTTAAAAATCCCAAATGCTGGCAGCCATGCCATTGTTTGGAGGCATTAAGTTATTGCACATACTGATAGGAATGGCTGGCACTGGTGTTATTGTGACGGTTGTGCCTTACCCATGTAAGGTGACCCAAATTTCCCATGAGGGTCAGTGAAATAAAATAAAAATTCATTGTTTTTGTTGATATTACAGTGATGATGGCAATGTGGTCTCGTCTCACTGTCTTCCTTTGTTACTCATTTAATTGAAAAAAGAAAGAAAAGTAAAAAAAGAAAGACAGAAAAAGAATTCATAAATATTTGTGTCAAGAGTACCTGCATGTTTTAATTTTTATTTGTTATGATCTGGGGTGGCCATTTTCATTGTAAAGAATTACACCATTTTTGGAGAGTGCCCCCCCCCCCCCCCCCCCCCCCAACACCTCTCCTACCCCCAAAGTTGGTTAGAAGTTCAGGAAATTGAAAGAAGGAAGTTAATGGCAGACATGGAAGAGAAATTAAGATTTACATAAATTACAATTTTCCACATTTATCAATAGTGTTATAATGTGCTATCTCTGATAAGCTTTTGACGAACTGAGATCCAAAAATTAGACTTCTTTTTATTTCAACTGCGGCTATGTCAACAATGAAAACAGGTTACAAAGTCTTTTGGCAGTGCATGTTGTCTTTTGGGCAAGTTTTAATTCTTTTAGGGCCTTTTATTCAGTCTTGTCATTATCCTTTCAATCTTTTATTCTTATTTTTTGTTTTGGTAGGTGGGTTGGGGAAGGGGTGGGGGGGGGGGGGGGGACAGAGGATGGGGAATAGCTGATTGGCAAAGAAAAGAAAGAGGGGAAAAAGAAAGAAGAAGAAGACAGAAAGATTATGACGACTGGTGTATCTACTGTAAGCCAAGCTGATATACTAGGGAGAAAATGGATTTTAGAAAAAAAGGTTTGTACATGTTTGTTCTCTTCTTAGACTTCCGCATATTGTCATGATAACTATTGTATGTTAGAAGAAGGTGTTGAGTGGAGTAGTTGCATATATATATATACTTTGCAGTCAAATACTTGTAAGTGTAGATTTAGTTTGTTTTGCATCAAATTAGCGAATAGGTGACTAGGACTAGGAGTCAGAGACAGACAGACAGACAGACAGACAGACAGACAGACAGACAGACAGAGAGGGAGAGAGAGAGAGATCCTTTGTAACTTGTTATCATGCTGTATTTGTGTGGAGTTTGCTTGCTCCATTCACACGCTGTTGTTGTTGACCTGGCTGGTACACAGCGTTTACAACACATGAAGCACCTCACTGTTTCAGTCCCATGGAAAAATCTGTATTATTAATATTATTATTCATTTATTTACTTGATAGTCAAATTAGATTGGGTTTGCACTTCACATAATGCAAAAAAGTAAAGTTAATTACATTTGGTTTAAGCAACGTTTATTTACATTCATGAAAATATGGAAAATCAAAATCATTGTATGAGCATTAAACAAGCTGAGCTCACATTTAATAATTACATTTATTATATTGAATAATTACATTTATTATATTGAATAATTACATTTATTATATTGAATCAGTATGTGAGTAAATTGTTTGTTATACATGTTGAGTATACATATTATATATATATATATATTGCTTATTGTGTGTAAGCAAATTGAGTTCAACATTTAAGCAACAGATTTCTGTATTCATAATGTGTTATAGTTTGTTCACTTAAAATTGTTCAGTGCACACTCATATTTATTCCCACTATTTTGTTTCTGCTTTGAAGAGGATGTCTAGAAATCCTTCTACCAGTTTAAGATGTGAATGATGTTACAAAAATAAAGTAAATCTTTTTAAGAACTGAATGATTTTTTCCCTTCCACCTGTAAAATATGATGGTGTGGAAAGGTACAGAGTACAATTGTAACGCGCCTGCTACAGGCATATGTCATACTCAGAAAAAGATGGACTTGATCACTGCTAATATCTTAGTCAGCAGTGAACTTTTTCGCCACCAGTATTGAAATCAGAATTTCATGTTTTGTCTGATGATCACCAATTTGAATAATTTACACACTAAAGAGACGATATCATGATCACCAATTTGAATAATTTATACAGTAGACAATATGATGATCACCAATTTGAATAATTTACACAATAAAGAGACAATATGATGATCACCAATTTGAATAATTTACACAATAAAGAGACAATATGATGATCACCAATTTGAATAATTTATACAATAAAGAGACAATATGATGAGCACCAATTTCAATAATTTATACAATAAAGAGACAATATGATGATCACCAGTTTGAATAATTTATACAACAGAGACAATTACAAAAACAAAAGAAAACAAAAAGCAAACAAAGAAACAAAAACAATTTTTTTTTTAAACATAATTTGTTTGAAGATATTACTGTTCTTTCCTAGACTGTAACAGATTTAATTTAAACCATTTTATGGTACATTCAGATCAAAAAGAAATGGGGAAAACAAATCATGAAAATCACCACAAGCTAGAACTTTGATGTGGTTGAATAAGGCAGTGGTCTTCATGCAAAATATATCTGGTGTTGAAAAGGACTGATTTAAGGTTGCTTAAATATTCTGTAATAAATGATACACAGTAAACAGCTGAAGACCATTCACTATAGCATGTAATAGGTAAATATTTTGGATGTCAACAGTTTACCAATGCAAAATATATTTGTAAGGAGAAATTCCTGCTTTGAAATTACTTTCAGAAGGTAAAAGTTGTCAGTTTATTCTGCAAAATCAGATGAAATAAGGCTTTCCTGTAGCATCCACAACCTTGCAACTTCCCATCTTCTCTGCAACACTTTTGTTTCAAAACCTGTTCATCCCCAATGTATATCACATCATCTTTTGACTTTACTTTGATCTTAATCACCACGGTGTGTCGACACAAACATGCTGTAATCTTCTCTTGGAGTTACAGATGCCCATGTTTTCCTGTTTCATTATTCTGTTAAAAAACAAAAACAAGAAGAGACTTCTGTGAAACCTTAGTTTAGATTTAACATACTTGCACATGTACTAGACATCACTCTTTGCCTCACCATCAAATTTTTTTGTTTTGTTTTTTGTATATAAAAATTATATCATCTCTCCAGTTACGCTTTCATGCTAACTAATTCATTGCTTTTTGTGTCGTTGACTTTCATGTTTTCATGGCCCACCCATATGTCTTCTCAACTTCCTTATTTCCTCATTTGAATATCTACTTATGGAATACAAACTCATTATCAAATCTCTTGGGCCATTGTTCAAATGTTTCAAATCTATTCAGTCTATTTCACTTCATAATGATAACAGTAATTGTTGAAAGTTTCATTTTTTTAATGAGATTCTTGGTTTGTTTCTCTTTGTCTGTTCCTACCTCCACCCCCACCCCCCCCTCCACCCCCCCTCCCCGTTAATTGTTAAGGTATTGCTGTGTTGCCTTATAAAGAGTGATCAGGCAATGCTATGATTATTAGCGATGCTCCATTTCAGCCATGTAAGAATGTATCATATGTATATGTGCAGGTATAAAGTTAACAGCATTTGATGTGCATGTACCATTTACTTACCTGCTAAATACAGTACTGTACAGTGTAACCCATCTGAGATTGTAACCTCTTTAAGGTGAGATTCTGCTTGAGATGAAGCAATTCACAGTTAAGACTTGAATTTGTGTGAAGAGGAAATGAATTTGATGGCCTCAGCAACTTTTCCTGAAGAAGTTTCCTGCTGATTTAAAAATCTGTAACTTACGAAGTTTTTTTAAAATATTATTTTATAAACATATATGCTGACACTTTTTTTGGGGGGACTCTCTTCTTTTCTCTCTCTCTTTTTCATTTTTTTCATTCTCATTTCTTTCTTTTCTATCATTCTAGCATTGCATGAAAGCCAGAGTTTAAAGTACCATTCACCTGGTGTTGCTAAGCATTACATTTTGCTGTAGACCTGGATGAAATAAGTGAGCTGTTGATGTACATATCTGTTAATAATGAACAGATTCTCTGAAGAGCCTTGTAGAAGACCACCATATGATCTAGCATAGAACTGTTGTTCGCTGTCTTGGTTTTTGCACTATAATTTGGAAGTTTCACTGAGAATCGGGTGAGATTTTGTGTATGCAACTGTTTTCCTGCAAAACATGCATGGATACATGTATATGCAGTATCCTCCAATCTTTCACTGATCCAGGCTCTTACACATCTTCTTCAATGTTAGCATTGTGCCAGGAGTGACCAGTTGCAATGACTGTCTACAATTTCTAGAAAGGAAAACTCTTCTTTTTCTTTATCTTTTTTAACATCACCAGGTGTATGGTACAGCAAGCTGTAAGGACTTGTGCTTTTTGCTTTGAACTGTAACTCATTTGTAATGTCACAGGTTGTGCCTTGCAATGTTTCCCTGAATCTAGCAGTGCATATTTGAAGGGCATCAGTGTGCAATTTATAGTGGAGGTGAGGAGGAAGGGGTAAAGTTGACCATGCCCTCTCAAACAGAGAAGCTTTTAACGTTTGTTGGAAACAACACATTTCGCCTTGCTGGCAGACATGTTGAAAGTCATGGGCAACCTTTGTGCAAAGCATAATGGCACAGTGTTTTTTGCTCTCTGGTTCTCTGTCTTTGTCTCTCCTTGTTTCACTCTAATATCCGTCTGCCTCTGTCTCTGTCTCTGGTTCTCTGTCTGTCTGTCTCAACTCTCAGTCTCTCTCGGTGTCTGCCTGTCTGTCTTGTGGTTGGGTATTCAGTAAACTAGTTTTGTAACTTTGCCCATAACCTCTGTGTGTGGTTGCTGTTGTGGTTTCATTGGTTGTCAGGTCAGTAGTTACGGCTTTCTCTCCTCTCCCGCTGACTTCTATCATGCTGTTTGTCTAGATATATAACTACACTTAGGGTGCAGTATCAAAACAAAGGGAAGAAGAAGACCCCCCCCCCCCCCACCCCCATCCCCCACCCCCGAAAAATGAAGAGATGTATTGTAGTATATAGCCAGTGATAAAAAGCATTGGCAGGGCAGACTTTTTTTGTGGCATATTGGAACTCCTCTTTTATAGTCTGCTTGCCGCCCCCCCCCCACCCCCGAGAAAATTAATGGATGTACCTGCAGCAAAATGAGTTTCCTGCATTAAATTATTAAATTATGGATGATATTTTGGTTATGGGATGTGTGAAATACTGGGTTTTCTAATTTTTTGTTTTTGTTGTTGTTTTTATTTCAGGGGCTCGTCTTTAGTAAGGATAGTCTTTCATTGTCTTTGGTGTAACACATGTATGGGTACATTCTGCATAAAATGTTCATGCTTGCCAGTTAAGTCCCAAGTTGTACATTAATCATGCATTTTAAACATTATTAAAAGAACCATGCTTTATCTGCATAAAATGTTCATGCTTGCCAGTTAAGTCCCAAGCAGTATATTAATCATGCATTTTAAACATTATTTTAAGAACCACGCTTTAGTAGCACCCTCATAGAGAAATGCAGGTGGTCAAAGTTTAGAACAAGTGAGTGTTAGTATAGTTTCATCTGTAGCTTTATAAACATTTAGCGTTGTTGCTTCAGTGCCTGAATTAAATGTGTGGAGATGATTGATGATGCGATGTGATTTGGGATGTGGGGGCGTGTGAAGGTCTCACCAAAGCATCAGCAGTTCTGTGTCCCCAGCAGCTTGACCATTAATAGATTATTCACCCATCCAGAGTGCATTCCCTAACCCCGAGTTCTAACCTAGTTGCCTCCCTTGTCTAGGAATCGGCCTCACTGGCGGACAAGCTGATTCAGGACCAGGTGACGCGCGCGCAGGAGGCGGAGGACACGTACGCGCTGAAAAATGAACTGTCGGTCACACGCCACCAGCTGATTGAAACGCAGAAGAAGCTGGAGGCGGCAGAAGACATCATTGGCGACATCAGAAGACGGGTGAGGAAAAATGCATTGATGATTGGGGTCTGGTTTCGGGAGAAGTTAATTTCATGGTAAATCCCCCCCCCCACCCCCAGAAAGGAAATTATGACGGTGAAAATGCTTTCTCCACTTCCTGCTCCATTCTCCCTTCCCTCACCCTCTTCCCCTTTTCCTATTCTTACCCCCCACCCCCATTCCCTCCCCCCCCTCCCCCCCTTACTCTCTTCACTATTCCATTCCCCCTCCACACTGTCGTACTCTGCTCCATTCTCCCTGTCCCTCACCGTCCCCCTCTTCCTTCCCCCACTCCCCATTCCCTACTTTTGCCTTATTCCATTCCCCTCCCCACTGTCCTCTCAGCTCCATTCTCCCTGTCCCTCCCCCTCCCCCTCTCCCCATTCCCTACTTTTGCCTTATTCCATTCCCCTCCCCACTGTCCTCTCAGCTCCATTCTCCCTGTCCCTCCCCCTCCCCCTCTCCCCATTCCCTACTTTTGCCTTATTCCATTCCCCTCCCCACTGTCCTCCCAGCTCCATTCTCCCTGTCCCTCGCCTTCCTTCCCCCTCTCGCCCCCTCTCTTTCCTTCCCCCTCTCCCCCTCTCCACCTTCCACCTCCCCACTGTCCTCCCTGCTCCATTTTCCTTTTCCCTCCCTCTTCCCCCCCCCCCCCCCTCCCTTCTCCCCCTCCCCCCTTTCTCCCATTTTCCCTCTCCTCCAATCTTCTCAACCCCCCCCCTCCCCCCAGTAAGGAAGCAGGAGTATGTATTGGATTCAGCTTGTACATCTGTCTGTGCCCATTTGTGTCTAGGCACTAGTATAACCATTTGGATAACAAGTGTGGATGGCTGTTTGTCTAGGCACTAGTATAACCATTTGGATAAAGAGTGTGGAATTGTTTTGTTTGTTTGTCTAGGCACTAGTAATAGTATAACCATTTGGATAACGAGTGTGGATGGCTGTTTTTTTAAGCCTGGTATAAAATTTTGGGCGACACACTGAAATCAGGTCACCACACCGCCTTTCATTTCCCGTTGTCGTCTTCGCAGACGAACGTGATTCAGGGGGCGGTGCACCTGGACGCGGAGGAGGAGAAGAACATGGTGCAGCACCTGCAGGAGGAGCTGATAGCGGTGCGGCTACGCGAGGCGGAAACCATCACCTTCATCAAGGAGCTCAAGACAAAGATCAAGGAGCTGGAGGATGTAAGCAGAGGCTGTTGTTGACGTTGTTAACCTTGTTTGATGCCACATTGTCTCTCAACAGCTGCTGGTGGGGACTGAGAGCCCTGGAGATGGGGGGGGGGGGGGGGGGGGGGGGATCCCAGATGCTACGCTGTCACCACCAGAGTGATTTCTGCATCAAGATAGGCAGCGACGTGAGCCGTTTCAGTGTTGCGTTAATGGTTATAATTTCACTTTTAGATAGCAGTGCATTCCAGTGATGGTTTCACTGTAAGGTTTCTGTCATGTCAAGTCAGTATACTTTAATCATCCCACAGAGGGCAATACAACTAACTACCAATAGCTGATTAATTTAAAAACGTGTTAAAAGAATATCAAAATCATTATGATTGATACTAACTGAATAATTAGACGTACTGGCTACAGCTGTGTGCAGACCAACCTGCGAGTGCAGCAACTTAGTAAACAGACATAGTGGATAAATAATAATTGAATAAAGAGACATGCTGGATACAACTGTGTGCAGACCAACCTGCGACTGCAGCGCGCCCCCAGCAATGACGTGCAGCACCTCCAGGAGGAACTCATCGCCGTCAAGCTGCGTGAGGCGGAGGCCAACCTGTCCCTGAAGGAGCTCCGGCAGAAAGTCAATGAAATTGAGACCTACTGGGAGGTGAGCGTGATGGTGGTGGACTCTCACCGGCTGCTGGTTGATTTGTGCAGGTGTGCATCCCACAAGTCAGCCACCGGCGTCACTCAGTGGCTAGAGCACCAGACTTGTGACTGAGAGGTCACAAGCTCAAGTCCCGGCAGGAGCCGCGGGAGAATTCTCTTCTCCAGGGTCAACTTTCTGTGCTGACTCTAATCTGAGTATCTGTTCCGCCCCCGTGTTACTGCAGTAGCGTGTAAAATGTCCTGGTCATTGTGCCAAAAGTGCAGGTGGCATGTTACAGCTAAACACACATACACACTACCTGTGTTGCTTTGAATGAAGTGACACTGTAAACTGGTGCATGGTTGTATGGTGTACACAGAACTTGCTCCAAAACAGCGGCAGTTTCACGTGGCACCAGCCGTGCAACAACCAAATTGTACACCGCTTCATTCAGAACCACATGTAACATGAGCACCGTCAGTCGGCTTGAGAGCAGAGAACAGCGCTACACAAAAGCGATCAGTAATAATAACAACAAGATGTTTTGTGGTTAGGCCGCTTGGCCGGCCTGGAACATAATTGTGATGAGATGGGGCTTTTGAACTGGACCAGAGAGCCTGACTGTTGAACTTAAAACAGTCTTACAAACTGGCCTAAACATAGTAGACTACCTAGCATGAAGGGTGGGGGGGGGGGGGGGGGGGGGGTGTAGTACATAGGTTGTACACAGTGTCAGATTAATGGATACCAGTAATGTATACACAAAATATTGCACACAGTGTCAGATTAAAGAAGACCTGTACTGTACACACAGGCTGTGTCGCACTGAAGGAGACCTGTCTTACTTATTATAAACTGTTGTCCACTGCATCAGTCCGGAGGAAGCCTGTAATAATTATAAAATGTTGCCTGCCAGGTCAGTCTAAAAGAGACCTGTATAATTACTATAAAATTCTGTTCAATGCGTCAGTCCAAAGGAAGCCTGTAATACGTGTTATAAAATGTTGCCCACCACGTCAGTCTAAGAGAGACCTGTAATACTTGTTATAAAATGTTGCCCACCACGTCAGTCCAACAGAGACCTGTAATACTTGTTATAAAATGTTGCCCACCACGTCAGTCCAACAGAGACCTGTAATACTTGTTATAAAATGTTGCCCACCACGTCAGTCTAAGAGAGACTTGTAATACTTGTTATAAAATGTTGCCCACCATGTCAGTCCAACAGAGACCTGTAATGCTTATTATAAAATGTTGCCCACCGCGTCAGTCTAAAAGAGACCTGTAATACTATAAAATTTTGTCCTCTGCATCAGACTAAAGTATGTGCGTAATGTACACAGAAAATGTTGTACCTGTTTTCTGTGTGCATTACAGCAAGACAAGGTCACTGGCGAATGAATATCTTTGTATCCGTGTACCTGTGTCAGGCTCACATGGAGCGGATGGCGACAGGAGTGTCCCCGAAGGAGAAGAACTCGAAGGCGGAGCTCCGACACCTGCAGGAGGAGGTGATGACGGTCAAGCTGAGGGAAGCCAAGGCTGTGGCCGACCTGAAGGAGACCAAGCAGAAAGTCATGGAGCTGGAAACGCAGGTACTGGGCGCAGCCGCTGGGCCGTCTTAAAGGGGAGCAAACACTGGCCCTGTCGGTCACAATGGAATAAAAAAATAAAAGGACATTTAGCCTTTAAAAAAGTTGATTTCTGGTCCTATTTTGTGTTTTGATGCTTGTTCTTGCTGTGTAAAACTTACATTGAAAATGGAAAATCAGGGAAAAATCAGTGTAAAACTTACAGTGAGAATGAAAAATCAGGGGAAAATCAGTGTAAAATTTACACTGAAAATGGAAAATCAAGTGGAAAAGTACGAATACAGGTGGGAAGGGTACGAGACAATGTTGCAAATATCGGTAAATGGATATTTGAATTGATAAATAATGGAGGCTGGAGTCTGCATCTGTATCAAGTCCTGTTTATCAGTTTTGTGTGGCTGCAAAAAAGGCTGAAATCATTCTGCAGCATTTTTCTTAAGGAGTCATTGTATCTGCACGTGAGAACATCCTGAGGACTTTGTGGTCCATTGTCTGTATCAACTAGCACCTCATAATTCATCCTTGTGTGTGTGTGTGTGTGTGCACATGCATGTGTGTGCGTGTGTGTGTGTGTGCACACATGTGTGTGTGTGTGTGTGTGTGTGTGTGTGTGTGCACATGCATGTGTGTGCGTGTGTGTGTGTGTGCACACACATGTGTGTGTGTGTGCATGTGTGTGTGTGTGCATGCATGTGTGTGTGTATGTGTGCACACGTATGTGTGTGTGTGTCTCTGCGCATGCTTGTGGGTGTGTGTGCGTGAGCACGCGTTCATGTTTGTGTACATGAGTATGTTCGCATGTTTTCCAGAACCAGATTTGCCAGAATCAGATTCGCCGGATGAACGAGGAAAACAAAGATATCAAACAAAAACTGGAAGAGAGAACAGAGAAGGAACGAGAGCTGAATGCCAAGATCAAGGATCTCAGTCACAAACTGGACGACACAGAAAGCAAGGTGGGTTGTTGTTTAAAAAAATTGTCAACATTGTTTGATGTATAATACATTGTACTGTGATTTGTTTGATGTATAATACATTGTACTGTGTTTGTTTGATGTATAATACATTGTACTGTGGTTTGTTTGATGTATAATACATTGTACTGTGATTTGTTTGATGTATAATACATTGTACTGTGGTTTGTTTGATGTATAATACATTGTACTGTGGTTTGTTTGCTACCTGAGTGTTTAGCTCTTTCTCCTACTGCTTGCTGCCTTCAGCCATCTCTTGCACACAAGCGGAAGCACTGAAACACAGAGACATACATACACAGAGCAAGGCGGTGCTTTTACAAGGATGGTAGTCTTGAAGTAGCTGAACAAAAAATGTTTAAAAAGAGGGTCAGAACTTAAGAAAATAATTCAGGTTCAAAAATTGAAGACTGGAAGTCACGATGACTGGCGTGAGAGTCTGAGTGCTGACCAGATTCCAGATGGAACTGCCTGACTGACAGGGTGGCCATTAAGTTTGTATCATTTTCCCTTGACTTACACAGGACTTGTTCGCTTTAATAATCTTTAGCATGACTGTATTCATTAGTGACAGAGGTGTTACGCATGCTACAGGTGCTCTCACCTCTCTGATATTTTATTTCTTTAGTAATATTAATAGTAATAAGATTCATGATGATAATATTGTCAAAATTGACAAAGTTGACGGTGCTTCATTATGTTTGAGGTCCTATCCATGTAAGCATGTATGTGCGCATGTACACGATGAATGAACAGTTCACTGAGAAGCGTGTTTTGATTGTACAAAACTGATTGCTGAAAGATGATACTTTCCAGTGTGAAAAAGGTTAGCTTGTGATAGGCTGTTGCTTTGTGTGCATGTTCCATCGTATTCACATCTCTGTCCTCTCTTGCATGCCTGTTGTAGTTTTTGATGGGGGTTTTTTAATTTCATTTTTTAGGATGTTTTGTTTCAGCAAAATTAAACAGAACATGTCAAGCTTTTCTTAGAAATGTTTTTCCTTATGTGTTTGACATGTGAGGACTCTTTAAAAAACAAACAAAAAAACTTCTTATTAATGTTATGATAAATTTGTTGTTGATTGTGCAACAATTTATGATTTATTTATACCGTCATGTTATTGTGCAACAATTTATTATTTATTTATACCGTCATGTTATTGTGCAACAATTTATGATTTATTTATCCCATCATGTTGTTGTGCAACAATTTATGATTTATTTATCCCATCATGTTGTGCAACAATTTATGATTTATTTATCCCATCATGTTATTGTGCAACAATTTATGATTTATTTATCCCATCATGTTATTGTGCAACAATTTATGATTTATTTATCCCATCATGTTATTGTGCAAATGTTTTCCTCCTCTCTAAGTTGGTGTAGTGTGTGTGGTTGCAGCCTTGATTGACTCTCTGTGCCTTGTAAATGTCCTCATCATTTTAGTCATTAAAGGAACTAACCCTCTCAAAACAGGTCTAATGTCCAGGGGGGGGTATGAATTCTGTAAATTTGATATCATATCTGTGGGGTTATTGTATGAATTCTGTAAATCTGATATCATATCTGTGGGGTTATTGTATGAATTCTGTAAATCTGATATCATATCTGTGGGGTTATTGTATGAATTCTGTAAATCTGATATCAAATTCTGTGGGGCAAAATCATTATCTTAATATTTTCTTTTGATACCTTTTGCCTTTGGACAAGAGACGTTTTAAGTGGGTTAAATTAAAGTGCTTCACAGAAGTGTGGTGCAAAACAATTTGCTGCCGAAAGTTTTATTGTAACACTTTGATACTGCCTAGTTCACACCACAGCACTGAGCACTCCGTTCTCAGTCTGACTCGTCAAAGAGAGTAACTTGCCTTTGTCATTGTCAGCTTACACCGCCTTTGTCTCTTCTTTTTTCCCCTCTCTTTTTTGCCATTTTGGTTTGGGGGGGGGGGGGGGGGGGGGGATTTCTTTTTGCATCAAAGATACAATAAATGGAGGAGAGAAAAAAAAGGCATGCAAAAGTGTTACAGGCATTGACAAAAACACTCAGATGCAAACATCTGTGTTTTTGAACGCATCTGCAGCACAGATTTGGCTGAATACACGAAGCAGTATCAGATTGTTTGATGACTTCCCTTTGGTTTTCCCCTGGCTTTCCTGCTTTGCATCAGAGTTTTTAGCCGGTGCTTTGCTTGACATCGTTTGCTGCCCGTTTTCCAGCACTGAGCATTATGTATACTTGTACACTTTTCTTTTCTGCTTGTAGCGCAAGGAAGAGGCAATGATGGCCAGAATCAAAGAGGCTGAGTACGTGCAATCTATTGCTGAATTGCGGCACAAAATTGCTGAAATTGATATTCAGGTGAGGGAGCTGTGGTTTGTTGCTTGGGAAAAGTCAGAGTGTCTCTGGGTTTGAGCTTCATAATGAGAGTAACCTATACTCCTGTGAGCTGCATCTTCATTAACAGCATTAACAGCCTGTTTGACGAAAAGTGACCCACCGTGCTGTAACAGCCTGTGTAGTGAGATAGAGTGATGGAATATGTCAGTATTGGGTGTAAGCAGTTGACATCCAAAAGTCTGAAGAACCTGAGTGCACTAGCTCACTCTGAGAGATGCCTAACACACAGACACCATGTGCACACCTGCATTTGCACACACCCACACACACACACACACACCACACACACACACACACACACACACACAACACACACACACACACACCATGAACATGAACACACACCACACACACCACACACACACCAACACATCGAAAATAATGCACACCACACATGCGTGGCACACACACACACACCACACACACACACAAAATAAACGTGGAAACACACACACGCATCATGTGGATGTGATGCCCACACACACACTCACACACAACCCTCACGTGGAAACCACACAGTCTGTGCTTGCAGTGTGATGTCTAAGAAGACTTGAGTTCCCCCAGAAGCTTCTCTGGTGATGACTGTCTACATGGAATGACCCTCCCTGACAGGCTTCTCTGGTAGACTGTCTACATGGAATGACCCTCCCTCCCTGACAGCCTTCCTGGTGAGACTGACATGGAATACCTTGCAGCTCTTGGTGATGACTGTCTACATGGAATGACCCCCTCCCTGACAGGCCTTCTCTGGTGATGACTGTCTACATGGAATGACACTCCCTGCCTGACAGGCCTTCTCTGGTGATGACGTCTACATGGAATGACCCTCCCTGACAGGCTTCTCTGGTGATGACTGTCTACATGGAATGACCCTCCCTCCCTGACAGAGGCCTTCTCTGGTGATGACTGTCTACATGGAATGACCCTCCCTGTCCCTGACAGAGGCCTTCTCTGGTGATGACTGTCTACATGGAATGACCCTCCCTCCCTGACAGAGGCCTTCTCTGGTGATGACTGTCTACATGGAATGACCCTCCCTGACAGGCCTTCTCTGGTGATGACTGTCTACATGGAATGACCCTCCCTCCCTCCCTGACAGGCCTTCTCTGGTGATGACTGTCTACATGGAATGACACTCCTCCCTGACAGAGGCCTTCTCTGGTGATGACTGTCTACATGGAATGACCCTCCTCCTCCCTGACAGAGGCCTTCTCTGGTGATGACTGTCTACATGGAATGACCCTCCCTCCCTGACAGAGGCCTTCTCTGGTGATGACTGTCTACATGGAATGACCCTCCCTGCCTCCCTGACAGAGGCCTTCTCTGGTGATGACTGTCTACATGGAATGCCCCTCCCTCCCTGACAGAGGCCTTCTCTGGTGATGACTGTCTACATGGAATGACCCTCCCTGAAAAGGCCTTCTCTGGTGATGACTGTCTACATGGAATGACCCTCCCTGCCTCCCTGACAGAGGCCTTCTCTGGTGATGACTGTCTACATGGAATGACCCTCCCTCCCTCCCCGACAGAGGCCTTCTCTGGACCCCTTCACATCTAACCTCAAGACATTTCTTTTTCCCAAACAACAAACTTGCTATGTGTTCCGCTCCATGCTGCTATCTTCCTCCGCCTCAAGTTATAGTCAATAATCACACTTTTGTGTGCCAGTGCCTGTGTGTGTGTGTGTGTGTGTGTGTGTGCGTGCGTGCGTGCGTGCGTGTGTGCGTGTGTGCGTGTGTGTGTATGTGTGCCAGTTCCTGTGTATGTGTGTGTGTGTGTGTGTGTGTGTGTGTGCCTCTGTGTGAGTGTGTGTGTGTGTGTGTGTGTGTGTGTGTGGTGTGTGTGTGTGTGCGCTTGTGTATGTGTGTGTGTGTGTGTGTGTGTGTGTGTGTGTGTGTGTGTGTGTGTGTGTGTGTGTGTGTGTGTGTGTGTGTGCATGCTTAGAATAGTCTCTGTGGACAAGAGTTTGTGCTTTATGAATACTTTTGGATATCATTATTACTATTATGATTGTGACAGGTCTATGAACATTCCAAAAAGTGGTCTCCAATGAGAGTGCTCTTTCACATTGTAAAAAAGTAGCCTCTTGTGAAAACGCTCTTTCATCTGTAAAAGTGAAGTAGTCTCCTGTGAAAACGCTCTTTCACCTGTAAAGGAGGAGTAGTCTCCAGTGAAAACACTCCTTCACCTGTAAAAGTGAAGTAGTGTGCAGGGAGGGCACTCTTTTCTGTCTTTGGTTCCACTGCATTCACACAGTCTTTGACTGGAAGCCTAGTGGAAGGCCACAGCTTTGGGTGTTCTGTGAGTAATTTAGTGCTCATTTGTATTTATATAAACACGTTTTTCCTCTGTTTATATGAACATGTTTTTCCTCTGATTGTTTCCCCATTGTCTTTGCGTGGACCAATCTGTTGTCTCACAAGACCCACCATGCTGGCTTGTGTTCCGTTACTGATGTGAAAGGAAGTTTTGAGTTCCTGGGGGAGGGTCTGTTGATGATGACTTTGTGGAAGGCCGCAGGATTTGGTGTTTTGTCAGTAAATGGTTGTTTATAGCAAGCTGGTGTCTGTGGTGGTGATTGTTTCCCTGTTTGCCTTTTCCTGGACCAGTGTGTTGTCTGATCCACCGTGCTGGCTTGTGATCCTTTGCTGATGTGAAAGGAAGGTGTAAATTTCTGGGGAGGGTCTGTTGCTGGGGACATTGTGGAAAGCCACAGGATTTGGGGTTTTGTGAGTAAATGGTTGTTCATAGCAAGCTCTTGTCTGTGGCACTGATTGGACTGTTTGGCATGCACCAGTTTTAGAAGCATTCAGATGTATTGACAAGTCCAACCTTGAGACAGCCTTACAGCCATACAGCACATTTGCTGAAGCATGGACCGTTTGTCTTAAGGTTCATCCCGAGGTCACCCGGTGCAGTTGGCAGCACATTGAAATCCAATTGTAACCAAATTTCTCTTTGGTTTGAAAAGAGCTTTGATCATGAGGGCTGCCTGCCAGTAGAGTGTATCAGTCTCCATTGCAGGAAGGAAAGCCTAGATAGAGAATGGATTTTTAATGCCCAGTCCAACATGGTGGCTTATGTTAGGGTGAAGAAAAGAAAGGAGGTAGACCATTGTGATGAGTAACTGTATTTAGTAACCTGTATTTATGAAGATGGTAAGTAGTTTGATCAAAAAAGAAAAATGCATAATGTTCAGGTTTTATTATTTTAAATATATGGAAACATGAAGAAAATGTGAAGGTGAGATGTGGATGATTCTTGAAACTGACTGTGTGTGTGTGTGTGTGTGTGTGTGTGTGTGTGTGTGTGTGTGGTGTGTGTGTGTGTGTGTGTGTTTGTGTGTGTGCATTATCTGTATGCATGTGTGCAGAAGGAGGAGTTGCTGACTGCAGGACAGTTGCAAGACAAGACGGACAAGGACGACTTGGAGAATGAGCTCTATGATCTACGGGATGAGGTCAGTGCAGGCAAAGTGAAAACAACAACAACAAACAACAACAACAAACAGATGAGGAGCACATGGCATGTGGGCAGGAACTGTGGGCTGGATAGACCTGATTTATATCAACAATGCCTGATTTCTATCAACAAACTTGATTTATATGATTTATATCAACAAACTTGATTTATATGATTGATATCAACAAACTTGATTTCTATCAACAAACCTGATTTCTATCAACAAACCTGATTTATATCAACAAACTTGATTTATATGATTTCTATCAACAAATTTGATTTCTATCAACAAACCTGATTGCTATCAACAAACCTGATTTCTATCAACAAACCTGATTGCTATCAACAAACTTGATTTATATGATTTCTATCAACAAACCTGATTGCTATCAACAAACCTGATTGCTATCAACAAACTGTTTGTTTGTGAACCATTTACTTAGCCAGAAAAATGAAGCAGTCAAATGTCTGGGTTGTTTTCAGAAGACTGTGACGGTGGATTTTAAAGATGGGTGATCACTGATTTGGTACATGTCCTGCCTAGTGAAAACTTTAGACTGAATCCACTGGATGAGAAGTCCTGTGAATGTGCACACACTGACTTTGTGAAAAAGGCACTGGTTTCAACAGTCTTTACCCCCCTTACACCCTCCCCCAACTGCTTTACAAAGGCATTATGACATGTACTTGACAGAAATCTTGGCTTCTTGGCTTTGCAAGGACCATGTTGAAATGTAGTTGACTGGGATCTGGGATTGGGTCTTTGTCTTTACGTAAATGTATTTTGTTGAGCCTGTCGTCAGTAACTTGTGAGTCCTTTCCCTCTGGTTTTGTTGAGCCTGTCATCAGTAACTTGTGAGTCCTTTCCCTCTGGTTTTGTTGAGCCTGTCATCAGTAACTTGTGAGTCCTTTCCCTCCTTCACTCTTGCTTCCTCCTTTCCCAGCACCATCTCTCTCTCTCTCTCCCCCCCTCTCTCTCTCTCCCTCTCTCTCTCTCTCCCTCTCTCTCTCCCTCCCTCTCTCTCTCTCTCATTTACAATTGTCCCCTGACAGATGATAGAGCTCCGGATGGCAACACCACGTGGCAGTGCTGCCGGTGACATGATGACGGCTAGCTTCCTGACGCAACACGATTCGGACGACGAGTGGGACGTGGAAGTGCGGGACTCTGAAAACCTGGACCGCACGCTGTCGGACATCATCGAGGGCAAGTCGCCCCTGACCACGCCCAGCCGGCCCATCCCACGATTCAGCTCCCTGGACGGTGCCGGTGACGTCATGGGGGAGGAGGGGAGCGGAGTCAGGGAGGCGCTGGAGCAGCGTGCAGATGGTGGCGTGCAGAGAACAAACTCCCACCAGACTCCGTCCACGGCAGACGATTCTGTGATAGACGATGGGGTGGCTTCTTCCAGCATGGAGACGGGGGAACCCGGGTGTGCTTCTAGTCAGGGTACCGCAGAACAGACGGCAGGCAACTCGAACGCTGAGAAGGACTCCCTCGAGGAGAGCGCCCCGAGGGGAGACAATAACAGGGGTGCGGGGCACCCCATGGACCTTTCCGTGTCAGCTCCTGCGCCAGCTCATGAAGTGAAAGTAAGCAATGACTGTGATGAAAACTTCAACGAACAAACTGTCTCGGACTCTTCGCAATCATCGCACGCGGTCAAGTCGGCCAATGGGGACTGCGTGTCTGCTGCCAGAGGTGGTGAGGCGGACGTGATCAGCTCAGGTGAGTCGGGTGGCGGTGTGGAGAATGGCGATTACGATAGCAGTAGCACGCTCGATGCTTCGTTGGAGGACATCATTTTTAAGGAATCCACAGTTTAGAGGAAGCATCAGAATCAGTTGAGGCTTTTCTGTCCGTGCCCTGCTGTGTACAAGTGTTCATTAAAGGACAAGTCCAAGGTTAGGGGTGATTTTTGACACGATTTCCGTTAAAGCTCACTGAGAATGATGATGTAAGTGAAACTGTAATCTGAGGGTTATAAATGCATGAAAAAAGGCATTTTCTGTCGTACCGAAAGCGTCGCCATGACGCCCAAATCACGTGACCATATGCCTACTACGTCACTCTGGGGAGTCGCTGCAAAATGGCCAACTCGAGTTCCGAAGTTGAAACTGATACTTTGCCCGAGAGACACACAAGGATACAGCGTATCAGTTAGAGCCTGTCAGGCAGGATTTTGAAAGAGTACTGGAACATCGTGTCAGCTTCGAAGCAAACCCCATGCGGTATTCCATGGGGTTTGCAAAATCGCACTCACTGAAGTGCTCACTACACAAATGAGTGTGATGCAGCACAGCAAGAAAGTCAGCTTGTTTGAATTGTATAAATTTAATCCACTTCTGCCGCACTGCAGGGTCGATTGCGTGGGAGCTCGTGCATTGTTATGCCTGGGGTCATCTGCGAATTGTTACAGTTCGCGATAACACAGTAGGCTGGCATAGTTAACTTTTTTGTCGACCACACGCATACACAGTTTACTGAAGAATCTAAGATGGCAACCGCACTGACTCCCCAGACTAACGTCACTTCCAGGAAGAGTCGCGTGACTGATGGAGAACCCGAGACTGTAGTCTCGGCCAGCCTACAGAAAATAAAATCGATTAAAAACCCACTTAAACATTTTTTCATTTTTTATTTCGTTAAATCTGAAACTAGTGACTCATTTGTCAACCATTTCGATAGTCATTGTGCATACTTAAAAACCTTGGACTTTTACTTTAAGTCCGATTGGCAGATCTTTTATCTGAAAAAGTGGCAGAGATGATGGCAGAGAGCGAGAGCACTCACTCTGAAAGGCCAAGATAAGCATGACTGAGTGTGGTCATCACGTGTTGAAAGGCCAAGATAAGCATGACTGAGTGTGGTCATCACGTGTTGAAAGGCCAAGATAAGCATGACTGAGTGTGGTCATCACGTGTTGAAAGGCCAAGATAAGCATGACTGAGTGTGGTCATCACGTGTTGAAAGGCCAAGATAAGCATGACTGAGTGTGGTCATCACGTGTTGAAAGGCCAAGATAAGCACGACAGAGCGTGGTCATCACGTGTTGAAAGGCCAAGATAAGCATGACTGAGTGTGGTCATCACGTGTTGAAAGGCCAAGATAAGCATGACTGAGTGTGGTCATCACCTGTTGAAAAGCCAAGATCAGCATGACCGAGTGTGGTCATCATGTGTTGAAAAGCCAAGATCAGCATGACTGAGTGTGGTCATCATGTGTTGAAAAGCCAAGATCAGCATGACTGAGTGTGGTCATCACGTGTTGAAAAGCCAAGATCAGCATGACTGAGTGTGGTCATCATGTGTTGAAAAGCCAAGATAAGCATGACTGAGTGTGGTCATCATGTGTATGGGTGACCATTATGCGCTAGGCTTTGCGCCCACCCTGATACTTCACCCGAGTCAGATTCTGTGCAGACTCTACAAAAGTCCTTGGGATGAGACTATAAAAAACACCAACGAGGTCCCCTGTGTGCAGACACATGTGGAAGATCACATACCTGTGTCAAATATCCTGTCGTCCACGTCAGAGTTTGGTGGAGGAGGGAAACACTAAAAATAACTCAGCACATGCAAAAGAATGTGAGGCACAGTGAGTCAGTTTGAGAGCAGACATTAACAGTCAGTGGTGTGGTTGATTAGTTTCGGGATCTAGAGTTGCATGAAACAATCATTGTGCCAAAAGCGAATGGCAGTAATAACATAGTGCTGGCAATGATTGCTGGTCACGAGTAGGCCAGCACTGTGCTGGCGATGATCACTGGCCACGAGTAGTCCAGCACAGTTCTGGCGATGATCACTGGCCACGAGTAGTCCAGCACAGTGCTGGCGATGATCACTGGCCACGAGTAGTCCAGCACAGTGCTGGCGATGATCACTGGCCACGAGTAGTCCTAGCACCTTGTCCCTGGATGTGTCTCACAGCTGGAGGCTTTGAAAGCTGCTGTTGGTAGGAACTGGATTCACAAAGTGCGACACTGCTGTTTGTATGTATTGTGAGAAGTGGTGTATATCCCTCTGTACTTAAATGAACTTTGGAAGTTCAGGTAAAAAGGATCAGGAGAAAAAAACGGAGAGAAAAAGAAAATGAAGAGTGTTGACATATCAGACATGCCATTTGCCAAAATAGAATGGTTGTGGGGGGGGGTATTCAGACAAGCCCAGTGAATAGTTCAAGGCACCCCCCCTCCACCCCCCCGCCCCCCCCCCCCCCCCCTTTTTATTTTTATTTTTTATTTTTTACCTTTGACAACAGCTATGCTGGCACAATGAAAGTGATGTTAATAACTATGTGTATATATATATAGTCTGCTCATCACAGTGAATTGATTCTACAGATCATTTTTTCATTTATCAGCCTTTAATGTTGTGTCTTTAATCAAAGTGCCAAAGATGACATGAAAGGTTTGTGTAGAGGAGAGGTTCAAAGTTGTTGCCACCTGTGAATCAGGTACTTGCACAATCTTTTCTAGCATTCTGTGTGAGAGAGAACGTAACAAAAATCAAAAAAGAGCAGAAGTGGCTTCTAATTTTATTTTATTTTATTTATTTTTTAGTACAATATTTTGGACTTGTTTTTCAAGTCTTGTTTGTCAAGCACAATAATATTGATAACCAGCATCCATTGCTACCCTGCAGTTCGGAGTACGCAGCAAGGAGCAAAGTCAAGCGGTTTAGAACTTGCATGCAGTGGATTTCACTGATTTGCTCACAATGAGGGTCTGAAAGATTTGTCCTTGGGAGTGGGGCACAGTGTCACACGTAGGTCCAGATTGTCTCTGTCTTATCTACATCTCTACGTACAAGATCAAAATGCACAAATGGTTAAAATAATTTTAAAGGAATGCCGATGTTGAATTAGACAAAGCAAAACAATGCACATTTTCAGTGCAAGTGTCCTTTTTAGGGGACAGACAGACTTACGACTGACACACTGACAGTTAATCAAACGGAGGAAATCTCACAGTTTAGTTTGCAATTGTTGAAGAAGCTAGTTGCAGAATGGTAGTCAGTCATCTTCGTTTCGTATTTATTTCCCATCTACGTATATATTTTACAGACTTTTTCTTGTCCTCTTCATTTACCTCTTTTTGTTTTGTTTTGTTTTGTTTAACGTGTTTTGGATGGTAGTGTGACGTGGGTGTGCACAGTACGGTAGGTGAGCACAAATTAAAGAAGAAGCTTAAAAATTGTACAGGTAAAGAGTATAATGTGCAGTTTTCAATAAATCAGTAACTTTGGTCTCAGTTTTTAGTTTTCTGAAGGTCTAGATGCCCCCAATCTCTTTCTGTGACTTGGCCAGTGTACTGGTTTGGGTAGAGCTTATAAAGTCGGCATTTATTCAGCCAGATGTTTGTCAGTCTGTTGGACAAGCTGTCTCAAGAAGATGTGTTTGTGTGTCTGTTGGACAAGCTGTCTCAAGAAGATGTGTTTGTGTGTCTGTTGGACAAGCTGTCTCAAGAAGATGTGTTTGTCAGTCTGTTGGACAAGCTGTCTCAAGAAGATGTGTTTGTCAGTCTGTTGGACAAGCAGTCTCAAGAAGATGTGTTTGTGTGTCTGTTGGACATGCTGTCTCAAAAAGCGGTGTTTATGTATCTTGCAAGTGTTGTTTCAAAAAATTATGCTTGTGTTTTTTGCAAGTGCTGGTTTAAAATGTTTTGTTAGTGTGTCTGTTGGAAATACTGTTGCAAAAAGCTCTCTTTGTGTCTGTTGCAAGTGCTGTCTCAGACTGTTTTGTTTGTGTGTCTGTTGCAAGTACTGTCTCAAAGCACTGCATTTGTGTGTCTGTTGCAAGCACTGTCTGAAAAAGCTCTGTCTGTTGCAAGAGCTGTCTCAAAAAGCTCTGTGTGTGTTGCAAGTGCTGTCTCAAAATGCTGTGTTTCAAAAAGCACTGTGTCTGTTGCAAGTGCTGTCTCAAAAAGCTCTGTGTCTGTTGCAAGTGCTGTCTCAAAAAGCTCTGTCTGTTGCAAGTGCTGTCTCAAAAAACTGTGTGTGTTGCAAGTGCTGTCTCAAAAAACTCTGTGTGTGTTGCAAGCGCTGCCTCAAAAAGCGGTGTTTGTGTGTCTGTTGCAAGTACTGTCTAAAGGCTGTGTTTGTCTGTTGCCAGTGATGTCTAAAGGCTGCGTTTGTCTGTTGCAAGTGCTGTCTAAAAGCTGTGTTTGTCTGTTGCAAGTGCTGTCTGTAAAGGCAGTGGTCTAGGTCTTGAAGCGCTGGTCTGCCTGACTCAAGACTGTGATTGGATTGAATTTTGTGCTCTGACTTCATTTATACAGTATTGTTTTCGTTAAAAAAATGATTTATATTTTTTATTCATTTTGAGTTACTGCCACCATTTTTGTTAATTTCTGTATCAGTATCATGTGCATGTAGTTTTGGTCACCAGTGTCCCACAGGCAAGATCTTTGGTTAGAGGCTGGTCGGCTCGGTGCCTGAGATTGGCCACTCTTATGGTCAGATTTTCAAATTAGCATGGAATGCTATCACAGACACATGAAAAAGCATAATTGGCCAGTCTTGACAGAAGTTTGAATGTCTGCCTATCATCTTGTATTTTGATCTGTCTGTCACAGATTTTTTATATAATTGTTTTGTTTTGTTTTTCTGGGTTTTTAAAAACTTTTTTATGTGTAATTTTCTTTGTGCATGTACTGTCTTTTTTTTTCTTGTCTTTTTTCTTTTAAAGCTCTGTTGTAACTTCTGTTTTTTTCTGTCTTTGATTTCAGATAATTAAAGTACTTGCATGATGCATGGAAAAAAGCCAGAGTCAGCGTAATCTGCAGCTCAACTTTCTACGTCAGCGGTTCTGTCTTGCATGCTCCCCCCATGCCTGCCTGACTGCTCTCCCGCCTGCCCGACCGCCCGCCGGGCCACTTTTGTGTCAGTCACTTAACACACAGTTTAATCTGTTGGGCATTTTTTAGAGTGAACTTAATGGTTTTATGATAATTATATACACAGGTTGGTGAGAGAGAGAGTGAAATGTGTGATGGAAATATCACAAGAGGTCGAGAGTACTGGTGCACCTCAGTACAATGCTGTGGTTTGAGGACAAAAAATGTGGGTGTATACCATGGGGGGTGCTTATATAGAGGTGCCAGCCATTCCTGAATGGTCCTGTTTTTTTGTTTGTTGTTGTTGTTGTTGTTGTTGTTTTTTGGGGGGTCTGCCATTTTTGGTATATTGTTATCTTAAATTTGTTCTGGTGAATTGGAATTGGATGGTCAGAGGCATAGCACTGATGACTTTGCACCAAGCAAATTCACATGGCCGCACTCACCAACCAGAAACATTCTAAGCCGTTGGCCAGCTGTGCAACTGCAAGTGTTCAGTGGAGTTGCCATAGAGGGTTCAAAGGAGTCTTTAGTCAATCAAACTGGGAAGTGGAGTGAAGCCACTGTCTGTGGACGAGAATGCTGCCCGCTGAGAAAGAGAGGGATGAAGGGGGTGGAGGGGGAAATGCAGACGCCTCATCAGCTTGCCCCAAGCTGGCAAAGAAGTGGAGTACTGTCTAATTTAGAAAAATACTGTCAGATGCTGAAAATGTCCCTGGTAAATGTTGTATTGGGGGGGTTGGCACCCGTCGGTGTTTGTTTCATCGCACGGCATGAAGCAGGGAGTGAGAGTCTTAACTCTGGTTGTGTCGCTGTACGAAGAAATAGAGTCCTCTTTCTGAGAGCATTATATTGAGGTGCACCTGTACGTGCTGTTCAAACCGTTTACACACTGATCCATGGTACCCCGTCAGGTCACAATTTGGACTGGGTTTTTTCTTGTGCAATCATTTGATGTTCAGTGAGCTGCTCTCTGTTGATGCAGAACTCTCAGTTTTGACACAGCGGTTGGCCAGTCGTAGCATCAAGTCCCAGTGTAGGTACTTGCTGCCTGGAGAGCCTCGTTGGCTTGTCCATCATCTGAAAACTTAAGGGTAAAGTCCATGGACTTTGCCCCATCGTTGGGTGAATAGTTTGATTAAGCTGTCCATCATCTGAAAACTTATGGTAAAGTCCATGAACTTACCCCACTTTTGGGTGAATAGTTTGATTAAACTATCCATCATCTGAAAACTTAAGGTAAAGTCCGTGGACTTGACCCCTTTGTGTGATGAATAGTTTTATTGAACTGAAGTGAATATGAAAAATCATCGCAGGAGCCATTGGTCATAGAACAAATTAACAAAAAATGCATGCCCGTTTCAGTGAGTGTGATGGCAAGTCTGCAGAGCATGCATTTCGTGGACGAACCTGTTTCATGGTGATTTCTTCATTGTTGGTTGTCATGGTGATTTCTTCATTGTTGGTTGTCCTGAGCTGTGATTGTGCCTCAGCCTCCATGCTTGCTGGTTTTATCCCCCCTTCCGCCCCCAACCTCCCGCCCCCTTCCCCACAAATAGTCTGATATTGCAGAGACTTGTTGCATGCATGCTGTCTTTCACAAACTTGTCAAGGAAAGTGAAATGCTTTGATATTCACGTTTCTTCTAATAGACCTCAACGTAGGGTCTATCATCACGTGAAGTTTACTTGAGCGGCGGCCATCCCCAGTCTCAGCTTTGCTGTCTCAATGTGGGAGGTTAGTTTAAAGAGGGGCTTGTCTTGGCTCGCTTTCGTCGCAGTCCGCTGCATTTGTGTCCCCTCTGTGTTGAGGTTTGCCTGCATGAACAGCACTGCGTTAACAGTTCTGTGTTGAGGTTTGTCTGTGTTAACAGCTCTGTGTTGAGGTTTGCCTGCGTTAACAGCTCTGTGTTGAGGTTTGCCTGCGTTAACAGCTCTGTGTTGAGGTTTGCCTGCGTTAACAGCTCTGTGTTGAGGTTTGCCTGCGTTAACAGCTCTGTGTTGAGGTGCGCGTTAACAGCTGCGTGTTCAGCAGCATGTCACTGGGCTGTTCAGCATTGTGGAGTCCCCAGCCCTTGAGCTCTGTTTGTCTGTTTGCCTCAAAGACCAGTTGAGATCAGCATTAGCAGATGCATCTAATTGATCTTTTTCTCTCTTTCTTCTTTAAAAATAAGAAAAGGGATTGTATTCTTCCAAGTTGTTGTTGGGGCGGGGGGAAGTGGGTTTTTTGTTTGTTTTTTTCACAAAAATAAATTATATTCGCAGTGTTTCACAAACTGTAGTGTTTTGGTACCAGAACATACATTTCAAACAATATTTTGTAATTTGATTCTGTGTCGTCAGCCTGCGTATATGTTGAGTAGGCATGCGTATTGTAAGTGCATGGGTGTTTGTTGCTGTTCACTGATCTACAGTACATGGATGGCGGCCATGATGCTCACACTGAGGCTGAACAGGCACCGTGTTGCATGTCCAAAATACACAAGAACAGTTATTGTCAAGAGGAACGGTGGGTTGATTGGTATTGTAGCCAAGTGTGAGACTTCAGCAGATGTCTGGAGAGAAAGTGTGGGTTTACTGGTATTGTAGAGAAATGTGAGACCAGCAATTGTCACGAAAGAAAGTGTGGGTTTACTGGTATTGTAGAGAAATGTGAGACCAGCAATTGTTAGGAGAGAAAGTGTGGGTTTACCGGTATTGTAGAGAAATGTGAGACTTCCGTCAAAATAAATCATGTAAGGGGTTGTTTGCCAGGACAGTCTGTAACTGTGGAGTGTGTCAGAAAATGAACTAGCAAGCCTGACATGCAGATTTGTATTCTGGTGAAGGTCCCTTTTATCGGTTGTTTCCTAAAGCTTGGTCACAGAATTACTGCAAAATGCCACACCTGCACAGTCGTGGCATGGGAATGCAACGGCAGTGGTATACTTTGAAATCCCTCCAAATCCTTTGTGACACAAAATGAAGGTGCTTTGAGCTAATTGGGGTAACTACAGTGCCCTTCCATCTGATAATGATCAAGCGAAATTGTGAAAGCACGTGCACACCCTGCGGCCCAGAGCTCTGAACAAAAAGAAAGAAAAAAAGAGGAAAACAAAAATCACACCTGTACAGTTGAGGTGGAGATCGTTGACAGCTTGACCTACAATCTTTAATGCACATGCAACAACACAGGTTCAGACAAATCACTAGACAACTATATCACACACACACACACACACACACACACACACACACGCATGCACACACACACACGCACACACACACACACACACACACACACACACACACACACACACACACACACACACCACACACACACACACACACACACACACCACACACACACACACACACACACACACACACCACACACACACACACACACACACACACACACACACACACACACACACACACACACACACACACACACACACACACACACACACACACACAGTGCAGAATGATTAGTAATTTAATACAAGTTTGTTCCCAACTTGTTCTTTGGCTGTGAATTACAATGAATACTTTGATACATTGTAAAGTATCAAAGAAATATACAGCAAAACTAGGCCAGTCTTTGTTGTTGTTGTTGTAAGGCTTGTACAACATGCTCAGCTTTTGTTCCTCATACCACAAAGTGAGATATAGAAAGATCACACTGACTGTGCAATGAGAAGGAGAACTAGTGTTACGTCTTTTACTGTAGTGTGCCGCACGCAAGAGTGTTGATCATGGCGTTTCGTTAGCAGTTCATGTTCATGTAATATATCTGTTCAAATTGTGCCAAAACGGATTTAATCTAGATGCGTTGTTACAGTGTTAGATGCCTTTTTATTATTTTTATTATCTGACTTAGTGTTAGTGACGGAAGTGTAATTGTTAGATGCGCGTGCAGACAACATCACTTGCAGCATGGTGTGTGTTATTTGTGTGTGCATGATTTCCAATTGCAAGGTTTGCTGATGCAGAGAGCTAGAGAAATACTCACATGCTTTTGTCCCCATCTCCATGTACAGCGTTTAAGCTTGCTCACACAAAACCACTTTGGCCAGATGTTCTATAATGCTTCTTTGTTAGTGATGATGCTTGTGTGATAGTGACAATGCTTGTACGATGCTTGTGTGATAGTGACGATGCTTGTGTGATGGTGACGATACTTGTGTGATGGTGACGATGCTTGTGTGATGGTGACGATACTTGTGTGATGGTGACGATGCTTATGTAATATCGCAGTGGTCATTCGCAGTCCAGCTGTGGATTCACACAAGAAGAAGAGTTCCATGCTCTCCTGTCCAAATGACTGTTTTATATCTATATCTATATATATCTATATATACATGTGTGTTACACTCTTGTTGTGACCCATCAGGTTGTTGTCATGGAGACTGGTTAGCTAATTAGTTAGCAGTTAGATTTCACTGTCCTGTCATCCAATCAGGGTTGTCTCAGGACCAACTCTGTCATAAAGAAATGCACATTGCAAAACTCTTTTCATATATGAATCATTTCTGGTGTCAAATCTACAGTCAATCCATACGCAAATAAAAAGCAAAACATACATGCGCCGAGATCAGTCGTGAATATTTGAAGAGTTAGTCCCTTCAACATTGCCTTTGTTCAAAAAAAGTCATAAGGAACACAAGGTTTTGTGTGGTAGTTTTTTTATGCGCCGTATGTAAATTTTCATTCATTCATTCATAAGGCTAGGACATGCTGATATCATTGACCATTCTGTAGGATTTTATCGACACCAGATTAAAGAAAACTATAAACCTGGATGGCGCCACCTGCAGTGAGGTGCGAGATAACCGAACACAGGTTGTGTTACCATTTGCTGTTTTGGTTTTATTAACTGTAGAGAAATCAACAAGCTTGATAGTTCAAAATAGAAGATTAGAAAGAAAAAGACAAGAAAGAAAAAAGACGTAACGTTGACGGCTAAATCGGCAAACTCATTTCTTACTCACTTTCTTCTTAAGACTTTGAAGAAGAAGGAAAACAGGAGATGTTCTGGAGACATTTCCATTGCCTTGCTTGGTGCTGCTGTTGTGGCTGTGAAAATAATTATCATCAGTTTGTTTTTCCTGTTGTTCACATGTTGTTGTTTTTATAAATCACCCCATCGTAGATTATTTGTTGGGGCATTGGTAGTGTTGGTGTTGTACCATGGGGTTTAGTCATTGTCTTGTTTTGCTGGCTTCCATTTACAGTCAAGCTGGTGAAAATATATATATGTATATATAGAGAGGTGTGAAAAGAATGAACAGGTTTTTAATGTGTTGCTTGATTGGAGGTGTGAAACTTGTTTTCCCTTCTGCCTAATTCTTTCCTTTTTCTTATCTCTTCAAGTTTTTTTTGTCTTTTTTTAATCAACCTGCATTCTTCCTCAATCATTCTATGCATCACCTCAGTAGTATATTTGCTTCAGAGTTTTGTTTTTTGCTTGTGCTGATTACCGGTAAATTGTCAGTTCGTAAGTAATGCAACAAACCACCTGTGATGAATCAAGCTTATTGTATAATTACATTGTACCAGAATTTATTTGCAAATTGTTTGCCCCCCCCCCCCCCCCTCCCCCCCCACCTTTTTTCTTTTCTTTTCTCGTCCCCATTTGTCTTTGTACCTTTGTACTTTTTAATTTAAAAATACTTCCTCTAGTGTTGTTTATGCCCATTGTTTAATTGGCTAAGTTGGTGATTTTGGTGACTGTAAACTTGCTCAGTGTCCATGTAGAAGGTATGCTTACTGTGTGGCAGTATTGTTTGTCAAAGCAGAAAGAAGAAAGCTCAACAGAGATAGAAAAATTAAATAAAAATTAAATATCGCACTGAGTGGCTTTGTTGGTCACAGTGCACTTCTAATTTGAACCTATCTGAGCTGTGTACCACTCGGAGAGATTTCCTTGATTGTTCAACTGAACAAGCACTCTGAAAAAAGATGATGCTGGTAGCAAAAGTTGAAAATTTGCCCCCACCCCCCACCCCATAGAACGATGCTCTTCATAGGTTGGCAATGGATGAAGCTTGTTTCAAAGACTTTTGAAGAATCAACACTCCCAGGTACTATATTTGCCCCATATGAAGTCAGACAGAAGAATGCCCACACTGAATCAGTCTGCCCCCCTTGTGTGCAATGTATCCTTTTTTTGTGTGACCCCCGCCGTGTGAAGCCTGGTTTACAGGTGCCAGGTGACATTCTACAGTGTGAAGCCTGGTTTACAGGTGCCAGGTGTCATTCTACAGTGTGAAGCCTGGTTTACAGGTGCCAGGTGTCATTCTACAGTGTGAAGCCTGGTTTACAGGTGCCAGGTGTAATTCTAGTGTGATGCCTGGTTTACAGGTGCCAGGTGTCATTCTACACTGTGAAGCCTGGTTTACAGGTGCCAGGTGTAGTTCTACAGCAAGGGAGCTACGCTGTGACCCCAGGTGAAGACGATAGTTGACCTGAAAATGTAGGGAACGTGCAAATATTTTGTTCAGCAGGCTTCTATATTTATGCAAACTGTAGTTCAAATTTTACCCGTAGTACACCTGTAGTTGAGAGTTCACCTGCGGCACAACACCTGGAGTTGAGATTTCACCTGTAACACCACACCTGTAGTTCCCAGCGCCAAGCAGCGGTTTACCACACCCTTCTCCAACTGCTGCTGTAACTGGTTACACCGTAGGTCTCCGAAAACTGTCAGCTGACACTTTTTCATTGATGCTGGATTAATATGGCTGTAAGCTTGTGACTACTGAGTCAACGCAAATTATATCCAGCCCCGTTTCTCTTGTAACGGCTCACATTGCTTATGCCAGCACCAACATCTTTTGGAGACGGAACGCCCATTTTGCTGACGTTTGTGTGCATGCTTTGACGCTGTGTCGCTCCGCAGTCTTAGTACCATAACTTTTGTGCATAATTTTTTGCTGTCCATGCTTTTTTTTTTTTTACTGAGGTAGCTGACAGTGTGAGTCTTTTGGGGCGATTTCAGTTGATAAATGCACGGAGATGAGGCGTGCCCATCAGTGGCACAACCAGTTAAGGAAGAGTTTGGAGGCTCGGAGCACGGCACCACACCTGTAGTTTTTCCCTGCATGCCAGGTGACACAATGTTTTCTGTGGTGCCATGTTAGATGGTTAAGCACGTATGTTAACAGAACTGACGCTACTGTTGTGTGCATCTGTTGATAATGAGTCTGGCGGTGTTGCCCACAATGTCAGCATCAGCACAGAGGAGGGTCAGAGGAAACCTATAGAAGATGTATATATATATATATTTTAAAAAGGAAAGATATTTATTTTGCAAGGTATCAGTTTTTGTCTGTTATGATCCAATGGCATTGGTACTCAGTGTGCGAGTAGCTGCCTCTTTGCTGCTTGTGTGTGCTATGCATGTAGTAATTTGCGTACAGGCTGTTGTCTGGTGAAGCTGATGAAAATAAATGATTTCTGTGCCATTGAACACTGTGTGTATGTGTATATGTGGGGGCATGCAGCATGTGAGAATGTGTGTGCCATTGAACACGTGTGTGTGTGTATGTGTGTGCATGCAGTGTGTGTGTTTGTGTGTGCCACTGAACACTGATGTGTGTGTGTGCGCGTGCGTGTGTGTGTGTGAGTGTGTGTGTGTGTGTGTGTGTGTGTGCATGTTTGTATGTGCGCACATGCATGCATATGTGTGTGTGTTTGGAAAGACATCATGTGTCAAAGAAATGCAGAAGTAAAGAATATACAAAACTCTTCCGAACCGGGATGAGCACAAAGTTTATCTAATGTGTCCATACTGGTTTTGCAGACTACAAAATAAGGTGTACCAGCATTGCAGCACATTCAAGTGTACAAATGATACCTCCTTTCCTCAGCTATCCCTTGTTCAATGTGGTACAGTCTCTTAAGTTGAGATGTAGCACAAAACAAATTCAATCTAACATTAATTAAATGCCTGCAGAAAGACCCAAAGCCAATTTATAAGACTGAAGAGTACACACATCACACAGAAATAACATACTATGAAACATTTTGTAGAAAATGGCTATTGTAATTTTTGTATCCAGCATTGGTTGAATAAGTAAAAGTTGTATGCACTTACTCTGCTGAATTTTATTTGCAGTGTAGTCAAATATGGAATCAAATTTACAGTCAGACCACTTGACATGAAACAGTAACCAGGTTTTGTATTCCCAGATTTTTCACATTAGAATTTATACTCATTTATTGCCACAAATGTTCAAATCCCATATGTATTGAATGCACTTGTTTTCCTAAAATACATCTTATTTTATGAATGTAAACATAAAACCTGAATAAAAAACATGTTGAAGAAAAGAAGAAGAAAACGGTCTGCACTACAGAAACTACAAATGTGATGTCATAGTCTTAGAAAAATAAATTCCATACATTAATTTTATTCAGAATACATATTTTCAAAATGTTACTTTATTTCAAATTTTAATAAAAGCTTTTCCATTTCAGTGAACAAACTCTTCATGCACACAATGTACAACCCTGTTTGTGCAGTTTGTAAAAATCATGCATTCACAATGTACACATTTTTAATGAACCAGTACATTTCTTTACAAGGAAAAGAACAGAGACAGCAGGATGACAAAAACAAATGCCAGACTCAAGAATCTGACCACACTCCCAAACCTTGCTTTCCGACACCTTCCTCCAAACTCTGCCAGAATTGGTTATGCCACTGAAGGGGCACTCTTTATCTCTGTGCAGCTGTCCAGCGACGGTCAGCGCCCTCCGAAAGATTTGGATACTATAAGACTGGAAGCAACACAGCACTGGAGCACCGACGTAAACATGAGGCACATGTGCCCTGGGTATAAAACTAGTTCCGTCTCAATTCAAATGATTTGTGATGTTGAAAGCGGTGTGGGCGGTTGTAAAAGAAACAGCTGTAAGAGTTGCCTGTCACAAACTGACTGCTATTTGAGCAGCAATAAGTGTCAGTCAGCTGAGTTTTCAGAGGTCTGTGGCTGACGAGACATGGCGGTGGTTGGAGGGAGGATGTTGAAAACCAGTGCCTGGAGTCTGGAATTTAACATGAACATGGATACATTGACATGAAACATGGGTACACTGACATGAAATGCAGGTACATTGACATGAAACATGGGTACACTGACATGCAATGTGGGTACATTGACATGAAACATGGGTACACTGACATGCAATGTGGGTACACTGACATGAAACATTGACATGAAACATGGATACATTGACATGAAACAGGGGTACACTGACATGAAACGGGGGTACACTGACATGAAACATGGATACATTGACATGAAACATGGATACACTGACATGAAACATGGGTACACTGACATGAAACATGGATACATTGACATGAAACATGGATACATTGACATGAAACAGGGGTACATTGACATGAAACAGGGGTACACTGACACGAAACTTGGATACATTGACATGAAACATGGATACACTGACATGAAACATGGGTACACTGACATGAAACAGGGGTACGCTGACATGAAACATGGATACATTGACATGAAACAGGGGTACAGTGACATGAAACGGGGGTACACTGACGTGAAACATGGGTACACTGACATGAAACGGGGGTACACTGACATGAAACATGGATACATTGACATGAAACGGGGGTACACTGACATGAAACGGGGGTACATTGACATGAAACACTGTACGCACAGGGAGTCAGTGACTGGGATTTAACAGCCTGTCAGTGGAATAGGACCATCAAGTTTAGTAAATGCACATTTCCAAAGTCTTCTCACATCTATCAACTTTCTCAGGTCAAATCTATGAAAATGGTCCCTACACAAATATAAGACAAAACAGACATAAACATCAAACACAAATTTTCAGTTTTCCCTTCAAATTGCCTTTGTTAAAAAAAGAAGGAAGAAGCACATAAGACTAGGACATGCTGTCAACACTGATGGTGTGATTTATCAAAACCAGATTAAAAATGCATATAAAAATTTAAAGAAAAGGGATGGCCAAAAACAAACAAAAAAGAACATATATACAAACCTCATCAACCATTCTTATTTATTGATACCAGATTTTTTTTTAAGGATTAAAAATAAATATAAAAAAAGAAGGGCAGAAACAATAAAAAATTCAAAAATGTTACATAAATGTGTGCTGGCAAACACCATAGTCATTTAGACAGCAAGCTGCGCATACCACCAACCATTTCCTAGATGCCTGACAAGAGCCAAGCAGAAACGCCTATCAAACCTTGTCATAATGAATAATATTGGCAAATTTCTGGGAAAGAAAGGTCAGGAGAATGGACCATTAGCTGCAAATGTTTCTTTTAAATGGACACAATAAAATGAGCCACAGGATCAGACGGAAGAACAAGAGAGGAGATGGGAAAGGACAAGCAAATGACGGCCCTGAGATTGCAGACAGTAGAAAAGACGTCACACATCCCTGGCCTCCCTTTGGTGATGGGTCAGTGCCACAAATGCAACAGCAACAACAGTCATCCGGTTCACGGGTCTGCGGTTAAAAGCATTAAAATACGTGACCATGTCCAACTCACCATCTTTGGCCCCAAGCAGGGCAATCACCATCAAACCCAAAAAAAATTACAATACCCCAGTCCCCACACAGTGCCGAGCAAAGATGGTCTAATGCATAACCACCCAAGTGTGTCTACTAGTACATGCCCATCTTCTCCCTTGTACAGATTCAGGCTCCAGCGCACACAGACTTCAGAGGAGGAAAGTGGAAAAGCTGACAAACTGCACAAGAACAAATGACGCAGTGGAACCTCTAATAAAAATATTTTAAAAAACCATTCCAATGAGAGATGATGTAACCCAGTGAGAGATGATGTAACCCAGTGAGCGAGGATGTAACCCAATGAGAGAGGATGTAACCCAATGAGAGAGGATGTAACCCAGTGAGATTGAGAGAGGATGTAACCCAGCGAGAGAGGATGTAACCCAGTGAGAGAGTAAAAGGGGAGAGGATGTAACCCAGTGAGAGAGGATGTAACCCAGTGAGAGAGGATGTAACCCAATGAGAGATGATGTAACCCAGTGAGAGATGATGGAGAGGATGTAACCCAGTGAGAGATGATGTAACCCAGTGAGATTATGTAACCCAGTGAGAGAGGATGTAACCCAGTGAGAGATGATGTAACCCAGTGAGAGAGGATGTAACCCAATGAGAGAGGATGTAACCCAATGAGAGAGGATGTAACCCAGTGAGAGATGATGTAACCCAGTGAGAGAGGATGTAACCCAGTGAGAGAGGATGTAACCCAGTGAGAGAGGATGTAACCCAGTGAGAGATGATGTAACCCAGTGAGAGATGATGTAACCCAGTGAGAGATGATGTAACCCAATGAGAGATGATGTAACCCAGTGCGAGATGATTTAAGTCTTTTTGAATAAAAAAGAAGAAGATAAAATCAAACACATTTTTCTCTCTCTTCCTTTTGCATACGGACATTTTTGCTCTGGGGGCAACAGTCCCAAATGACTGACCGCAGTCAAGAAAGAGAAACTGAGGGCAGAGAGACCCATCACCCAACAGCGTTTGAAAAGTCATAATCTTCATGTGAACACATGGGACATGGTGGTATCATACACTTACTTTCACTTATTGATATTATATATATATATAAATTTTTTAAAGTAACAGCTAACAACAACAACAAACAAACAAAAAAGAAGTTGAAATGCACATTCCACATGATTTTACTTTTTAAAACAAAAAACCACTGAACACAGTCAGGCAAAACACACACAAGTGCAATGTCGCTACAGCTCACTGGAGTGGAAAAGTCAAATTTCTTTACCATCGAAAGTATCCAAGACTTATAAAAAGTATTGACAGGTAAACAATCATTTCAATGAACCACATCTACTTCACACACACACACACACACACACACACACACACACATGTGCAGTCTCTGTATACACACTCATGCTCACACAGACTAACTCCTCCCACCCCCACCCTAATTTCTTTCATTTCATACGAAGAAGTGCGTAGTCTTCGGAAGGAAAAAAAACTGGCCAACAGAGTTAGTGCCCTTGCGATACTTAATCCAGCAGAGCAACATTTCACTGGTACCTTGCATCATTTTATGTGATACTGTCAGTCAGCCATTTACCAGTAGTCAAGGTGGTGCGATTCCGTGGGAATAGTAATAATGGAAGCGCTATTTCTCCAAACTGGAGCCCACAGCCCATGACAGAGTTGTCTCCAAAGCAAAGACCACAGCCCATGACAGAGTTGTCTCCAAAGCAAAGACCACAGCCCATGACAGAGCTGTCTCCAAAGCAAAGACCACAGCCCATGACAGAGTTGTCTCCAAAGCAAAGACCACAGCCCATGACAGAGCTGTCTCCAAAGCAAAGACCACAGCCCATGACAGAGTTGTCTCCAAAGCAAAGACCACAGGAAACAGCCCTGAGCTGCAGTGGCACGGTCGCACTGTTACTGCACTGCACAAGCTGAACCATGCATTCGTCTTTTCTAGATTCCTGATTTTTGTCCCACTGCTGATGCTTCTGCATCCTCGACATGGACTTGCTGCTTTACACAGAACAGACATAACTATATGGTGAAGATGGCAGTTTCCTTATTTCCCAATGAAACAGAACAGACATAACTATATGGTGAAGACGGCAGTTTCCTTATTTCCCAATGAAACAGAACAGACATAACTATATGGTGAAGATGGCAGTTTCCTTATTTCCCAATGAAACAGAACAGACATAACTATATGGTGAAGATGGCAGTTTCCTTATTTCCCAATGAAACAGAACAGACATAACTATATGGTGAAGACGGCAGTTTCCTTATTTCCCAATGAAACAGAACAGACATAACTATATGGTGAAGACGGCAGTTTCCTTATTTCCCAATCAAACAAAACAGACATAACTATATGGTGAAGACGGCAGTTTCCTTATTTCCCAATCAAACAGAACAGACATAACTATATGGTGAAGACGGCAGTTTCCTTATTTCCCAATCAAACAGAACAGACATAACTATATGGTGAAGACAGCAGTTTCCTTATTTCCCAATGAAACAGAACAGACATAACTATATGGTGAAGACAGCAGTTTCCTTATTTCCCAATGAAACAGAACAGACATAACTATATGGTGAAGACAGCAGTTTCCTTATTTCCCAATGAAACAGAACAGACATAACTATATGGTGAAGACAGCAATTTCCTTATTTCCCAATGAAACGTGCTGCAGAGTGCAAACACACTCCACAGCAAATCTTCCAGCAAACCTCCAAGCCCTTGTGGTTTGTCACCTGCACAAAATAAACCCATCTTCTCCAAGAACAATCATTCTCACCCAACGGCAAACACTTCCAACTGTCTTCAGCCTGCCTCAAGTAAATGTATGTTCTGTGTTGTGTGTGGGTGTGTGTGCCCATGTATATGTGTCTGTTTAGTTTGGGAGGGGGGAGGTGGGGGGGGGGGGGGGGGGGCTGATATTTGATGACAAATTTGTGTATGTTAATATTGCGTGCTTTGATTTACATTTTTTTTAAATTTGAGTATGAAATGTACACGCCAAGGACTCATGTGAGAAAGGTTGCTCTAAGACCCCACTATTATTATCACTTACTCCAGTTCCACAATTGTCACCGCTTCAACCTTTGCTCAAGGCTGAGCACACATCAAACATCAATTAGACAGAAGTCAGCCATCAGCAGTTTCAAGTAAAACCATTGTTGCGAAGGTCTCCTGCACCATCGTCACTCCCGCAACCTTCACGCAGGCTGTTGATACATCAGACATCAGGCAAAAGTCATAGCTACATACTTTTTCGAGTAAAACCATCATCTGAAGCTTCTCTTGTTCCGGCAAAACTGTCACTGCTGTCAGTTTCACACAAGGAGTAGTGTCAGGCTGGCACCAGGCATCAGATAATGCAGTGCTAAGCGCACATCAGACATCTGACAAAGTCAAAGCTGTAGCCACCTGCTTCAAGTAAAAGACTAAAACCGTTGTCACACATTCCTCCTACGTACACAAACGTCCCTGTTGCAGACTTCATGCAAGGTGCAAGTGCACATCAGACAAGGTTGTAGCCGCCTACTTCAAGTAAATGGCTAAAACATTGTCCCATGCTGCTCCTGCATACACAATCGTCTCAAGTGTACAGGCAAGTTGTAGTCGCCTACTTCAAGTAAAAGACTAATAAAACTGTTGCTATGTGCTGCTTCTACATACACAGTCATCTCAAGCATACATCAGACAAGTTTGTAGCCTCCTACTTCAAGTCAAAGGCTTAAACCATTTTCCCATACTACTCCTACACACACACTCGTCTCAAGCAGACGTCACCTACTTCAAGTAAAAGACTAAAACTGTTGCCATGCGCTGCTCCTACACACACATTCGTCTCAAGGGTACATCAGACAAGGTCGTGGCTGCTGCCTACTTCAAGTAAAAGACTAAAACCGTTGCCACACGCTGCTCCAACATACACAATCATCTCAAGTGTACACCAGACAAAGTCAAAGCTGCCTACCTCAAGTAAAAGACTAAAACTGTTTCCATGTGCTCCTCCTACGTACACTGTCATCCCTGCTGCAAACTTCACATCTGGTACGAGCATGCATAAGACAAAGTTGAAGCCACCTACTTCAAGTAAAAGACTAAAACCATTGCCACACTCTGCTCCAACATGCACAGTCATCTCAAGCGTACATCAGACAAAGTTGTAGCCACCTACTTCAAGTAAAAGACTAAAACTGTTGCCACATGCTGCTCCTACATACGCCAGTGTCCAGCAGACAAAGTTGTAGCCGCCTTTTTCCAGCAAAACCGTTCCCACACACTCCTGCATATTAATTACAATTGTCCCTGCAGAAGGCGCTAACGTCACCACAAGGGGCAGGCCTGCATCAGACAAAGTCGTAGCCTCCTATTCGGCGCGCCAGCCAGAGGTCCTTGGGCATGATGGTGACTCGCTTGGCGTGGATGGCGCACAGGTTGGCATCCTCAAACATCCGCACCAGGAATGCCTCTGCTGCCTGAAAGAACAGAACAAAGTGGTAGTGGCCCAGCGGTCAAGGTGCACTGTCTTCGGGGAATTGAGAAGGAGTTGCATGTTTGAACCCTATTCTCGGCTGTATCCTCTCTGTACCCTGACCCCAGCTCCCACTCCCCACGGCGGTGGGCTC
>JABMCL010002983.1:240000-245000 GCA_018857735.1 Alviniconcha marisindica | reverse complement strand
AAAAGTTCAACTGAGAAACAAATCATAGTTCGTCGAACTGTTCGAAGTATGTTTGGCGAACAAACATTCGCCCAGTTAAGAACGGGCTTAACATGTGAGGTAGTTTGACACCACAGTGAAATGAGTAATGGATTAGGATAGTAATAGTAATAGATCATGCTGAAATTAGTAATGGATAGTAATACTAACAGATCACGCTGATGCATTGATAGTATTATGCATAAAAATCCTGAAATGGAATAAATATGGTGTCAATTGTACAGTCATCTGTAGGCTAGCAATGCTTAGTAATGATGCATTTGGGCTATCTGCCCCCCAAACAAAACAAAAACAACAAAACAAAACAAATTAACAAACAAACAAACAAAAAACAGCAAACAAACAAAACCAAAAAACCAAACAACACTTACCAAGAACAGCACATCCAAAACAACCCCCCAAAAACACAAACAAACAAAACCCATACACCTGACAGTGAAATATTTTACATTTCTTGTATACGTATAGACCATGCCTATAACAAAGTCCGAAGTACAATTTGTGCAGAACAAAAGTCCGCAATAATAAATTGGTGACACTGACATTAGTGACAAGCTCCTTCACTATACTATGGCCCATCATGTCAAGCGATTCAAGAATGAGGCAGAGAAATTCTGGAATCAGTACTCAGTTCAGAAATTCCTGCTCTGACTTTGAGTTTGAGTGGCACAGTTGTGGAAATGAGCAAATTCCTGCTGGGGGGGGGCGGGGGGGGGGGGATCTGGAATGAATTTTTAAGCATTTTTTTTTAACCACCTTTGTTCTTCAACAGTCAGTAATTTCAAAGCATTGCTGAAGTACTAACTTGTCAGGATGCCTTTCTTGATGTACACTGTAACTAGTGTAAGTGATACGCCAACAGGACTAAATCCTGGGTATTGGGCGATTCAGGCGGGGTTGTTAACTCCCTTGACTTTTGCCTGGCATCGCTTAAAGGACAAGTCCAAGGTTAGGGGTGATTTTTGACACGATTTCCGTTAAAGCTCGCTGAGAACAATGATGTAGGTGAAAATGTGATCTGAGGGTTATAAATGCATGAAAAAGGTATTTTCTGTCGTACAGAAAGCATCGCCATCACGCCCAAATCACGTGACCATATGCCTACTACGTCACTCTGGGGAGTCGCTGCAAAATGGCCAACTCGAGCTCCGAAGATGAAACTGATACTTTGCCCAGAGACCCACAAGGATACAGCCGTATTAATTTGAGCCTGTCAGGCAGGATTTTGAAAGAGTACGGAACATCGTGTCAGCAAACCCCATGCGGTATTCCATGGAGTTTGCAAAATCTCACTCACTGAAGTGCTCGCTACACAAATGGGCATGATGCGGTGCAGCAAGAAAGTCAGCTCGTTTGAATTGTATAAATTTAATCCACTTTCGCCTCACTTCAGGGTCGATTGCATGGGAGCTCGTGCATTGTTATACCTGGGGTCGTCTGCGAACTGTTACAGTTCGTGATAACACAGTAGGCCGGCATAGTTAACTTTTTTGTTGACCACAGGCATACAGTTTACTGAAGAATCTAAGATTGCAACTGCACTGACTCCCCAGACTGACATCACTTCCGGGAAAGTCTACAGAAAATAAAATCGATTAAAAACCCAATTAAACTTTTTTTTAAATTGTTTATTTCATTAAATCTGAAACTAGTGACTCATTTGTCAATCATTTCGATGGTCATTTTGTATACTTAAAAACCTTGGACTTTTACTTTAAGTCCCTTGGCTGCTTTTACTTCCGGTACGTACCTTCTTCACAATGAAAGGCGGTGACAGTAAATTTGCGAATTTTACACTGCCAACTTTAAAGGCATTTTTGGAGGCCCGTAGTCAGAATGTGTCTGGCAATAAGCAATAACTTGTTGCTCGTGCTACAGGATGTCCCAAAATGCATTTTTCTACAAACTTGTGATCTTCTGGTCAGCCCCAAAAAATGACGCAAAGACACTTTTTTTCCACCCTCCATCCCCTTTCCACGGTAATTTTTGCAACTGCAACAGTATTGGCATTTGTACTACTTCCCAAATGTAGGTTCAACTTCCGCTGTTATACACAGCATGAAGCAACGCCTATTCAGAAATTGGACCGGACGTGCGCTGCGACCTCTCGCGACTTCTTTTTGCGAAAGATTACAAAGCGCATTCACTCTAGCAAACCAGCTTCGCTGAATCGCCCAATAGCGTCAGTGGGCATGGGGGGGGGGGGGCTCAATGTTTTAGGGGCAGTGAAAGATTTGTGTCTTAAAATTTTCAATTGTCTTCCTTTGGCACAAGTTCTTTGAATGGAACAATCAAACATGAAAGCAACCAAATGGAGGTTGCTGACATAAATTCCGTCCCATAATTACAACACATCACGAGTGGTGCTAACCCAACTTGGACCCCTACTTCTGTATGTGCCACAAGTTTTTAAAAAAAGAAGGTTTTGGTTGTTGTGTGAAACTGAAAGCGTGGCCGTGCATTCACACAACTTCAAAGTCAAAGACGTCTGTGTGGAGTTTGGTGCACTGTCACAAACTAAAGGCGGCGACTCCACTACAAGCTGTGTGTGTTGACTGCATGGAAAACGAAAGGAAACTCCTACAGACAAAGTAACGGACAACACGTGTTTGATTAAGCGTTATGGGGCGAATGAGACTTTGGTCAAGTGGTACACTGGTAAACAAATGCCAGCCAATATCTGCATGAAGAGTAATTCTGGATTTTTACGCCACTGGGCGATCACAGCAAACAAACAAGAAACCATTAGGTTAATCTCAGATCCTGCGGACGATAATATCTACTGGCAGGAGCCAGCACAATTAATGAATCGAGACAATGCTGGCAACTGTTACTGTTAGTGTTACTACTGTGTCAGTCAACTTAGTGCGATGCCAGTGGAGAAACTAAAACTTCTAGTTATACACATCGACAGGTAGCATAACACAAACAGACCTGATGGTGGAGTTCTGCTAGCGGGGTTTTTCTGCTTACGCCCTGCACCTACTGGCCGCACCATGTTTGAAATACTTTTCAATCATCTGCCGATGTTCAGAAAAATTCAAAATATCACGCCAGCAGCCATTTTCCTCGGAGAGGAAAGTTGGAGTTATGTCCCTTGGATTCATGTTCACTTTAGTATCCTGTCCTCCGATATGTTCACAGGTCTAACTGGTCTGTTTTGTCGCAGCTCGCCTTTTCTTCTTCTTTTTGTTTTTTGTTTTGTTTATCGGGGGGATAAACAAAACTCGCTTCCAGACATGTCAACTTGTGAGCTCGTTTTGAGGTTCGGTGACGTGTATGCCTATGCCGCATCGCCGTCGTGACTGGGAATATCAGTTTTATTTGTCCAGTGTTTGCTCTTCTTCTTCTTCTTTTTCTTTCTTCTTCCGAAACGGTGGTAGTTAACTTTCCTTTAGTCTCTCTCTCTCTCTCTCTCTCTCTCTCTCTCTCTCTCTCTCTCTCTCTCTCTCTCTCTCTCTCTCTCTCTCTCTCTCTGTGTGTGTGTGTGTGTGTGTGTGTGTGTGTTGTGTGTGTGTGTGTGTGTGTGTGTGTGTGTGTGTGTGTGTGTGTGTGTGTGTGTGTGTGATGTGTGTGTGTGTGTGTGTGTGTGTGTGTGTGTTGTCTTGTGTGTTGTGTGTCTCTCTCTCTCTCCTCTCTCTCTCTCTCTCTCTCTCTCTCTCTCTCTCTCTCTCTCTCTCTCTCTCTCTCTCTCGGCAGAGACTTAGAATAGGCAACTGCCTAAAATCTCAATCCTTGTATAATGCAGTTCCGAGTTCTGGGTCTCTGTCTCTCTCTGTCTCTCTCTGTCTCTGTCTCTGTCTGTCTCTGTCTGTCTGTCTGTCTGTCTGTCTGTCTGTCTGTCTGTCTGTCTCTCTCTCTCTCTCTCTCTCTCTCTCTCTCTCTCTCTCTCTCTCTCTCTCTCTCTCTCTCTCTCTCTCTCTCGGCAGGGAAGATTGTAAGAATAGGCAACTGCCTAAAATCTCAATCCTTGTATAATGCAGTTCCGAGTTCTGGGTTTCTCTCTGTCTGTCTCTGTCTCTCTGTCTCTCTGTCTCTATGAGAGAGAGAAATGAGTTGCGGTTGGCAGTAGCCAGTGTAGGGTAAGCAGCAGACGCTGAGTGAGTCAGGCCGGTAAGATTGCTGCCTGAACTGACGAACAGATAGCTAGGCCTGGGATCGGAACTGAAATGAGGTCGGGTGGGATCCGTTGGCCCCCAGGACCGCCGCCAGGTTCTCCCCTTGGCTCTCTCCCAGGACCGCCGGGTTGTCCCCCCTGGACCACTAAATAATATTCTCCCCTTGGCTCTCTCCCAGGACCGCCGGGTTGTCCCCCCTGGACCACTAAATAATATTCTCCTCATGTCTTGGACGGCTCTCTCCCAGCACCGCCCGGTTCTCTTTGAACAGTTCTCTCTCGGGATTGTCCCCCCTGGACCGGTCGCACCCACTGAGCTACCGCGGTTAAAAAAATAGACTGAAGAAAAAAAAATGGGGGGGGGGGGATAAGTGGATATAATACAGATACTGGAGGAGTGGGGTGGGATTAAACTGAATGACCGTTGCCCTTCCTCTCTTTGAATGTGCAGCATTAGCAGTCATATGCCGCATTACATTTAAAAAATAAAATGCATATTTTACTTCCGCCACTGACTGGGCTGAGATGCACTGTGTCGTTCCAGTGACATGATGATACACAACCAGAAGGCGTGCGTACACACACACACACACACACACACACACACACACACACACACACACACACACACACACACACACACACTGACACACACACACACACACACACACACACACACACACACACACACACACACACACACACACACACACACACACACACACACACACACACACACACACACACACAGTGACACATTCAGTGATGTACAAACGGCACACCCCAGTAGAGAGAAGGAAGAAAGAAAGAAAGGGGGGGGAAGAGAGAGAAAAAAAAAACCTGA
>JABMCL010002983.1:222500-235000 GCA_018857735.1 Alviniconcha marisindica | reverse complement strand
CTGTTGTAGTCTCGATCACAGACTCTTGACAGGGCTAAAAAATAAAAAGTAAAAGGTTATAAATGGATCTGCTTGTAGTCTAGATCATACTCTCTTGAAAGAAAGGGGGGGGGGGGGGCTAATAATAAAAGTGTTGAAAACCGATCTGCTTGTAATTAGATCCCAGACTTTGCCCAAAATCCCAGAACGATCCCAGAGCATAACTTGTATAATCACTTATAATCACTGAACTGGTCTGCTCCGTGAATGTGACTCAGTTAAGCTCACTGAATGCGGGGTAGTCTAGTCATCTGTGGCCTTTTCCGACAGCATGGATACAGTCCCTGACTGACTGAACTAGAACGTGACGGCTTACACAGTGACTGAATTGGTCAGAGTCAAGACTGTGACTCATACCATATCATCCCTCTCCCGCCGCCTCGTCTGTGGTCAGGTCCAAGAAGTATGGTGAACAAAAGCGCCAATCTCGCCTCAGCCTACGACGGAGGGCTCGTTCAGCTGAGTCCCCATAAATCCCTGCACATTTGACACAAATGGTTTACCATATTGCCCTCAGTCAGTCAGTCGGTCGGTCCGTCTCTATTCACGAGGTTCCGGTAGGTTATTCTAGACCATGCAGTCACTGAAGTACACATGGAACAGTACGACAGAATACATATTTCAATGCAGTGAACTGTCGCGGTAAATCACTGCGAGTTTGACGTAAATGGTTTACCATACGTGGCTCCCAACCCGCCGTTTATAAAAACTGGTCACATTGGCAAGCAGAGCAATGTGAGACGGGTTGGCGTAGCGGTAAGGTGTTAGGCTGGTAAGCAGAGGGACCTCGGTTCGAATCCGCTTCGACTCTCCTTTCTCTTTAAAAAATTGTGACTTGTGGACATTGTCTAGTCACTTTGCCCCTCACAGTTAATTAATGAAAACACTACAACGGCTTTCACCGCTGCCCATCTTAATGCAGAAATCATTCTGGTGGTGACAGAATAAGGCTCACACTCCGATCATCGCTTTCCGGTACTCCTTGCTACCTTCCTCTTCCTTCCTCCTTGGTACCTTCCTCTTTGGTACCTTCCTCCTTGGTACCTTCCCCCTCCTTCCTCCTTGGCACCTTCCTCCTCCTTCCTCCTTGGTACCTTCCTCTTTGGTACCTTCCTCCTCCTTTCTCCTTGGTACCTTCCTCTTTGGTACCTTCCTCCTCCTTGGTACCTTCCTCTTTGGTACCTTCCTCCTCCTTCCTCCTTGGTACCTTCCTCCTCCTTCCTCCTTGGCACCTTCCTCCTTGGTACCTTCCTCCTCCTTCCTCCTTGGTACCTTCCTCTTTGGTACCTTCCTCCTCCTTCCTCCTTGGTACCTTCCTCCTCCTACCTCCTTGGCACCTTCCTCCTTGGTACCTTCCTCTTTGGTACCTTCCTCCTTGGTACCTTCCTCCTCCTTCCTCCTTGGCACCTTCCCCCTCCTTCCTCTTCTTGTGTCCTCCTTCCTCCTCCTTCCTCCTTGGTACCTTCCTCCTCCTTCCTCCTTGGTACCTTCCTCCTCCTTTCTCCTTGGTACCTTCCTCTTTGGTACCTTCCTCCTTGGTACCTTCCTCCTTGGTACCTTCCTCCTTGGCACCTTCCTCCTCCTTCCTCCTTGGCACCTTCCTCCTCCTTCCTCCTTGGTACCTTCCTCTTTGGTACCTTCCTCCTTGGTACCTTCCTCCTCCTTCCTCCTTGGTACCTTTCTCCTCCTTCCTCCTTGGTACCTTCCTCTTCCTCCTTGGTACCTTCCTCCTCCTTCCTCCTTGGTACCTTTCTCCTCCTTCCTCCTTGGTACCTTCCTCCTTGGTACCTTCCTCCTCCTTCCTCCTTGGTACCTTTCTCCTCCTTCCTCCTTGGTACCTTCCTCCTTGGTACCTTCCTCCTCCTTCCTCCTTGGTACCTTTCTCCTCCTTCCTCCTTGGTACCTTCCTCTTCCTCCTTGGTACCTTCCTCCTCCTTCCTCCTTGGTACCTTTCTCCTCCTTCCTCCTTGGTACCTTCCTCTTCCTCCTTGGTACCTTCCTCCTCCTTCCTCCTTGGTACCTCCCTCTTCCTCCTTGGTACCTCCCTCTTCCTCCTTGGTACTTTCTTCGAAGGAGGGAGGATGTCGTAAAGCAGTGCTTGCGGTTGGTGTAAGGCTAGGTTGGTGTAAAGCTAGGTTGGTGTAAGGCTAGGTTGGTGTAAGGCTAGGTTGGTGTAAAGCTATGTTGGTGTAAGGCTAGGTTGGTGTAAGGCTAGGTTGGTGTAAAGCTAGGTTGGTGTAAGGCTAGGTTGGTGTAAAGCTAGGTTGGTGTAAAGCTAGGTTGGTGTAAGGCTAGGTTGGTGTAAGGCTAGGCTAGGTACAGTCTCCCTCTTGCCCCACCTCCAGGATCTCGGTCCCCGCAACACCAGACAACTCGGCGTTCAGCACGTTTAACCAAAGTCGACGAAAAGAAGAAGTCGATGGCGACGGCCCTGGGATCTGTCTTCACACCGACTGCTCCTTGCAGCCACAGCGGGAACGCGGGACGTCACACTGACGTCACCAGCTGGTCACGTAGCAGGCTCTACACTGGTAAAAGCTGGTAGGCAGCGGTTAACCAGATGCACAGTCACTCACTCGGCTTCAGGACACTGTCTGAGAACTCATCCCACAAAGCCGAAAGGACGGTTCGTTGTAACCGTCAACATAATCATTTGCTTGGCGTTTTCCTGGACATGCGCACAAATGCAGTTCTGTCAGTGACCACCATGCCCTACACCTGGCTAGGTCACGGTACCAGACTGAAACCGTCAGCGGTCTGTGAGTCGCTTTGGCCCAGCGGTAAGGCGTTAGGCTGGTAAGCGAAAGGACGTCGGTTCGACAAAGTTTCGGCTCTCCTTTCGCTTTGGCCCAGCGGTAAGGCGTTAGGCTGGTAAGCGAAAGGACGTCGGTTCGACAAAGTTTCGGCTCTCCTTTCTCTTCAAAAAGGTTGTGGTCTGTGGACATTGTCTTGTGACTTTGTCCCTCACAATTATGAAACATTAAAATGGCTCTCATCGCTGCCCATATTAATGCAGGAGTCATTCTGGTGGTGACAGTGTAGCAATAGGTATGTAATCTCCCTCCTTCCTCCACCTCTATACCCCCTTCCCCACCTTCTCCCCGTCCATAATAAGCCTTGTGGTCAGTTTCTGTGGAGGAAGAGTAAGTACTCACTTACTTGCTCACCGTCAGAGACTGAGACGGCCCACTGCGGAGCCGAGAAAACTCTTACCCGCTTTGCGTTTTTCATTTTCAGTTGGTTTATCATCATCATCATCATCATCATCATCATCATCAACAACAACAAGAACAAAAACAACAACAACAACAACAATAATAATGGAGTCTTACTGCGTCTTAGAGCGCCCGCTTTCTCATGTGAGCCCTAGACACATACATTTGATAATCACTGAGGCTAAAACAACATCAGAATGTGACACGCAATATTAACAGACACATATTATTTGTCATCAACATCTGCAGAATGTGAGCAAAGAAGAAGAAGAAGAAGAAGAAGAAGAAGAAGAAGAAGAAGAAGAAGAAGAAGAAGAAGAAGAAGAAGAAGAAGAAGAAGAAGAAGAAGAAGAAGAAGAAGAAGAAAAAGGAAGAAAAAGAAAGAAGAAGAAGAAGAAGAAGAAGAAGAAGAAGAAGGAAGAAGAAGAAGAAGAAGAAGAAGAAGAAGAAGAAGAAGAAAAAGCACGACGATGACCGGATGAACCGCGACGACGACTGCTTGCTTGTCTGTCGCTTCTCAGTCTCTGAATGGTCTTACAATGATTATAAAACAGCAAAAAACTCATCAGAGAGACAGACGCATCAGTGCCAGAGATTTTCAAAGTATGGATGCACGCACGCGGCACGCACTGACTCGCGGCACGCACTGACTCGCGGCACGCACTGACTCACGCACTGACTCACGGCACGCACTGACTCGCGGCACGCACTGACACGCACTGACTCGCGGCACGCACTGACTCACGGCACGCACTGACTCGCGGCACGCACTGACACGCACTGACTCGCGGCACGCACTGACTCGCGGCACGCACTGACACGCACTGACTCGCGGCACGCACGAACACGGGCCGAAGCCGGACTGAACTTTGCTTCTCAACACGGATCTTTGCCCTAACAGCATACTAGGGCAGTTTCCATTCATTCACTGAAGCAGACCCATTAAAGAAAAACTTATCTCCACCCAAGGCGGCACGGCTGGAGGAGATAATAAATAGACCGCCACCGTCACAGATACCTGAGAAATCGCTGATCTGTGCACGTGATGGGGTTATCCCCTTTCCAAACGTTTACGCTGCTGCTGGTGGTGGTGGTGGTGGTGGTGGTGGTGGCGGCACGACAGCCTGGCCTGCACGGTTGAGGTTGGGCTGGTGCATCCCGATAGAGGGGCTGTCACTCCCAGGGAGTTCTTATCAATCCTTGTAGACCTTCGGCAGTTAACCCCGTCACTTGAACCATCAGCACATTTTTGTGGCAGGTATTTCGGGTCGAAGGAAGCGGGTGAGTGGATGAGGATGGGCGGGTGGTGGGGGAGGGGGGGGGGGGGGAAGGAGGAGAGGGTTGGCCTGGTTGGGGTGGGGTGGCCAATAAGCATTCACATGCAATTGAGAAACACACACACACACACAAAACACCCCACACCCCACACACACACAACACACACACACACACACACAAAACCACACACACAACAAAACAACCCCAAATACATAAAGCCACACCCCCCACGCCCCACACCCCCACAGACCACTATCGCATTTGATTGTAACTCACTCATTGCATGCTTGCCTTAGAGAAGCGAAAAATGGCCGAGCTGCCTGAGCAGCACATATGTGCGTGGCTCTATTTTGGCCTGCCGCTCAGTGCTTTTAGAAGAAAGAAAGAAAGAAAGAAAGGGAACGAATGAAGAAACGAAAGGAAGAAAGAAAGAAAGAAAGAAAGAAAGAAAGAAAAAAAGGAAAGAAAGAGAAACGAAAGAAGGAAAGAAAGGAAAGAAGGAAAAAATTAAAGAAAGAAAGAAAGAAAGAAAGAAAGTCTTTGGGGCAGCTCTGGCTTCTCTCCTGAGGGATCCTTAATTTCTACACCAGCGGTATCTCCCTGCAAGACGCTCTCGATGAACCGGGCAGCCATCCACCAGTGAAGCGGCCCGTGAGAGGGAGATACAGAACGAAGGGCGAATAGAATACCACAAACTCCGTTTCCAAATGAGATGGGCTTCAGAATTTCCGTCATGGGAACGTTGAGTCCCCTTGCCCCTGTGTTCCTCTCTCCCTCATTCCCTCTATCTCCGCCCCCCTCACCCCCACCCCCATCCCGCCATCAGGGACATTTGTTTGTATTCTCCTATAGTTATACATTAATAATGCCTTCGCTTCTAGTGTAAGTCCTGTGTTACTTTCACACAGAGCAATTTCCATGCAAAAGTCTAAAGTTGTTTGAAAGTTCACACCAAATGTGTTTCTTCCACATTGCAGGTATATAAATAAAGTTCAAAACAAGGTATCTGCATCGTTAATTATCAGTATTTCATCACTAAACGTAAAAAAGCCACACCCGTCATTGACGTGAAACAAAAATTAAGCGACTCCAGTTTGCCCCGAAAAACCAGCACATAACTCTCACGGACTGTCGCCAACTGCGCACACATAACCTTTCCTAAGTTGTCCCCCTTGCTCTGGGGTTAAACACTTGCAACAACTCGCCAAACACGACCCTGTTTGAGGGCCATCTGTACCTTAGAGGTGTCGTGTGTTGTCACAGTGTCACCTGTCTTAATAGCTCAGCGGGCAGGGAGTTGATTACTGATTAAACAGGGAAACAAAACGTATTTCAGGCCGTCAATTCAGCTTTGCGTCCCGTGCCACTTTGCGGAGACAGAGGCCGACTTGACGAGGTCCCTGAAGAAGGATGGACCCAGTGCCATGCTTGTCGATATCGAGATCATAATTATCATGATGCTTCTTCGGTTTGGTTCCCAATATTTCTTCTTCTTCTTCCTTTTTATTTAAAGTCTTTTCACAAAAGTGATATTAAACTGTTCACCCCAAATGGGTTTCTTTGATATTGGCGGTAAATAAATAATTAACTTGAAGTTCCATACAAGGTATCTGCAAAGTTAATTATCAACACTGCACCACTAAACGTAATAAATCCACACCCGCCATTGAAACACTGAAAAATTAAGCGACTTCAGTTTGTCCCGAAAAACGAGCACATAACTCTCACGGATTGTCGCCAACTTAATATGTTAACCAGTTACACCAAAACAATAACAGTGTTCAAGAAATGCGGGTGGGGGGAAAGAAGGAGAAGAAGAAGAAGAAGAAGAAGAAGAAGAAGAAGAAGAAGAAGAAGAAGAAAGAAGAAGAGAAAAAAGAAAGAAAAAGAAAAAAAAGAAAGAAAAGAAAGGAAAAGAAGAAGAAGAAGAAGAAGAAGAAGAAGAAGAAAAGAAAAAAAGAAAGAAGAAAACAAGAAAAGAAGAAGAAGAAAAGGGGAAAAAAGAGGAGAGAGAGAAGAGAGAGAGAGAGGGAGAGAGAGAGAGAGAGAGAGAGAGAGGCTGAGGGGTTTCTTACCTATCCCAGGCTCAGAGAGAATGGTTGACACAAATTCCAAGCACCGGGTTACAACATCCTTCCTCCAACCACTGCCATAATGTTATACGCCACAGGTCAGCTAACTCAACTGGCATGGCAGTTTTCCGTTGGTGCTCAAACAGCAGTATGTTTGTAACAAACCATTCAAACTGTATTAGGCGTTTATTTCACAATCGTCCACATTACTTACACCATCACAAAAACAAAGGAACAACGAAAAACAAAACCGTTTCATGAATCGAGACGGAACTCAGTTTTGGAGGAATGTGTCGGATCAGTCAATGACTGTTTTGTTTTATATCTGTTCACAGCAAGGTCACACACACACACACACACACACACACACACACACACACACACACACACACACACACACACACACACACACACACACACACACAAGCACACGCACACAAGCACGCAAGCACGCAAGCACGCACGCACGCACGCACGTATGCACGCACGCACACACACAGAGACACCGGTAAACACGAGTGTGATTACTGACTACACAGACATAACTGAATTTACAGGTAACACCGCAGTGCGCAGGGGTAACACACAGGTAACACACAGGTAACACCGCAGTGCGCAGGGGTAACACACAGGTAACACACAGGTAACACCGCAGTGCGCAGGGGTAACACACAGGTAACACACAGGTAACACAGCAGTGCGCAGGGGTAACACACAGGTAACACACAGATAACACCGCAGTGCGCAGGGGTAACACACAGGTAACACACAGGTAACACCGCAGGCGCCCGTCGCAGTCAGTGGAGCGTCCTGAGTGCCCTGGGCGCTTGACTGAACCTTCAGATTCAAGAAATAACCAACCAACCAACCAACCAACCGATCAGTCAACCAACCAACCAACTAACAAACAAACAAACAAACAACCTACCTACCTACCTACCTAACTGTTAACCCACCCACCCACTTACCCACTCAATCACTACCACCTACCCACCTACCTACCTACCTATCCACCTACCCGACCAGCCCACCAACGAACCAACTAACTAACTAACTAACTAACTAACTAACCAACCAACCAACCAACCAACCAACCAACCAACTAACTAACCAACCGTTTCCATGGACAAAGGGTGAGCCTCTACTGATTGTTTTGTTCTTGCTGTTGTGTTGTTTTTTGGGTTTCATTAACGGTGGGTGGCACAGTCATTGCACACGCTGTCCACGGCCGTCCTACATGCAACCAGCACCATTCCAGAGCGAGAGTGAACTGTAGCCAACTCCTCTGCGTGCCAGCCAAGTCGAGTGCCTTCACCACTGTGCCACACAAGGCGGCGGGCTCGATCGCCGGAGCACGCGGGGCGGTACGGGAGAACTTGATTTGTACTGCTTCCGGCGATGGCGATGCCGTTTCAACTGTGTTGTCTCTGTCAATTCGCGGCCGGTTGTGGTGAGTTATTTGATTTGACTTGTCGCCGAGGGCCGGTGTATTTGACTGACAGCATCCCCCCCCCCGCCCACCCCCCCCCTCCCCCCGGCCCCCCCCTTCCCCGTCTCCGTCTCAGTGGGGTTTCGGGTTATCGAGAGATGGGATGCTTAATTTTTCCAGAGTCGCGACATTTAGGGACTTTGGGATAAAGCGAAGCACGGTTAAATTTTTAACGGGAAGGTCGTTGGGACGGACATAAGCCCCCCGACTCTCACATAGTCTGCCGTTTATCGCATGCCCCCCACCCCACCCCCCCCCTCCCCCCGACCCCCCCCTCCCCCCCCCCCGTACCCACTGCTTTTCCCCTTTTTCATCAGTCCCCCAGTTCTTCGCCGTTTAAATTGATATCATTTCCGACCCGGACACTCTTCGAAGTACACCAGCACTGGGCGGTTAGTGAACGCGTGGGCCATGACTGACAAACACACAGAGGCGGGAAACAAAGCCGGCCGTGGGGAGAGGGAGGATGCGGTGGTGGGGAAGGGGGGGGGTGGGGGGAAAAAAATGAATGGATGGATGAAAACATTTATTTTAATGGGAAAAAAATCGAGGTCTTTTTTTCTCCCGCCCTCGCCCATGGGGAAAATACTATTAACTAAGGATACAATGGCTACAGTATGTTGAGTACATGTCATTCATACAAACCATGTTGAAATGGAGAGAGAGAGAGGGAAAAAGAGAGAGAGAGAGAGAGGGGGGGAGGGAAGTCGTTTTGCTCTGATGAATTACCCTTTACGATGGCCGCGAACCGATACTCCCAAATTTCCCCGCAAAGACGAAAGCTTTTCCGGGGGCGACCCTGTAACCACAAAGGGGTGGGGGTGGGGGGGGGGTTTGGTGGGGCCACAACAGTGGCTGCGATTACCAGCACGCTACCCGGGAGAAACTTCACGGAGGACTAACGAAGGTATGTCTTTGGCCCAGTGGGTTATCAGTGTAGGGGTGAGGTGGGGGGTGGGGGGTGAATTACGTTAAGATGTGTCAACAGGGGGTCGAGACTTTTCCTCCCTGCAGCTCCTGCCCAGTGACACGGCTTCGGTCTGGAATCCGCTGTCTACAGCTTCTGTAGGGGGTTCTCTTTCTTTTTCCTTTTTTATTCTCTCTCTCTCTCTCTTGTCTCTCTGTGTGTCTCTCTCTGTCTCTCTCTGTCTCTGTCTCTCTCTGTCTCTCTCTCCGTCTCTGTCTCTCTCTCTGCCTCTCTCAGCCTCTCTCTCTCTCTCTCTCTCTCTCTCTCTCTCTTCTTCTCTCACACACACATTGGAAGTCAGCGCCAAGGCCAAACCGACTCACTCTCTTCTAGCAGTGACGATACAAGTGGTTTATAAAGCTTTTTTTTGTTTTTGTTTTTTGACGATGGAGTGGAGCAGGAACTGAAGGACCTTGTCGGTGACAAAAATGATTGCAATCCACAGGCATTTCTTCCTTGATCTGTACAAAAAACAGAGCTTCTGTTGTTCCTGTCCTATCTGGTGTTCCTGTCCTATCTGGTGTTCCTGTCCTATCTAGCGTTCTTGTCCTATCTGGTGTTCCTATCCTCTCTGGTGTTCCTGTCCTATCTGGTGTTCCTATCCTATCCTATCTGGTGTTCCTGTCCTATCTGGTGTTCCTCTCCTATTTGGTGTTCCTGTCCTGTCTGGTGTTCCTCTCCTATTTGGTGTTCCTATCCTATCTGGTGTTCCTGTCCTGTCTGGTGTTCCTCTCCTATTTGGTGTTCCTATCCTATTTGGTGTTCCTGTCCTGTCTGGTGTTCCTCTCCTATTTGGTGTTCCTATCCTATTTGGTGTTCCTCTCCTGTCTGGTGTTCCTCTCCTATTTGGTGTTCCTATCCTATCTGGTGTTCCTGTCCTATCTGGTGTTCCTATCCTATCTGGTGTTCCTGTCCTGGCTGGTGTTCCTATCCTATCCTGTCCGTGAGGCCAAAGACACTTTGATGACGTCAAAATGAAGCGCGGAAAAAGAGCGCACACCGCGGTTGTCAGCTAGTCAAACAAGTGCCGTTGATTTGATATCGATTTTATGAGGTGACTTTATTGGACACATTACTGCGACTTTATTGGACACATTACTGTGTCCAATAAAGTCACCTCATAAAATCGATATCAAATCAACGGCACGTTCGATAAACAACCCGTTTACTGCTGATCATGTTCGTTTAACCTGCTCCAAGCACACAGAAGTTTAGCCTGCGAAGCCGGAGAGTTCCTTGTTGAAAACCCCGTCTCCACAGACCTGATAATGATGTACTCCACAGACCTGATAATGATGTACTCCACAGACCTGATAATGATGTTCTCCACAGACCTGATAATGATGTACTCCACAGACCTGATAATGATGTACTCCACAGACCTGGTAATGATGTACTCCACAGACCTGATAATGATGTACTCCACAGACCTGATAATGATGTACTCCACAGACATGAAAATGATGTACTCCACAGACCTGATAATCCTGTACTGGGGACAGACTGGATGTGTTGCATGTACATCATGGTCCGTGGACTCGGTGAGGAAGTAAGACTCAATTAATCCAGGTTGCAAACGATGCCCATGGACACACTGACCTTTTTGGTTGGGTTAACCTCCAGCAGATGTTTTTGTGTGGCTCTCCCAGGCCCGCATAAACAACGTGACCTTTTGACCCCACCCGACATCCAGAGTCAGAAGACCGGCCTTTTCAGTGTCCAACTTGGCCGGCAGGTCTTGGTAAGTTTGGACATGGAAGTTGGGTTTCATTCAATGTGCTTTTGTTATTACGAAGAGATTATTTACTGCGATAAACTCAAGCTGCTCATGTCGCCCCCCTCCCATTCACTCGAAGAGACCGTCAACTGATGAACTCCATTCATTTCGGTCTGTTCACTCATTTATTCATACATACCGCGTGTTCTTTCATCCGTTAAAGCCATCGGCTGGTTAACAACAGCTCTCTCTCTCTCTCTCTCTCTCTCTCTCTCTCTCTCTCTCCCTCTCTCTCACCCCCCTCTCACCCCCCTTCCTCTCCCCCCTCCCTCTCTCTCTCCATGTCTCCCCCTCTCTCCCCCCCCCCTCCTCTCGCCCCTCCCCGTCTTTTCCCCCCTTTTTTCTTCCCTCTCCCCTCCCCTCCCTCCTCCTTTCCCTCTCTCCTCTTTGTCTTCCCCCTCTCCTTTCTTTCTCTCCCCCTCTCCCCTCTCTCTCTCCTCTCTCGCTCTCTCTCCTCCCCCTCTCTTTCTCTCCTTCTCCCTCTCCCCTCTCTTTTCTCCTTCTCCTCCCCCTCTCTTTCTCTCCCCTCTCCTCCCCTCTCTCTCCTGCCTCCCTCCCTCCCCCTCTCTCCCCTCCCCCCCTCCCCTCTCTCCCCTCTCTCCCCCTTTTCCTCTCCCCCCTCCTCTCCTCCCCCTCTCTCTCTCCTCTCTCCGCCCCCCTCTCCATCCCCTCTCTCTCCCCCTCTCTCCCCCCCTCCCCATCCCTTCCTCCCCCCTCCTCTCCCCTCTCCCCCCCCCTCCTCCCCTCTCTCTCCCCTCTACTCCCCCTCTCTCTCCTTCTCTCCGTCCTCTCCTCCCCCCTCTCTCTCCCCTCTTACTCCCTCTCTCTCTCCCCTCTCTCCCCCTCCCTCTCAGTCCCCTCTCTCTTCCCCTCTATTCCCCCTCTCTCCCCTCCCTCTCTCCCCCCCTCTCCCCCTCTCCCTCCCTTTTCTCTCTCTCCCCCCCTATGGTTTGTTCATCTGGCGCTGTGAGCACGCTTTGTTTTGTGTGGAATCTCATGTATAAGTTTCACTCCTTATTCATGCCTATATTATGTATATAAAAATGCCTGTAATTTGATATCTATTCTCAGTATTTAGAAAAGGGTATTGTTGGCAGTTTTTGACTGAACCTAAACTAAAATCCTTGTAAAATTAAGTTTTCGAGTTCAGTTCTCCGCCCCCCTCTCCCTCCCTCTCTCCCCTCTCCCCCCCTCTCCTCTCCCCCACTCTCCCCCTCTCCTCTCCCCCCCCTCTCTCGTCTCCCTCTCCCTCCCTCCCCTCTCCTCTCCCCCTCTCCCCCTCTCCTCCCCACCTCCCCTCCCTCTCCCTCCCTCTCTCCCCTCTCCTTCCCCTCTCTCCGTCTCCGTCTCCCCCCTCCCCCTCCTCTCCCTCTCATCCTCCCTCCCCCCCCCTCCTCCTCCCTCTCTCTCTCCCCTCACTCCCCCTCCCCTCTCCCCTCTCTGTCCCCTCCCCCTCCCCCTCTCTCCCTCCTCTTCTCTCTCTGCCTCCTCTCCCTCCCCCTCTCTCTCTGTCTCCTCTCCCCCCCTCTCTCCCCTCCTCTTTCTCTCTCCTCTCTCCCCCTCTCTCCTCCCCCTCCCCCCCTCTCTCTCCCTCTCTCTCGCCTCCCCCCCCTCTCCCTTCCACTTTCTCTCTCCCTCTCTCCGCCTCCCTCTCCCTCCCCCT
>JABMCL010002983.1:210000-217500 GCA_018857735.1 Alviniconcha marisindica | reverse complement strand
AAAATACTGCTCACACCGACAGGAAGGGTAGCAGTGTCTGGACTGACCCACCAAAATACTGCTCACACCGACAGGAAGGGTAGCAGTGTCTGGACTGACCCACCAAAATACTGCTCACACCGACAGGAAGGGTAGCAGTGTCTGGACTGACCCACCAAAATACTGCTCACACCGACAGGTAGGGTAGCAGTGTCTGGACTGACCCACCAAAATACTGCTCACACCGACAGGTAGGGTAGCAGCCGCTCTGCTGTGTCAGGTAAGACCACGCTAATTTCCCGAAAGGCATTAAAATTAAAATTAAATTAAAACCGCACCCCTCCCACCCCCCACCCACGCACTCACCCCCCCAAAAACAACAACAACAACAACAACAACAACAACAAAACAACAACAGAAGAGTGGATTCACTGACAGACATTTTGAGTCAATTAAAAAGTATTTTTGGTCAAAACAGACAGAGCGTTAAAAAGAATCCTTAAAAAAGTTTTAATTATTATTATTATAGTTGTTTTTAGGACGGTATACAAAACTTCGTCCGTTCGCCATCTTCAAGCAACGAAAATCAGTAGATGCTAGGAGTCGTACGGTTGCTGCGGGCACTACATGCGTATTCGTGACTCAGCGGTTATGGTAAATGAGGTTTCCAGAGTTAACTGCCTGAGATCTCTGCCACACTACTGACAAACCCTTGAACCCAAATTCTGTTTTCTTTAAAAAATAAAAAAACAAAAAAATAATAGCACCGCTCCTGGAAGTTTCACGAAACTTGGTCGGGCATAGGTCAGTTAGGCGGGCATAGGTCAGTTAGGCGGGCATAGGTCAGTTAGGCGGGCATAGGTCAGTTAGGTGGGCATAGGTCAGTTAGGCGGGCATAGGTCAGTTAGGTGGGCATACCTCAGTTACGCGGGGATAGCTTAGCTAGGCGGGCATAGCTCATTTAGGCGGGGATAGCTCAGTTAGGCGGGGATAGCTCAGTTAGTAGAGCGTCTGACTAAACGCAAGGCGCACTACTGACGCCGGGTTCGAGTCCCAGGTGCGGCAAGGTTTTTTCTCCCAGAGTCAACTTCCGGCAGTACAGCCCCCGTGTGCTATCGCATGCAACAACATCTGTGTGCACGTTACAAATCCCAAACACTGGCAGCCACACCATTGTCTGGACACAGGAAAACACTGCACACACTGGCAGCCATACCATTGTCTGGACACAGGAAAATACTGCACACACTGGCAGCCATACCATTGTCTGGACACAGGAAAATACTGCACACACTGGCAGCCATACCATTGTCTGGACACAGGAAAATACTGCACACACTGGCAGCCACACCATTGTCTGGACACAGGAAATACTGCACACACTGGCAGCCATACCATTGTCTGGACACAGGAAAATACTGCACACACTGGCAGCCACACCATTGTCTGGACACAGGAAAATACTGCACACACTGGCAGCCATACCATTGTCTGGACACAGGAAAATACTGCACACACTGGCAGCCACACCATTGTCTGGACACAGGAAAATACTGCACACACTGGCAGCCATACCATTGTCTGGACACAGGAAAACACTGCACACACTGGCAGCCACACCATTGTCTGGACACAGAAAATACTGCACACACTGGCAGCCATACCATTGTCTGGACACAGGAAAATACTGCACACACTGGCAGCCACACCATTGTCTGGACACAGGAAAATACTGCACACACTGGCAGCCACACCATTGTCTGGACACATCAAAACACTGCACACACTGGTAGGAATGGGTAGCGCTGCTCTTGCGGCTGCTGTGCTTTACCAGGTAAGGCCACCCGAATTTCCTGTAAGGGTAGTAAGTAAGTAAATTGGTGTTTTACGCCCAGTCACTGAACCAGTGCGGTTATATCAGGGCGATACAGGAACGATGATGTAATGTATAAAAGGATCACGTGTTACGTCCGGTTACAAGCCATAGCAATAGTTTGAAAACAAAATCCTTTCCCAAGTGTATCTTTAAGAACATGTCACTTCATGGAGAGAGAGAGAGAGAGAGAGAGAGAGAGAGAGAGAGAGAGAGAGAGAGAGAGAGAGAGAGAGAGAGAGAGAGAGAGAGAGAACTCGAACTCGAAAACTTTATTTTCCAAGGATTGTAGTTTAGGTTCATTTAGACCTGTCTAACAACTAGTCCTTGGTAAACTACTGAATAAGTGAAACATGGAGAGAGAGAGAGAGAGAGAGAGAGAGAGAGAGAGAGGAGAGAGAGAGAGAGAGAGAGAGAGAGAGAGAGAGAGAGAGAGAGTTATGATGACTGCCATTGTGGCGACGAAATGTCACTTTACTGACGGAAGTATCACGTTATCTTTGACTGACGGGAGTATCACGTTATCTTTGACTGACGGAAGTATCACGTTATCTTTGACTGACGGGAGTATCACGTTATCTTTGACTGACGGAAGTAACACGTTGTCTTTGACGGAAGTATCACGTTATCTTTGACTGACGGAAGTATCACGTTATCTTTCAAGGCCAAGGTCACAGTACTCTGGTCACAATGAAAACACTACCAGTGTCTGCCGGCGGGGGCTTGTGGTGTGCAACTGCGACCCAGTGACCTACATATGCACGTGCAGCGCGAGATGCAGATCTGTGCACGCGCTGCTTGCACACTGCAATACGAGTATAACGCTTGTGTGAAATGCAACCATAGCCTCGCAGACAGCGTGGAAGGGGGAGAAAAAAAAGAAAGAGGCGAAATCAGGCCCTTGGCCAGTTATTTAAAACTTTTTTCTTTTCTTTTCTTTTTATTATCCGGCCCTTCTTTTCCATGTCTTCGTTGTTTTGAAACCCAACAGTTTATTTTATTAATTTTTTAAAGGATAGTGGGGGTGGGGTGTGGGGGGTGGGGTGGGGGGGGGGGTGGGGGGGTGCGGGGGGGGGGCGGGGGGGGGGGGGGGGGAGGAACAGCAAGAGACACCGTAAAAGTGCACACTTAGTACATTTGTTTGTCAGTCATTGTCTTTTTCAGTGAAAAGAGAATTTCATTGCCTAATTTCATTTTAAAGGATTAATAAAGTATTGCTGCATTGCATTGCGTTACTGTTATGTGGCGGGTCAGTGAGTTTGTACAGAGTGTGTATAGCGTTTGTACTGAATGTGGGTGGTGGGGTGGGGGGGTGGGTGGGGGTGGTGGGGTGCGGGTGATGGGGGTGGGGGGGTGGGGTGGGGGGGGTGGGGGGTGGGTGGTTGGGGTGGGGGGTGGTGGGATTGGGGGAGGGGGGGGGGGGAGGGAGGGAACTGATGCTCCCAATGAGCTTTTTATACAGGGAGTAGGACTTTGTCTCTCTCTGTCTCGCTGTCTCTGTGTGTGTGTGTGTGTGTGTCTCTCGGTCTCTGTCTGTCTCTCTCTCTACCCCCCACTCTCTCTTCCGGATTCGCTCTGTTTAAGGTCTTCTAGATCTAAATATAATGCCTCAACGATCATCAGTTTATTTGCTACTTTGGTGGGGGGAGGGGGGGGGGGGGTACACTCGGGTCAAATAAATAAATGAATAAATTAGATGTGCTACTTCAATCCCTAGTGGATATCACCGCGTGTTCTGGTTCGATTTCAGTGTTACTTTCAGTGTTACTTTCAGGGTTACTATCAGTGTTACTTTACGTCCACATAGAGTCGCCATGCAGGAAGCCCACACTATTTATTATTTATATTTATTTTGCTCGTGACCGTAATTCAAGTTTCCTTTATTTACAGATGACGAATAAATATTCTTCATTTCCTTGCCTCAAGGGATTTTTCTCCCATAGTCAACTTTCGCTACAGACTCGTATCTTTCGGTCTTCGGGCAGCCCCTTGAGTGCCGTGCAATCACAGACAATCACAGACAATCACAGACATCCACACACACATCTCTCACCTCACACAGAGCACGTCGCAACTGCCAAGCGTTGGCAGTCAGACCATTGCCTGGCACGCCAAGACTGATACAGCACACACATGAAGGTCAAACCGCAGTCGACTGAAGACGGAATGCAGCTGCCCAAATGGCGGAGCGGGGTTGAAAACGGCCACACACCGGAGATTCACCTCCCGAAAAACGGCTGTAGCAGGATCGCCAGGGACTTACATGTACGTCTATGCAGGTCACGAGCACCGCTGCTCCCAGCAAAGAAAGGACGGAAGGAAAGCGGACGTGGCGGAGATGCAATAAGTAAGTGAGTGGCTGGTTCCGCAATGTCCCTATTGCCCGTCATCGTGAATGCGGCGCCGACAACAGTTTGTCTCTCCTTGAGAAAAAATAAAATAAAATGGCCGACAGTGCTCGGGGCTGTTATCATTAACTTTTCCGTTAGAACAAACTGACATACAGTACAGTGTGTTTTCCATTAGAACAAACTGACATACAGTACAATGTGTTTCAGTCTGTCCATAAACTTCGTCTGGGGTTGCTGCATAGGCCTGTAAACTGTAGTCGGCGCCGCCGTTGAAGATGGCACTGAATAAGGTCATTGTGAAACCAACCACTTGGTCACGTGATTTGATTGCAACTTGCTCTTTTCTTTCACGCGCCTTTTTGTGGAGTCGCAGTAGCCTACTACACTGCACCTTTTCTGCAGACGAATGGCGTGTATGACCGTTTTTAACCCCAAATTTGACTCTGGTCCCGGAGAAAATACCTTGCAGAGAAATCTCTTGACGTCACCCTGAATATAAAAAAGAAAAGAAAAAGAAGGTTATTTATAGCGCCCCATCTCGCAAAAGCCTGGAGCAGACAGACAGACAGACAGACAGACAGACAGACAGAGAGACAGAGACAGAGACAGAATGAGGGTATCCTTATGTCTCTGTATATCCTTATGTCTCTGTATATCCTTATGTCTCTGTATATCCTTATGTCTCTCGAAGCACAGAGACATAAGGATACCCTCATTCTGTCTCTGTCTGTCTGTCTGGTTTTATCTTCGTGTCTGTTCTGTTTTGTCTGTGTCTTGTCTTATCTGTCTGTCTGTCTGTTGTCTGTCTTGTGGTCTCTCTATTATATGTATAGGATATAATATGCGTGTTTGTAACTGTTCCAAGAACAGGTTGAACGACAGGCATTCGTGTTTAAACCTTTATCCTTTTGTAATAAAGCCCCCCCCCTTTTTTTGTGTTGTTTTTGTGTTGTGTTTGTGTGTTGTGTGTTGTGTGTGTGTGTGTGTGTGTGTGTGTGTGTCTCTCTCTCTCTCTCTCTCTCCCACACACACACACACACACACACACCACCAACCAAACACACACAAACACCAAACACACACACACACACACACACACACACACACACACACAATCCACCACACACAAACACACAAACACACACACACACACACACACACACACAACACACACACACACACACGAGTCACACACAACACACACACACACACACACACACACACACACACACACACACACACACAACACCACCACCACCACAACCACACACACACGCACCCCGCACGCACGCACGCACCACACACACACACACACACACACACACACACACAACCGAAATAAAATTAAAAAAACACAAACAAAAAACCAAAACAACAAAACAAAAAGCAACAACAAAACAGACAAGAACAAGAACAAGACACCTATAAAACAAATCAACAACAACAACATAAACAAGAGTGTATAGTACTACTATTTCCATAAACATCGAAACCGAGCGTGGTCAATCTACAACAGCGGCAACAGCCGACAGGCGTAAAGATGCGTAACACCAGTTTGTGCCTACACCGCAAAAAGTACAGACGACGTTTATCGACAGGTCAAAATACGCTGCACTGCACTGCACCAGTCAATTTATTCCAACGCTGAAGTTAATATCAGTGACAGAGAACAACACTAACCTGGGTGTCTTCACTTCCGGTTCACGTCCTTAAGGGTCCACTGTCCCATCCACATTCGCCGTGTTTAAGTCGGTGTGGAAGAGAGAACTTAGAGTCCCCCTCGCCCCCTGCCCCCCCCCCCCCCCCCCCCCCCCGCCCCCACTTCACCCCCTGCCCCCCCCCACTCGGCCCCCACTTCACCCCCTGCCCATGGCCCCCACTTCATCCCCTGCCCCCCCCATAATCGTTCTGGCGTTTTATGCAGAATGTTGGCGGGGATGGCCGCAGCGTGGGACCGAAGCGCCACAAGCGATACTGACTCGGGTTCGAGTCCCGGCCCACGGGCGGCAAGTGACTGTCTCCCGGTGTCCGCCTGCAGTGCAGACTCTCTGACGGTGTCCGTACAGCCCCCGTGTGCAATCGCATGCATCGACATCTGTGTGCACGTTACAAATCCCAAACACTGGCAGCCACGCCATTGTCTGGACACAGGAAAATACTGCACACACGGGAGATACCATTTTGGAACAGGAAAATACTGCACACACTGGCACCCATTAGGCTGCTGCGGCAAAAAAAAACAGCAACCCCAAAAAAAACAAAACAACAAAGCAAAAAAAAAAAACAACAACAACAAAAACAACAACAAAACAAAAAAAAAAAACCCCCAAACAAACAATAACAGAAAACAAAAAAAAACACCAAAAAAAAAAAAAAACAAAAAAAACAACAAAAAAAAAACAACACAAAAACAAAAACAACAGCAACAAAAAAACAAAACCAAAAAACAATAAAACAAAACAACAGAAAAAAAAACAACAAAAAAAAAAAAATTAAAACCAGCTTTTTCCCACCACAAACAAAAGAGGAGAAGAAGTTTTTCCTCAGCTTTTGGCGACAGCATGAATCTACTTTTTTTACCCCCTCTTTTTGGCCCTTTTTTTTTAAAGAAATAAAAAAGAGAAAAAAAAAAGAGGTGTAGCGGTGTCTTTTTAATGTTTTGAAGTTCAACGACTCCTAATCTGCGTTTACCGGAGCATGACGTATGAAAATGTCCACGTCGAAACGAAAGGAAGGCGGAATTAAAGATGTTGCTGAGTCGCAGCAGAGAAGCCTTGCAGACTTTATTCCTCGTCAGACTTTATTTGGGTCAGTACTTTCATTGCGATGCATCAGTTTTAGCTATCTTTCTTTCTTTCTGTGTGTGGCGTGTGCTTTTGTGTGTGTGTGTGTGTGTGTTGTTGTGTGTGTGTGTGTGTGTGTGTGTGTGTGTGTGTGTGTGTGTGTGTGTGTGTGTGTGTGTGTGTGTGATGTGTGTGTGTGTGTTGTGTGTGTGTGTGTGTGTGTGTGTGTGTGTGTGTGTGTGTGTGTGTGTGTGTGTGTGTCTGTGTGTGCGTGTGCGTCTCTCTCTCTCTCTCTCTCTCCCTCTCTCCCTCTCTCCTTCTTCAATTTGATAACACTTTTCATCCCACTGAAAAGAACTCATCCCTCTTTACCCCCCCCCTCCCCCACCTCCCCCCGTCTCTCTATCGGTTGCTACATTTAGTGCTACACGTGACTCATGAATATGCGGAATGCGACGGACAGAACAGAAATGCCAACTGTCAGTTTAGGGCCACACACAGACACACACACACA
>JABMCL010002983.1:182500-187500 GCA_018857735.1 Alviniconcha marisindica | reverse complement strand
ACCCCCACCCCCCCACACCCCACCCATACACCCACCAACCCCCCCAAACACACCCACAACCACCCACACCCAACACCCCCTGACATCTCCTCCTATACAACGTGAAAATCTTGGTTTCGTGGGCGGCCTTCACCGCGTAGGTTATGTTGTTTTGTGTGCGTGCGTGCGTGCGTGCGTGCGTGCATGTATGTGTGTGTGTGTTGGTGGTGTGGTGTGGTGTGGGGGGGGGGCGGGGGGGGGGTCGTGTGGGGGTGTGTGTGTGTATGCGGGTGAGTGGGGTGTGTGTGGAGTGAGTTATTCTCCTTTGTCATAATAATCAAATAATATTCATCACCATACTCTATACACTAATATTAAAAGAAGAAGAAGAAGAAGAAGAAGAGAAGAAGAAAAAGAGAAGAAGGGAAAAAGGAGGAGGAGGAGGAGGAGGAAAAGAGAAGAAGAAGGGAAAGAAGAGACCGAAAGAAAGGGGAGGAGACTAAAAAGAGAGAAGCGGCCTGGGCAAAAACCCCCACTACACACACCACACAGAGAGAGAGAGAGAGAAGAGAGAGCGAAGAGAGAGAGAGAGAGAGAGAGAGAGAGAGAGAGAGAGAGGGTTAATTAATAAACATCCGTTTTACTCTCTACCTATCAGAAGACCTGTTCGGTCACACACATGGCAGCGTAGCGGACTGTCAGAAGAAATAGTTAGCAGTAAAGCCAGCGTACACTCCAGTGCCGTCCCGGATTAGCTGGGCTGGTTGGGTGTGGTGGGACCGGGAGGGTGTTTGTACAGCCAGGGTGGTGTGCAGGGGGTGCGGGGAGGGGGGGGGGGAGGAGGGAAGAGAAGAGGGGTTGACATTATCGGTGCAACGTATCGTGTGGCCCGAGTAGTGAAAAAGATCTTAGAAAAGCAAAACAACACCCCCCCCCCCACACACACACACACACACACTGACACACACACACACACACACACTGACACACACACACACACACTGACACACACACACACACACACACACACACACACACACACACACACACACACACACACCCCACACACAAACATTCTGTCTGTCTGTAACGCACACACACACACTCACACACACACACACACACACACACACACACACACACACACACACATACACACACACACACACACACACACACACACACACACACACACACACACACACACACACACAGACAACAACAACAACAACAACAACAACAACAACAACAACAAACAAAAGAAAAAACCCAAACCACTCCTGTAAAGTGTGCGTGAGTAGGGTGGGTAACGCCGAGTGGTCACAGTGACTGGATTTGTTTACTGTCCTGACTGCCACAGGCCCCTTCACCTCGGGACGACCGTCACAGCGAGAAAGAAGGACAGGGAGTTGTATCAGTGTGTGGCAGCGAGGGTCTCAGCACTCGTATCCAAAAAACATTTCTGTGGCGCATATCTGTCAATAAGTGAACGTGAAGCCCTATGTCAGCACACGGCAGGGAGAAGAGTGCAAAACACAGGGGGAAGATGCCCCCCCCCCCCCCCCACACACACACACCCACCTAGTCCTACAGCATGGACACACAAAGGGGGGAAGATTCCCCCCCCCCCCCCCAACCAGTCCTACAGCATGGACACACAGACACAGGCAGGCAGGCAGGTAGACAGACAGACAGACAGACAGACAGACAGACAGACACACACACACACACACACACACACACACACACACACACACACACACACACACACACACACACACACACACACACACACACACACACACACACACACACACACACACACACACACACACACACACACACACACACACACGCGCGTACGCGCGCTCACACAAACTCACACACGTGCACGCACACAAAAACACACGCTCTCGCGCGCTCGGACACACAACAACAACAACAACAAAACAACAAACAAACAAATACAAACTAACAACAATAAAGAAACAATGCACACACACACACACACACACACACACACACACACACACACACACCACACACACACACACACACACACACACACACACACACACACACCACACACACACAAGGGTAGGTTAGGGTGGCCTGACCTGAATCCACGATTAAGGACTCCACATAACAACTGACAGCCTAAAGTGGACACTCACACACCAAGTTGAGTTCATCAGTGTGATCAGTGCTTACTGACCCCAAACCTATACATTCACACCCTGACGTGCTTACAGTGACACACCAAGTAAAAAGTTCAGTCAGTGCCCTGATCAGTGCTTACCTGACACCACCTGAAGCACCCAGTGACACCACCTGAAACACCAGGTTCAGTCAGTGCCCTAATCAGTGGTTACCTGATTCAGTACTACAGAGATCAGCATTCACCTGACACCACGTGACGCACCAAATTCAGTCAGTGTTGTGATTCAGTACTACAGTGATCAGCATTACTTTACACCACACCAAGTTGAGTCAGCGTTGTGATTCAGTACTACAGAGATCAGCATTACTTTACACCACACTTCCGGGCCCTTTTACAGTGATCGACACCAAGTTGAGTCAGCGTTGTGATTCAGTACTACAGTGATCAGCATTACTTTACACCACACTTCCGGGCCCTTTTACAGTGATCGACACCAAGTTGAGTCAGCGTTGTGATTCAGTACTACAGAGATCAGCATTACTTTACACCACACTTCCGGGCCCTTTTACAGTGATCGACACCAAGTTGAGTCAGCGTTGTGATTCAGTACTACAGTGATCAGCATTACTTTACACCACACTTCCGGGCCCTTTTACAGTGATCGACACCAAGTTGAGTCAGCGTTGTGATTCAGTACTACAGTGATCAGCATTACTTTACACCACACTTCCGGGCCCTTTTACAGTGATCGACACCAAGTTGAGTCAGCGTTGTGATTCAGTACTACAGTGATCAGCATTACTTTACACCACACTTCCGGGCCCTTTTACAGTGATCGACACCAAGTTGAGTCAGCGTTGTGATTCAGTACTACAGTGATCAGCATTACTTTACACCACACTTCCGGGCCCTTTTACAGTGATCGACACCAAGTTGAGTCAGCGTTGTGATTCAGTACTACAGTGATCAGCATTACTTTACACCACACTTCCGGGCCCTTTTACAGTGATCGACACCAAGTTGAGTCAGGTTGTGATTCAGTACTACAGTGATCAGCATTACTTTACACCACACTTCCGGGCCCTTTTACAGTGATCGACACCAAGTTGAGCAAGTGTTGTGATTCAGTAGGCTACAGTGTCAGCATTACTTTACACACAACTTCCGGGCCCTTTTACAGTGATCGACACAAGTTGAGTCAGCGTTGTGATTCAGTACTACAGTGATCACATTACTTTACACCACACCAAGTTGAGTCAGCGTTGTGATTCAGTACTACAGAGATCAGCATTACTTTACACCACACTTCACGGGTTCATCTACAGTGATCGACACCAAGTTGAGTCAGCGTTGTGATTCAGTACTACAGTGATCAGCATTACTTTACACCACACCAAGTTGAGTCAGCGTTGTGATTCAGTACTACAGTGATCAGCATTACTTTACACCACACTTCCGGGCCCTTTTACAGTGATCGACACCAAGTTGAGTCAGCGTTGTGATTCAGTACTACAGTGATCAGCATTACTTTACACCACACTTCCGGGCCCTTTTACAGTGATCGACACCAAGTTGAGTCAGCGTTGTGATTCAGTACTACAGTGATCAGCATTACTTTACACCACCCCAAGTTAGTCGCGGTGACACTTACTACAGTGATCAGCTTACACCCACACCAAGTTGAGTCAGCGTTGTGATTCAGTACTACAGTGATCAGCATATTTAACTTTTTAAAACACACCAAGTTGAGTCAGCGTTGTGATTCAGTACTACAGTGATCAGCATTACTTTACACCACCAGTTGAGAGCCGGTGACTACTACAGTGATCAGATTCTAACACACCAGTTGAGTCAGCGTTGTGATTCAGTACTACAGTGATCAGCATTACTTTACACCACACCAAGTTGAGTCAGCGTTGTGATTCAGTACTACAGTGATCAGCATTACTTTACACCACACCAAGTTGAGTCAGCGTTGTGATTCAGTACTACAGTGATCAGCATTACTTTACACCACACTTCCGGGCCCTTTACTACAGTGATCACACCAAGTTGAGTCAGCGTTGTGATTCAGTACTACAGTGATCAGCATTACTTTACACCACACCAAGTTGAGTCAGCGTTGTGATTCAGTACTACAGTGATCAGCATTACTTTACACCACACCAAGTTGAGTCAGCGTTGTGATTCAGTACTACAGTGATCAGCATTACTTTACACCACACCAAGTTGAGTCAGCGTTGTGATTCAGTACTACAGTGATCAGCTTACTTTACACCACCCAAGTTGAGTCAGCGTTGTGATTCAGTACTACAGTGATCAGCATTACTTTACACCACACCAAGTTGAGTCAGCGTTGTGATTCAGTACTACAGTGATCAGCATTACTTTACACCACACCAAGTTGAGTCAGCGTTGTGATTCAGTACTACAGTGATCAGCATTACTTTACACCACACCAAGTTGAGTCAGCGTTGTGATTCAGTACTACTAGTGTCAGCAGTGACTTTACACCACACCAAGTTGAGTCAGCGTTGTGATTCAGTACTACAGTGATCAGCATTACTTTACACCACACCAAGTTGAGTCAGCGTTGTGATTCAGTACTACAGTGATCAGCATTACTTTACACCACACCAAGTTGAGTCAGCGTTGTGATTCAGTACTACAGTGATCAGCATTACTTTACACCACACCAAGTTGAGTCAGCGTTGTGATTCAGTACTACAGTGATCAGCATTACTTTACACCACACCAAGTTGAGTCAGCGTTGTGATTCAGTACTACAGTGATCAGCATTACTTTACACCACACCAAGTTGAGTCAGCGTTGTGATTCAGTACTACAGTGATCAGCATTA
>JABMCL010002983.1:172500-177500 GCA_018857735.1 Alviniconcha marisindica | reverse complement strand
AGCAATGACTAGACACGTAGACCTAGACGAGCCGAGCAAGGACTAGACACGTAGACCTAGACGAGCCGAGCAAGGACGAGACACGTAGACCTAGACGAGCCGAGCAATGACTAGACACGTAGACCTAGACGAGCCGAGCAAGGACGAGACACGTAGACCTAGACGAGCCGAGCAATGACTAGACACGTAGACCTAGACGAGCCGAGCAATGACGAGACACGCAGACCTAGACGCCTTTCCGACTCCCACTGAGCTACAGACGACAGGTCGTGTCCTCCGGCACGTCAATCAAATGAGGAGTATAGCCAACCACTATCAGTGAAAGTTCCCCTATTTACACACAGACACTCGGCTGTGTACCTACGGTCCTATCCACTCCAGGCGCTATTCCTTTTCTTTACCGGTTGGTCTGATTGTGGAGTTTGTCGCCCCACTACACTGTTTCGCCGGTGTTTACGTCTTTGCCACCGGCGACATGGATATGTACAGAGAGAGAGAGAGAGAGAGAGAGAGAGAGAGAGAGAGAGAGAGAGAGAGAGAGAGGGGAGAGGAGAGAGAGAGAGAAGAAGAAGAAGAAGAAGAGAAGAAGAATTACACACGCCAGCACCGCACACACACACTCACACACACGCACCACCACACACACCACACACACACACACACACAACACACACACACACACACACACACACACACAACACACACGCACTCACCACACACACACACACACACACACACACACACACACACACACAACGCACCACCCCACACACACTTCTACAACAACACACACACACAACACACACACACTACACACACACACACACGCACGCACGCACGCACGCACGCACGCACGACACGCACGCAGCACACACGCAGAAGCAGCACAGACAGACAACAGAAGACAGACAGAAACACACAACACACACACACACACACACACACACACACACACACACCACGCACACACCCCCACAACCACCACCACACTACAACACACACACACACCACACACACACACACACACACACACACACACACAGAGTTGAACCCCGGCGAAGAGCGCCAAGTGTCAGTCAGCATGGCCGTCACGAGGACTGGGACTGCAGGGGAGACGCTGCGTGTGAAGCCGTGTCTGAGAAGCCGCAAGACTCCCACGGGCCCCGCTGTCACCAGTGGTGTGTTGCTGGTTTCCGAGGCCGGACCTATTGTCTGGCCGAGCAATAACAAGCCCAAGGAGAAGGAAGCTGCTGTTTCGGAGCCGTTAAAAATGTAAACTGGGTCAGTCAGTCTGGTACGTGTCAAATTTATGCCGATGAGTTATGTTGAAAGAGAGGAGCGAGATGGGGGCTCTCCGGTCAACGTTCACTTTAGTCGCGTGCACCTTCCAATTTTTCAGTTCATCGGGTGTTTCTAATGAATGGATTTTTCAGTTCATCGGATGTTTCTAATGAATGGATTTTTCTGTTCATCGGATGTTTCTAATGGGAATGGATTTTTCTGTTCATCGGGTGTTTCTAATGAATGGATTTTACTGTTCATCGGGTGTTTTTAATGAATGGACTTTTCTGTTCATCGGGTGTTTTTAATGAATGGATTTTTCTGTTCATCGGGTGTTTTTAATGAATGGATTTTTCTGTTCATCGGGTGTTTTTAATGAATGGATTTTTCTGCTTCTGATTATCATGCAACGAGTACACGCCCTCAAAATAAAAAAAGAAAGGTGTTTTTATCGAGAATATGCGGATATTTTGTATTGTCTAATTAAAACAAAGGTTCTTTCTTTGATATTGATCATTTTAGGAACAAGTTTCACACCCCTACCCCAACCACCCCTCCTTCCCTCTCAGTTAAGTAGAGTGGAATAGCAACATGCGTAACTGTAGCTGTTCTAGAAAAAGTCGACCAGATGCCCCTGCTTTTATGTGTGTTGACTCGTAGTCTGGTTCTTTGAGAGCAAATGAGCGGCACACTGTCCGTCCCCACCAGCCTCACTCAGTTCATCCCAGTGAAAGAACAACGTGTTTCACGCTCCAGGCAAAGGCCATGAAATGCTCCTACTGAGGTACTCACTCTTCCACATGTATTTTGGTTCTTTTAGTATTAAAAACAAATTGCATACTCTGCCCCATTCTCTCTCTCTCTCTCTCTCTCTCCCCCCCCCCCCCCCCCCCCCTCAGCCCCTCTCTCTCTCTCTCTCTCTGTTGATGGAGTGGACGAACAAGCTGACTCCTGCACAAGGCCCAATCCATCAAATGTCCCTACTTTTATTGTTCTCTTTGACTAGCAGTTTGGCTGTTTTATGACAACAAATCAAGTTCCCCCCACCCCCCACGCCACCCCCACCTTGTATGACTAGTTGCTCAAGACAAAGTCGATCAAATGCTCCTGTTGTTTTCTTTGACTCGTATTTTGATTCCTTTCGAAACGATTTCACACTCCCTCATTAGAGTGGAAAGACAACTTACTTAACTAACCCCTGTCCACGCCAAAATCGATCAAGTGTTCTTGCTGTTAGCGTTCTCTTTGAATTGCAATTTGCTTCTTTTACATCAACTTTCTGCAACGAACACACAACGTATACAATTTTCAATACCTAACTGACTGACTGACTGACTGACTGACTGACTGACTAAATGACTGACTGACTGACTGACTAACTAACCGATTTAACTGACTGGCTGACTAACTAAACTGATTGGCTAATTAATTGACCGTTTTCGAAATTTAAAAGAGGCTGAGACTGCAAGCATTACAGTTAGCCAGTCAGCCAGTCAGTCAATTATTCAGTCAATCAGTCAGTTAATTATTCAAATTTTGATACACCCGGCCAGCCGCTACGGTCATGGCATGTTCGTTACGTCTCTCTCCCTTTCTCTCTGTCTCTTTCTCTCTGTCTCTTTTTCTCTGTCTCTCTCCCTCTCTCTATGTCTCTTTCTCTCTTCCTTTCTCTCTGTCTCTGTCAGTCTCTGTCTCTCTCCCTTTCTCTCTGTCTCTTTCTCTCTGTCTCTCTCCCTTTCTGTCTCTCCCTTTCTCTCTGTCTCTCTCTCTCTTTCTTTCTATCTCTTTCTCTCTCAGTCTCTGTCTCTCTCCCTTTCTGTCTGTCTCTCTCAGTCTCTGTCTCTCTCCCTCTGTCTGTCTCTTTCTCTCTCAGTCTCTGTCTCTCTCCCTTTCTGTCTGTCTCTTTCTCTCTCTCTCTGTCTCTCTCCCTTTCTGTCTGTCTCTTTCTCTCTGTCTCTGTCTCTCTCCCTTTCTGTCTGTCTCTTTCTCTCTGTCTCTCTCCTTTTCTCTCTGTCTCTGTCTCTCTCAATCTCTGTCTGTCTGTCTGTCTGTCTCCCATTTCCTCTTTCTCTGTCAGTGTCTGTCTCTTTCCCATTCTCTCTGTCTCTTTCTCTCTCAATCTCTGTCTGTCTGCCTCTCTCTCTCTCTCTCTCATCACACACACACACACACACACACACACACACACACACACACACACACGTTCGTGCGAGTGGCATCCGAGTGTTTGGATGGAGGGCCGGGTGCACAGTGGCAGACTGTGACAGAAAGTAGGCTGGACGTGCACGTGAAGCGCCTCGGTCTTGAATTTCAGTTGGATCTGTTTAAAGTTGACACGTGACTAACTGCAATGGCGTGTCTACTTGTTAATGCACTGTATGCATGGAACGTCACCGAGGCAAATTCCTCTGCACATTTTAATGTTGCCGGCGAATAAACATCCCTGTATCCTTGAAAGGTGCTCGGGGGGAATTTAATAATAGTTGTAAAGCGCAAACCTCTGACATAAAAACAGAGCTCGGGGCGCTGTGCTGAACGAAAATGAAATTACACCCGTGTTGAATGCGCCTAAGTTCATGAGGTAGAGAATTCCAGACAACAGGAGCAGCCGTAGTTGGAATGAAAACTGGAAGTTTCTACGGCGTTCAGGTTCGCTGGCGGGAACTGGAAGTTTTGCTGACGTGTTCAAACTATCGACGACACATCCGGTTTTGCTGACGTGTTCAAACTATCGACGACACATCCAGTTTTGCTGACGTGTTCAAACTATCGACGACACATCCAGTTTTGCTGACGTGTTCAAACTATCGACGACACATCCAGTTTTGCTGACGTGTTCAAACTGTCGGCGACACATCTAGTTTTGCTTCAGTCAAGTTATCGACGACACATCCAGTTTTGCTGACGTGTTCAAGATATCGACGACACATCCACTTTTGCTGACGTGTTCAAGTTATCGACGACACATCCAGTTTTGCTGACGTGTTAAGCTACCTACGACACATGCATGTTTGCTGATACGGTGTTCAAACTTTTGGCGACACATCCGGTTTTGCTGACGTGTTCAGTCAAGCTATCAGCCACACGTCCAGTTTTGCTGACGTGTTCAGTCAAACTATCATCCACACATCCAGTTTTGCTGACGTGTTCAAGCTATCGACAACACATACAGTTCTGCTGACGTGTTCAAATTACTGGTGACACATCCAGTTTTGCTGACGTGTTCAAGTTATCGGCGACACAGTGAGTTTCGCTGAACTGTGAGGTGTTATGAAGTTTCGCCAATAACAGGAAAACACCGGCGAAACTTCAAAATACTTCCACGGGTCAGCAAAAGAGCCGACGAGGCGTGGAAACTGGATTGTTTGGTCGACTTCCCGTCGGTGATGTAGCACAGGCAACCAGACAGCTCTGTACCTACACCACTTCGGTGGATATTCAAAAAAGCTGGTCACTCCATTACAAGCACATGCGACAAGAGCGATCAACAACAACAACAACAACAACAACAGCAACAGCAGCAGCAACAACAACAACAACATGCGCTTGTTATAACAGTTTAACATGGATAATAATAACAAACACTTTTCTAAGCATTATCAAGTAACCAGTATAATTCTTGTGCAGTATCCTGTCCACAGCTTCAACCTTATGAAGACTCTGACACTTTTAGCAACGCATGCTGGGTTATTTTGGTGCTTCCATAATCCACGGAACTC
>JABMCL010002983.1:110000-167500 GCA_018857735.1 Alviniconcha marisindica | reverse complement strand
ACGTACATGTGTGTGTTTGTGTTGGGGGAGGGGGGGGGGGGGGTCATATGCATGTGCTTGTGTTTGCGTATGTGCGCGTGCGTACGCGCTCCTGCGCGTGTGTGACACATCAGTTCAACAACAACAACTTAAGACGTCCACCACTTACAGCACTCGATTGCTCATCAGCCAAACAAAGTCAGAGGTTAAGTTTAAAAGCGTTGATACTTGATCGCGTCTAGGTTTGACTAATGGCACTTTAATCCTATCAAACAGGATGCAATTGGCACTTCCCATTAATCTCGACAACTGAGCAATTACCGATGCTATCCATTCACACGTCCTTAACATGTGGCACTGTGAACAATTACCGATGCTATCCATTCACACGTCCTTAACATGTGGCACTGTGAACAATTACCGATGCTATCCATTCACACGTCCTTAACATGTGGCACTGTGAACAATTACCGATGCTGTCCATTGACACGTCCTTAACATGTGGCACTGTGAACAATTACCGATGCTGTCCATTGACACGTCCTTAACATGTGGCACTGTGAACAATTACCGATGCTGTCCATTGACACGTCCTTAACATGTGGCACTGTGAACAATTACCGATGCTGTCCATTGACACGTCCTTAACATGTGGCACTGTGAACAATTACCGATGTTTTACTTTTTGCAGTAACATCATTGTCCATACACGTCCTTAACATGTGGCACTGTGAACAATTACCGATGCTGTCCATTGACACGTCCTTAACATGTGGCACTGTGAACAATTACCGATGCTGTCCATTGACACGTCCTTAACACTGTGGCACTGTGAACAATTACCGATGCTGTCCATTGACACGTCCTTAACACGTCCTTAACATGTGGCACTGTGAACAATTACCGATGCTGTCCATTGACACGTCCTTAACATGTCCTTAACATGTGGCACTGTGAACAATTACCGATGCTGTCCATTCACACGTCCTTAACATGTCCTTAACATGTGGCACTGTGAACAATTACCGATGCTGTCCATTCACACGTCCTTAACATGTGGCACTGTGAACAATTACCGATGCTGTCCATTGACACGTCCTTAACATGTGGCACTGTGAACAATTACCGATGCTGTCCATTACACGTCCTTAACACGTCCTTAACATGTGGCACTGTGAACAATTACCGATGCTGTCCATTGACACGTCCTTAACACGTCCTTAACATGTGGCACTGTGAACAATTACCGATGCTGTCCATTCACACGTCCTTAACATGTCCTTAACATGTGGCACTGTGAACAATTACCGATGCTGCCCATTCACACGTCCTTAACATGTCCTTAACATGTGGCACTGTGAACAATTACCGATGCTGTCCATTCACACGTCCTTAACATGTCCTTAACATGTGGCACTGTGAATAATTACCGATGCTGTCCATTCACACGTCCTTAACATGTCCTTAACATGTGGCACTGTGAACAATTACCGATGCTGTCCATTGACACGTCCTTAACATGTCCTTAACATGTGGCACTGTGAACAATTACCGATGCTGTCCATTGACACGTCCTTAACATGTGGCACTGTGAACAATTACCGATGCTGTCCATTCACACGTCCTTAACATGTGGCACTGTGAACAATTACCGATGCTGTCCATTAACACGTCCTTAACATGTGGCACTGTGAACAATTACCGATGCTGTCCATTGACACGTCCTTAACATGTGGCACTGTGAACAATTACCGATGCTGTCCATTGACACGTCCTTAACATGTGGCACTGTGAACAATTACCGATGCTGTCCATTGACACGTCCTTAACACGTCCTTAACATGTCCTTAACACGTCCTTAACATGTGGCACTGTGAACAATTACCGATGCTGTCCATTGACACGTCCTTAGCACGTCCTTAACATGTGGCACTGTGAACAATTACCGATGCTGTCCATTGACACGTCCTTAACATGTCCTTAACATGTGGCACTGTGAACAATTACCGATGCTGTCCATTGACACGTCCTTAACATGTCCTTAACATGTCCTTAACATGTGGCACTGTCAACAGAAGCCTGGGTTATGAACGCCGTTGATTAATCTAACTTTCTTTCTAATTGGACCACCCACCCAACCTTTTTTCTCCATGTTGAAGAGGGAGACTTCCGGAAGTGAAAAAAAAAGTTTCCTTCACTCTCTGGAAGTCTGAATGTGAGTCTAAATGCGAGTGGAAGGTATACTGTAACGGGTGGGTGCATGTTGTTTCGAATAAAAGCCTCACATTCATGTGTAAAGAGTATTGGAGTTTAAGTGTCGTCTTGTAGCTTGACAAAGGGGCTAACCCTGAAAATTCGCATGTTGTGTTTTGTCCTAATAAATAGCGTTCTTTGGAATCTTTGATGTGCTTGGATCTCACATTTATGTGCTCAAAGAAAAGAAGAAGAAGAAGAAGGGACTTGGGTGGGGGCGACGACAACAACCACAACAACGACGACGACAACAACAACAACAACAATGACGACGACAACAACAATAGCAACAAGATCTGTCGCTTTGTTCGGTAAGGCAGCCGTCGTTGTTGTGTCTACAATGATTTTCTGGGTACTCGTGCATCTTCTTGCACTTTGTGTGGTACTGATGCACCACCGTATCGTACTTTGTTCGGTAAGACAGCTGTCGTTGCTGTGTGCTCACAGTGACTGTGTGGGTACACGTGCACTTTCTTGCACTTTGTTACTGATACACCAGCGTACAACGCGCAATCGCAAACTGTCCACAAGTTTGGTTGTTTTTCATTTACATATTCTCTGAGGATTCAGACCTTGTGATCTTGGCCTTAGTGACAAAAACTTGACTCCACCCCCCTCCCACCCCCACCCTCTCCCTCCCAGCACCTCCCACCCCCACCCTCTCCCTCCCCCCACCTCCCGCCAGTACCTCCTTGGAGACAACTCGGCGTTTAAACAAGCTTCTTGCCTATTATTACAGGTATATTACAGGTATATTACAGGTATATTACAGGTATAGTCTCGCTCTTCACCTCCTCCTGGGATGTCGGTCCCCGCCAGGACCTCTTCGGGGACAACTCGGCGTTAAAACTAGTTTAACCAACTAAAAATGTCCTTTGCGGTGCACTCAACCTGGCGTTAGGTGTCAAGTAGCTCTATCTCTCTATCTCTCTCTCTCTCTGTATCTCTCTCTCTCTCTCTCTCTCTCTCTCTCTCTCTCTCTCTCTTCTCTCTATATATATATATATATATATAGGTAGATACAGCAACGACAGCTGTCTTACCGAACAAAGTACGATACGGTGGTGCATCAGTACCACACAAAGTGCAAGAAAGTGCACGTGTACCCACAAAGTCACTGTCAGCACACTGTACACGCCGCTGTTGGGCTGTGCATTGCGTCTGAGGCTCACTGACAATGCGTTGCTGTAATCCTCAGTGTGTGGCAGGGAGGGAGAGAGAGAGAGAGAGAGAGAGAGAGAGAGAGAGAGAGAGAGAGAGAGAGAGAGAGAGAGAGAGAGAGAGAGAGACAGAGAGAAGACAGAGACAGAGACAGAGACAGAGAGAGACAGAGACAGAGACAGAGACAGAGAAACAGACAGACAGACAGAAAGAGAGACAGAGAGACAGAGGAATGATCTGTAAAAGCGAAGAAATTGTCTGATTCCGGAGTCAAAACTCTTCAACAACTAGGATTCCCAAGTCTTTATATTTGCACCAGGAGCTGTGAATCGGCATTGGAACCTTCGTCCAGGCAAACAGTTTCAATTAAGGTAAAGAAACTATTGAAATTCGCTCCCACATTCGTTAAAAGGGAATTTACATGCGTATTTACATTGATTATTCTATGTCTTGGATCACTGTGAATACGGGATTTACTGCGTCAAGAGGCGCATAGTACTGGCTGAATGACGGCCAGTCACTCTCCGGTTATGTCGAGGTGTGTGCTTGTATAGGTTTTGTTGAAGACCGTTGTGTCTCACAAAGCCAACCGGAGGTGTTTTCCCTTGGTCTCGGATCAGTCTGAACTCTTTCAAATGCTCTATAGACACACACACACACACACACACACACACACACACACACACACACACACACACACACACACACACGCAAACACACACACACACACGCACGCACGCACGCACGCACGCACGCACACTCGCACACACACACACACACACACACACACACACACACACACACACACACACACACACACACACACAGGTACACACAAGCATGCGCACACGCAAACGCGCACGTACACATTCGGCTCAATTTTTGAAAACACTGACCCCAAAGTAATTCTGTTTATACAAAAATGTGCTCTTTATTCGTCAGCTGTATTATGCCAACAGAACTGTTCATGATCTAAGACATCCTATAAACAAGAACCTGAAAATATATTAACCTTTACATCATACCACCTCGACAGTCTCAAAATATACAGGCAAGGGGGATCACTCTGCTTTGGTCCAGCAGATCAGGTCCAGCAACTCTGTGTCGGTAAACGCATGACATAATTCAACAAAAGACAATCCAAAAAAACAAAAACAAAAAAACACAAGTTCAGCTAATCACATTTCATCAAGAACATGACCATCACAAGTTTACATTCGCCTCTCGATGCGAATGCTCTTTCTTGACAAAGAGAACAAAAATGCCATTTTTCTTTAAACGTTCCACACAAGCAAACGACAGAAGACAAACAATATACATATATGTACATACATCCCCAATGAGGTAAATGAAAACTTGAACTCCAAGTCGATTTAAAAACGAAACAAACGAGAGAGAAGAAAAAGAAAAAAAGAGCTCTGTGTGGGAAAAATCAAACAAGCAAACAAAACAAACAAACAAAAACAGAAAGTGGTTGGATTTAGCTCTTCTTCTTTTTTGTTTTTTAAACAGTCATAATTTAAACTGACATGAATTTCAACCGAGACAAAATGTCGAGAAAACAGGGCAGAAACAAAAGGACGTAACAATATCATGAGGAATGACTTAAATTTTGACAGAAAAAAAAGGAGAGAACTGAAGAGACGTCACTGCATCTTTAACATCTCCATACTTACAGATAGCTTCTGATCTCTCGTTCATGTCTTACACACGGTGATATACAGTCTACCAATGATACCTCTCCATCACTTCTTTTTTACGCTCCTCTCTCTGTGTCCCACTCACAGACACAGACAGACAGATATACACACAGACAGACACGCGCGCGCACACAAACTGACGCCAGTATGCACGTGTATTCACGTTATGTTGCATCACTTCCGTTCAGAACACTTTCGCGAACAGTTTTCGCTGACACACATAACTGTAAAAGCTCAACTCTCGGAAACGACGAAAATGCACCGACGGCCAAAAGAAACGCGGCAGGCTTGCTAAAACGCGAGCTGTTGCGCTTTTGTTGGCGGTCAGTACACATACACGATACTGGCCGAAGACGGTGACACTGACCTTAAAGCTAAGTGGACACTAACAACAAGCTTATGCTAACAGATCAACCCATGCTGGCCAGCAGCGTTGACGTTTCAAAACACAAAGGAAAACTAGAGTCAGCGTATGCTGACTAGCGATTACAATCATAGTCATACTGGCCATTCACAAAACAAAACTAGGGCAATATAACGTAGATAAACCGAGTTAGTTAGTTAGTTAGTTAACTGGATTTTAACGACCTTTCAACCACACAGGGTCACTCAAACCTCAGGACGCAACAAGCAAATGTATATTTCAAAACTATTCTGACATAAAGTACATCATTATGTAAATCCTTTCTCAAGTCAAATACACAAAATCAGTCTCTACACAAACATACAACAAATAATACAGAAAGAAAGGTAAAAGGGACTTGAAGATGAAGAACCTACTGGGAGGTCTGTTAGTGAAGAACCTACTGAGAGGTCTGTTAGTGAAGAACCTACTGGGAGGTCTGTTAGTGAAGAACCCACTGGGAGGTCTGTTAGTGAAGAACCTACTGGGAGGTCTGTTAGTGAAGAACCTACTGGGAGGTCTGTTAGTGAAGAACCTACTGAGAGGTCTGTTAGTGATTTGCCCTAGATCAACACCCTTTAAGGGTAAATACATGAGTCCGAGGGAGAGTGATTCAACCAATCACTGTCAGCCAAGAAGAAAACCATGTGAAATTATGACTTGGTCTTTGTCAGTCATTGTATTCCTTGCTGCGCAATGAACACCCTAATTAACCAACTAGAAGAAGAAAAAAGAAGAAAAAGAAACAGTAACAAAAAAAACGAAGAAAAGAAGAAGAAAACAATAACAACGACAAAACAACAAAACCCAGCACAGTGAAGTGTTCCTTTTACATCCAATACACAGCATACATAATATGAATGCCCCTCACAGTTAAATATATAATTATTATATCGTTACCCATGTCAGACGCGTCTTTCGCTATATATTAAGGATGATCAAGAAGCAACAAGCACAATATGCTTTTTCAGTGTGTGTGTGTGTGTGTGTGTGTGTGTGTGTTCTGAGACAGATATCTCTTAATATGAAGCTGTTCCCGCCAGTGTTCTCTGTAAAACATTAATAAACAATATTATTCACCAGTCCCCACCCCCTCCCCAAACACCCACGCCCACCCTCTCTCTCTCTCACACACACACGCGCACGAAAACAACATGGTTACACATTGCTTTTGGGTGCCTCTCAGATAAGACGAAGAAACCGAGGTTTGGGGGTTTCGTTAAAAAAAAAAACAAAACAAAACCCAAAAAAAAACCATTAAACCAATTTTTTCCCGAGCTCAGGAGCGTGGAAAGTCCGGGGGGCCCCCCCCCCCCCCTTTTCCCCCAAAATTTTCTTACGGTCACGGGGGACGTAAAGCAACGTTAACCGAATTCCCAGCTCAGGGGGCTGTGTGAAAGTGGAAGGGGGCCGTCCTTTGGGCCCCCCGTCCCTAATAGTCCCTACGGCACAGTGGACGTAAAGCAACGTTTAACTCGGGCCCTCCCCGCTCAGGGCTGTGTTTAAAGTGGAGGTGGCCGTCCTGGGCCCCCCTCCCAAAGTCCCCACGGTCCAGTGGGGGCCCTAAAGCAACGTTCAACTTGAATTTTCCGTTTAGGAGCTTGTGAAAGTGGAGGGGGCCGGGCCTGGGCCCCCGGGCCCTTTAAAAACCCTAACCGGGGCTCTCCTTTGGAAAAAACGTTCAACTCGGGCCCCCCCCAGTCAGGAGCTTTTGTGAAAGTGGGGGGTGGCCGTCCTGGGCCCCCCTCCCAAATCCCCCCCCGGTCACAGTGGACGTAAAGCAACGTTCAACTCGGGCCCCCCCGCTCAGGAGCTGTGTGAAAGTGGAGGTTTGGCCCTCCTGGGCCCCCCCCCTAATGCCCCACGGTCACAGTGGACGTAAAAACAACGTTCCCCCCCTCCCCAGCCCCAGGGCTTTTGAAAGTGGAGGTGGCCGTCCTGGGCCCCCGTCCCTAAAAGTCCCCCCCGGTCACAGTGGACTTTAAAACAACTTCAACTTGGGCCCCCCAGAACTGGGAAACTTTTGTGAAAGTGGAGGTGGCCGTCCTGGGCCCCCGTCCCTAACCCCCCCGGTCACAGTGGACGTAAAGCAACGGGGAAACTCCGGGGCCCCCCCAGCCCCAGGGCTGTTGTGAAAGGGGGAGGTGGCCGTCCTGGGCCCCCCTCCCTAATAGTCCCTACGGTCCCGTGGACGTAAAACAAAGTTAACCAAAATGTCCCTCAGGAGCTGTGTGAAAGTGGAGGGGGCCGTCCTGGGCCCCCGTCCCTAATAGTCCCCACGGTCACAGTGGACGTAAAAACAACGTTTAACTCGGGCCCCTCAGAGCTCAGGGGGTGTGTGAAAGTGGAGGTGGCCGTCCGGGCCCCCCCCCTTGTCCCCACGGGCACAGTTTGGGCGTAAAGCAACGTTCAATTAACCCCAGGAGCTGTGTGAAAATGGAGGTGGCCGTCCTGGGCCCCCCCTCCCCAATAGTCCCCACGGTCACAGTGGACGTAAAGCAACGTTCAACTCGGGGCCCCCCCAGCTCAGGAGGGGTTTTGTGGAAAAAAGGGGGTGGGCCCTCCTGGGCCCCCGTCCCTAATAGTCCCCACGGTCCCGTGGACGTAAAACAACGTTCAACTCGGGCCCTCCCAGCTCAGGAGCTGTGTAAAAGTGGAGGTGGCCGTCCTGGGCCCCCGTCCCTATAGTCCCCACGGTCACAGTGGACGTAAAGCAACGTTCAACTCGGGCCCTCCCAGCTCAGGAGCTGTTTTGGAAAGTGGAGGTGGCCGTCCTGGGCCCCCGTCCCTAATAGTCCCCACGGCCCCCGTGGACGTAAAGCAACGTTCAACTCGGGCCCTCCCAGCTCAGGAGCTGTGTGAAAGTGGAGGTGGCCGTCCTGGGCCCCCGCCCCTAATAGTCCCCACGGTCACAGTGGACGTAAAGCAACGTTCAACTCGGGCCCTCCCAGCTAAAGAGCTGTGTGAAAGTGGAGGTGGCCGTCCTGGGCCCCCGTCCCTAATAGTCCCCCGGTCACAGTGGACGTAAAGCAACGTTCAACTGGGGCCCTCCCAGCTCAGGAGCTGTGGAAAGTGGAGTGGCCGTCTTGGGCCCCCCGTCCCTAATAGTCCCCACGGTCACAGTGGACGTAAAGCAACGTTCAACTCGGGCCCTCCCGCTCAGGAGCGTGTGAAAGTGGAGGTGGCCGTCCTGGGCCCCCGTCCCTAATAGTCCCCACGGTCACAGTGGACGTAAAGCAACGTTCAACTCGGGCCCTCCCAGCTCAGGAGCTGTGTGAAAGTGGAGGTGGCCGTCCTGGGCCCCCGTCCCTAATAGTCCCTACGGTCACAGTGGACGTAAAGCAACGTTCAACTCGGGCCCTCCCAGCTCAGGAGCTGTGTGAAAGTGGAGGTGGCCGTCCTGGGCCCCCGTCCCTAATAGTCCCTACGGTCACAGTGGACGTAAAGCAACGTTCAACTCGGGCCCTCCCAGCTCAGGAGCTGTGTGAAAGTGGAGGTGGCCGTCCTGGGCCCCCGTCCCTAATAGTCCCCACGGTCACAGTGGACGTAAAGCAACGTTCAACTCGGGCCCTCCCAGCTCAGGAGCTGTGTGAAAGTGGAGGTGGCCGTCCTGGGCCCCCGTCCCTAATAGTCCCCACGGTCACAGTGGACGTAAAGCAACGTTCAACTCGGGCCCTCCCAGCTCAGGAGCTGTGTGAAAGTGGAGGTGGCCGTCCTGGGCCCCCGTCCCTAATAGTCCCTACGGTCACAGTGGACGTAAAGCAACGTTCAACTCGGGCCCTCCCAGCTCAGGAGCTGTGTGAAAGTGGAGGTGGCCGTCCTGGGCCCCCGTCCCTAATAGTCCCTACGGTCACAGTGGACGTAAAGCAACGTTCAACTCGGGCCCTCCCAGCTCAGGAGCTGTGTGAAAGTGGAGGTGGCCGTCCTGGGCCCCCGTCCCTAATAGTCCCTACGGTCACAGTGGACGTAAAGCGACACTGAACCGGAACTAGGAGAAACAACGCGGTTTGGAGGTTTGGCTCTGTCCTAGCAGACGTTCCTTGGTGGGGGCTTTAGGACCCAAACTTTCCAAGCAAGGGAAATACAAGTGGCAATGTGGACAAAGCGGTAGAAGTACACAGGTTTATGTAAAACAGTCCGTGTTGTTGCTCGTGTCCGCATCAAGGTTTTCATACTGCCCGGCAGTTTGCGGAGGACAAGGGTCTGGTGAAGGATGAAAGGACAACTGAAAGGTTATCGTCTTTTGTGCACACCAATACCTCTCTTTTGGGTTGCTGATGTCAGACAGAGAGACGGTGGAGGTGTGTGTGTGGTGGGGGTGGGGGTGGGGTGGGGGGGGGGGGGGGGGGAGGGAGAGACCGAGGCAGAGACGGCGTTTTTGCAACAGCATAGCGTCGTTGACAGGGCCTGGAGAGAGTCGCAAGTTCAGTGCCGCTCCGCGTCCACAGACCGTATTAAGGGCTGAGGGAAAGGAGCCCAGGACGGCACCTCGTCCTTCACACGGCCCCTCACGTCTGCCGGGAGTAAAAACTAAACTTTACCTTGTGCTCATTTTGGCAATCCAATCCCCCACCCCCCAACCCCAACCCGTTTTTGTTTTTTGTTTTTTAACCGTTTTTCAGCTCATTTTTATATATATATATATATTTATATATATATATATATTTATTTATATATTTATATATATATTTATTTATATTTTTATATATATATTTATCAATTCAACAATCTGTTCATGCCCATTTTCTAAATCCAACCCCTTTTCCTGCCCATTTTTACAATACAGCCGTTTTCTTTCTGCCCATCCTTACAATCCAACCATTTCTTCTGCCCACGTTTACAAAATCCAACCATTTTTTCTGCCCATGTTTACACAATCCAACCATTTGTTCCGCCCATGTTTACACAATCCAACCATTTCTTCTGCCCATGTTTACACAATCCAACCATTTGTTCTGCCCATGTTTACACAATCCAACCATTTGTTCCGTCCATTTTTACAATGCAACTGTTTTCTCCCGACCATTTTTTACAATCCAACTTTTTCCGCCCCAAACAGCTTATCTCTCTCTCTCTCTCTCTCTCTCTCTCTCTCTCTCTATATATATATATATATATATATATATATATATATATATCTCTATATATGCAGCTGCAGAAGAAAGGGACAAAGCGCGCGGTATCAGCTACAATTCATCCCAACGCAAGACGGGAAACAAATCCCTCTCTCATACACATCCTTTCTCTTCTCTCTTTCTCTCGCTCCCCCCCTTTTATAATTTTTTTTGGATATACAGAATAGGTCCAGAGCAGTTTGCAGACATGTAGGTGGCGGAGGAATAGGAAGGGAGAGCGCGCACAGTGCACGTGTAGGGCTGTGGGCAAAACCCACTGAAGCGCAGTTCCAGAGCTGGTCTGGCACCCAAACGCCTGCGGCGGTAGTTGTGAAAGACGGCACCCTGTGTCAACCGACCTCCACATCCCCCCCCCCAGCCCCTCCCCCACCCCCACACCTTCCCCCCACCCCCCCCCCCCCCCCCCCCCCCCCCCCCCCCCCAGCCCCCCTACTTCTCCCTGACTGCTTTCCTTTCAGGGTTTCGCTGTTCTCCGCCCCCGTTCTTTCTCTTCCTTAGCAATCTCACAATCTCAGCTCCGTATCACACACTGCCCCCCTCCCCTGCAGCCACCCACCCTTCCATTCATTCATTTTCCGACGCTCAGCACTACCACCCACCCTTCCATTCATTCATTTTCCGACGCTCAGCACAACCACCTACCCTTCCATTCATTCCTTTTCTGACACTCAGCACAACCACCTACCCTTCCATTCATTCCTTTTCTGACACTCAGCACAACCACCTACCCTTCCATTCATTCCTTTTCTGACACTCAGCACAACCACCTACCCTTCCATTCATTCCTTTTCTGACACTCAGCACAACCACCTACCCTTCCATTCATTCCTTTTCTGACACTCAGCACAACCACCTACCCTTCCATTCATTCCTTTTCTGACACTCAGCACAACCACCCACCTACCCATCAGTTCATTCCTTTTCTGACACTCAGCACAACCACCTACCCTTCCATTCATTCCTTTTCTGACACTCAGCACAACCACCTACCCTTCCATTCATTCCTTTTCTGACACTCAGCACAACCACCCACCTACCCATCATTCATTCCTTTTCTGACACTCAGCACAACCACCTACCCTTCCAGTCATTCCTTTTCTGACACTCAGCACAACCACCTACCCTTCCATTCATTCCTTTTCTGACGCTAAGTTTCAAGGTCTCGGAGATCAGGGGGAGAGGGAGAGGGAGAGAGGAGGGAGAAAAGAGAGCAGAGGGAGAGGGAGAGAGGAGGGAGGAGGGAGGAAAGAGATCATATTATATACATATATATCGGTCACTGGAAACAACATCGTAACAGATACGCCATGCACTCTGCTTGTCCCGTATAACTCCGTTCCCTGGAAAAAGAGCTGCTTTAGATTAGATTTGCCGGATAGGATGTTAAGAAGATTTGCCGGACAGGATGTTAAGAAGATTTGTCGGACAGGATGTTAAGAAGATTTGTCGGACAGGATGTTAAGAAGATTTGTCGGATAGGATGTTAAGAAGATTTGCCGGACAGGATGTTAACCTCCACGTACTGAGGAATGAGGGTCAGAATACAACAGCTCAGTCTGTACAGCGTCGGGCTGAAAAGCCAAGAGCTGTACTGACCCGGATTCCATTCCACGGTGCAGCAAGGGAGTTTTTCCCAGTCTTAGTTTCAGTGGAGACTTTTACGGTGTTCGCACAGCCCGCGTGTGTACCCGCATGCATGGACGTCTGTGCACACGTCAGAGATCCCAAACACTGGCAGGGGCACCGTGCGGCACATTTGTATTTTTGCAGAAATGTTATTCATAGTCTTGGAGAGAGAGAGAGAGGAGGGGGAGGAGAGAGAGAGAGGGGGGGGGGGGAGGGGGGGGGAACAACAAAAACCTATGGCCAGCAGAGAGAACAAGCAAGGTCCGGAGGGCTTTAATTCTCTATACCAAGCCCTCCACATCCCTTTCTTCCCCCATCCCCTCCCTCTCCCCCACTCCCCCCCCAACATCACCGCACCCCCCCCTCCCTCCTCCCCTCCTTCTCCCCCCCCCACTCCCCCCCCCCCACATCACCGCACCCCCACCCCCGTCCCCAGCCTGCCTCCCAGTTCCCACTGTATGTCTGGTCTCTTGGGGCAGTTCCATTCACTCCCAGCTAACCTGCTTTATCTCCACTCGCACCGCTACCCACACTCCCAGCATCGCTTTCCAGCACCTTCTTCCAAAGGAGAGGAGAAAAGATGTCGCAAACCAGTGCTTGCGGTTTGACCACCACCACCACCACCACCACCACCACCACCACCATGAGCACAGACTTTGCCACGAGTGGCAGCCAGCCCAAGTTCCTAATCTTAGTCTGCAAGGATAAAATAACTGTCTTTTTCTCAGCACCAGACTGACGAAGTAAGAAGCGGAAACAGCTATTTTGCTCACTTCGATGACTGAATGAATAAGAACGAAGATGAAAAGAAGAAGACTATTTTTGGCACAGAGTGCCTTCCTCAGCCACAAACGGCACCAGACACCAGACACCAGACACCAGACACCAGACTGTCTCGACACGCGCATGACGCGGACTGGAGAGGCCGAGGATGCTGACATGCACGAGACAAAATGTTGCGCGGTACGAGTGGAGATGGGTGGGTGGGGGTGGTGGTGGTGGTGGTACATGTGTCGTGAAAGGGAGGGGTGCGTGTGGAGCGGGGTGGGGGTGGGGGTGGGGCGTGGGGGCGAGGGGGAGAGGGAGAATGTGAGATATCTCATTACATCTGTAGGGAATACAGTGAGAGGCTGACAGCAGTGTGGGCGTGTCTCAATGAGCTACAGGACCTTCAGTTTACGTGGGAAAGCATCAGGATGGGTAAACACTATCAAAAAACAACAACAGCACACACACGCACGCACGCTCGCACTGGCTGAACTGGACACTCAAGTAGCACTGTTCTTGCGGCGACTGTAGCGCTCTATAAAACTACGCGAACATTCAAACAACACCTACACCGGTAAGACTGGCAACTCATGTAGCGCTGCTCTTGCGGCTGCTGTAGCAATAGATACCTAGGTGAACACTACACACAGCACCACACAATTCAGTTAGCGCTGCTCTTGCGGCTGCTACCGACCCAAAATACAGCCAATGGAATTTGCGGGGATTCGAGGGATTAACGAAGGGTAGGAAAACAACAGAAGGAGTGGAGGGAAGAAAGCGACGACGGCAGCGGTGAGGAAAGAAAGAAAAAGAGGAGAAAGAAGAAGAGAAGAAGAGGAGGAGGAGGAGAAGGAAGGAGGAGGAAGAAGGAGGAGAAAGAAGAAGAGAAGAAGAGGAGGAGGAGGAGAAGGAAGGAGGAGGAGAAAGAAGAAGAGAAGAAGAGGAGGAGGAAAAAGAAGAAGAAGAGAAGGAAGAGGAGGAAGACAAGAAAGGAGGAAGAGGAGGAAGAAGAGGAGGAAGTTGAGAAGGAGGAAAAATTAATAAGAGAAGGAAGAGGAGAAGGAAGAGGAGGAGGAAGAGGAGGAGGAAAATAAGAGAAGAGGAGGAGGAAAAGAAGGGAGGAGGAGGAAGAAGAGAAGAGAAGGAAGAAGAGGAGGAGGAGGAGAAAGAAGGAGGAGAAGGAAGGAGGAGGAATAAGAAGAAATGAAGGAGAGAGAGAGAAGGAAGGAAGGAGGAGGAAAATATGAGAATGAAGAGGAGAAGGAGGAAAATAAGGAAGGAGGAGGAAGAAAAGAAGAGGAGAAGGAAGATGAGGAGGAGGAGGAGAAAGAAGGAGGAGAAGGAAGGAGGAGGAAATATAAGAGAAGGAGGGAGAGAAGGAAGGAAGGAGGAGGAAATATAAGAGAAGGAGGGAGAGTAGGAAGGAAGGAGGAGGAAATATAAGAGAAGGAGGGAGAAAAGGAAGGAAGGAGGAGGAATATAAAGAAGGAGGGAGAAGGAAGGAAGGAGGAGGAAATAAAGAGAAGGAGGGAGAGAAGGGAAAGGGAAGGAGGAGGAAATATAAGAGAAGGAGGGAGAAAGGAAGGAAGGAGGAGGAAATATAAGGAAGGAGGGAAGAAGGAAGGAAGGAGGGGAAATATAAGAGAAGGAGGGAGAAAGGAAGGAAGGAGGAGGAAAATAAGAAAGGAGGGAGAGAAGGAAGGAGAGGAAATATAGGAAGGGGAGAAAAGAAGGAAGGAGGAGGAATAAGAGAGAAGGAGGGAGAGAAGGAAGGAAGGAGGAAGAAGAAGAGAAGGAGGGAGAGAAGGAAGGAAGGAGGAAGAAGAAGAGAAGGAGGGAGAGAAGGAAGGAAGGAGGAAGAAGAAGAGAAGGAGGGAGAGAAGGAAGGAAGGAGGAGGAAATATAAGAGAAGGAGGGAGAGAAGGAAGGAAGGAAGGAGGAAGAAGAAGAGAAGGAGGGAGAGAAGGAAGAAGAGATGCTCAAACCCCCGGCATCACGCAGCCCAAAAGGTCATCGACCTCTTGACCCGCTTTGACCCGTCCACAAAACGCCTCTCAGGACCGGCTCAAAAACAGGAACCATGACACCACCACCACCACCACCACCACCACCACCGACCGGCCCTGGATCTGATCTGTGTGACAGCATGCACAGCCACGCTCACTGTTTGCCACCTCTCTATTCAACTCCGCCTTACACACCAACACACAAGGGGGTGGGGGAAGAGAGAGAGAGAGAGAGAGAGAGAGAGAGAGAGAGAGAGAGAGAGAGAGAGAGAGAGAGAGAGAGAGAGAGAGAGAGAGAGAGAGAGAGAGACAGACAGACAGACAGACAGACAGACAGGAAGAGGAGAAGGAGGAAAGACAAAAGACAAAGAAGGACGGGGAGGAAGAAGAAGACGGGAAGGGGGGGGGGCATCAACAGGTCACTGTGCGCAACAAACACGAGGCACACCCGCCACCACCACCCCTCCCCACCCCCCCTCCCCCAACCCCCTCCCCTGCTCAGCAAACCCGCAGACAGAATGCCCAAAACGACTGGAGCTTGGCCGTCCACCAAGTATCGAGCAGAGTGTGGGTAAATATTTGGAAACTTGTCCTTTCACACCACACGATCGTCGTATCGAGCTCACAGATAACAACACAAACAGGGAAATAGTGCACGCTGTGGAGACTTTGCGCTCGCATAGGTCGGAACACGTTGTGGGAGGGATCCCCTCTCTCTCTCTTCTTCATCGAGCTTCTACACGGCATGGGTCAAATAACTGTTTTACCGGCCGCGCCCTCGTAATGTCCAGTTTAAGACAAGCGTTGCTTTTTCTGGATCCTCAACCTGCAATGCACTCCCACCCAGATTAAAAACGTTTAGTTCACTATGCAATTTTAAAATCAATTTGCGTAAGTTCCTACACTCTGCGCTATCCTAGACCTGTATTTGTATGACTTTAATATAATGAAACACCACGTCCTTATATGCAGTTTTGATACGCATCAGTGTGGATAACATGTCTCCGTCAGGTTATATTGCCTGTGACATTCAGTAACCTAGTTGTGCCTATTGTCACTTGTATTGCTAGTATTGATGTTGCTACCGTTTTGTAATACTGTGTGAGTTTTGAAAGTGTCATTAATAATCTCTATATGTGTTGTCTGTGTAGCTTAGCAAGGACAGATTGTAAGAATAGGCTATTGCCTAAAATCTCAACCCTTGAGTAATAAAGTTCTCTTAACCTAGTCTCTCCTCTCTCTCTCTCTCTTCTAAAGCCTCTCTTCTTCTCGTCTCTCTCTCTCTCTCTCCAAAGACACTACTCTCTCTCTCACAAGTCACTGCGGTCCTCTCTCTCTCTCCTAAAGATACTACTCTCCCTCGCTCCATGTCACTGCGGCCTTCTCTCTCTTCTCAAAGATACACCCCGCTCCACCACTCGCCTCCTCTCTCTCCCCCCCCCCCCCTCCCCACCACCCCCCCAAGAAACTATAAGCCCCTCCGCCCCTCCCCCCCCCCTTTCCCCTTTCTCCGAAAACACTACGCTCTCTGTCCCTATCCCGCCCTCTTTCTGCCCTCCCCACAAACATTGTTTTGATCGTGAAGGAGGAATGTCCAACACGGTCACTTGGGGACAGGTTTAATTAGGTGGGGCGGTGCGCAGCCACATGTGAAAGGAAGGGCCCAACAAGTTGCCGAGGGCCAGCCGGTGGAACCATTTTGACAATTCTGTTAGAGTCACGCGTGGAAACAGCGCCTTAAATTGTTTGGAGAAGAAGAAGAGAAGAAGAAGAAGAAGAAAGAGGAGGAGGAGGAGGAGGAAGAAAAAGAGAGAGAGAGGGGGGGGGGGGGGGGAGTGGGGAAAGGGGGCAGGGGAGGACAGAAATACAGACTCCTCGGAAAAAGCAGAGGAAGGGATACGGAGAAAGATAACGACAACGAAGACGACGGGTTATTCAAAACAAGACGACCTCAATCAACGACAACGAAGAAGAAGAAGAGGAGGAAGAAGAAGACCGTTTAGACAGTAATTATTAACGTCCGTCCGTCCAAGTTAACGGACACTCCGAAACATCATTCACTATCGTTCTGGATCCGGACTTTAAGTTTTTGAAGATCTATCTAAAATAGATATAAAAGGTGGAGAGGCGTGGGGTGGGAAGAGAGAAAAAAAAGAAAAAGTCGAGTCTGTTTGACTTGAGTTACCATCTTGCCTCCAGTCATGACCTTCCCAAAGGTCGGAGGGTGCACCGAAAACTATCCACTTTCTTTTCACACTGACATAAAAAAGAACACACACACACACACACACACACACACACACACACATTGAGTCGGCACGGACAGCAAAAAGGCTTACATTTTGACCTTACGCAGCCGTGGAGCAAAAGGTGCACCAAGCCACGTGCATGCGTGCCGGGAAATACCACAACTGACAAACTGGTTCATGCCTGGTGCACGGGGAACGCGAATAAAGTTTAAAGAAGAAGAAGAAGAAGAAGAAAAATGCAGCGCTGAACAAAATGACTAACGCTATGCGTCAATCATTTTTATGAACGCCGACCATAGAAGTTTCCTGCACGCGAGGAATTTCGTCATCAGTGTGAACACCAGGCCGTCATTCAAACACTGCTTTGTACACACACGTGACGTCAGTCAAGTGTATTCACCACCACCACCACCCCTCCTCTGCTTCCCCCCTTCTACTCCACTACCCCCCCACCCCCCACCCCCCCACCAAATTTCTGTTTGTCGAACGAAATCTTTGTCAGGTTGTAAACGCCAGCTTCGCTTGAAGTGATGACACGTCACCAATGGCCTCAATCCGCGCGATCCGACCCGACCAGACCCGACCCGACCAGACCAGACCAGACCAGACCAGACCAGACCCGACCCAACACGACATTCTTCTCCGGCCTCAAATCAGCCAAAGTGCACATAACTCGGAAAGGCGTTTGACAGCAGACGACAATGTGACTGAGTGTGTGGGTGGGTCTGTGTTCGATTCTTTAGCCGACAGAAGCGAGAAAGAAAGAAGAAAAGAAGAAAAAGAAAAAAAGTAAAGAAAATGACAGTCATGATCTAAGAGTAAACAGGTCTGTGGGTGCAGCAAGGAACATCTTGTATTAAACGCCGATAAGCAATATTTCAGATCCAAGAACTTGTCTTGAATCGATCCGAGACATGCGCTTAATTTAAATCCCAGGCCAATAGCAGTCACTACTGTGGTGTCCATAAACCTTAAAAGTCTCTGTCCCCACAAATAGCAGTCACTACTGTAGTGTCCATAAACCTTAAAAGTCTCTGTCCCCAAACAAAAAGTACCCCCCCCCCCCCCCCCCCCCTCCGTCCAAGGAGCAGCTATTAAATACCGATTAGCAAAATGCAGATTGAAGAACTGGCCTTGAATCGATCGGAGACCTGCGTTGAAACCAAGCAGGCCCAGAACACTTGCTGAGGTGTCGATAAACTTTCAAAGTAGCCGTCGCCGCAGAACCCGGTATGCCCCATTTAAGATCGCCACAAAAAGTACCCCCCAAAAGTACCTATTGCTGCACTATCACCACCAGAATGATTTCAGGATTAAGATGAGCAGCGGTGCGAGTCACTTTAATGTTTTATTGACTGTGAGGGGAAAAGTCACTAAAAAACAATGTCCATAAACCACAACTTTTTTTCCTTTTCTCTTTTTAAGAGAAATGAGAACCGAAGCAAAATGGAACCGAGGTCTTTCTGCTTTACCAGCCTTCGCCGATTATAATCAACAGTGTGCGCCTTACCGCTGGAGACCTTGACGTAGCCTGAATTTCTATCCAGAGCGGTTGCGTGATTGGTAATATAATATTGCCTTCCCTGAAGAGTCAATTCAGTGAGGCAATGGAAACAGGTTCTTAAGACGGAAATGTGACAACGTCGAGTGCAGAAGGTTTAAAACTGATGAAAAGAATTCTTTAAAGAAAAGGAAAGGGTGGCTGGTGGTAGCAATGGAGGGTGTAGTGATGGTGGTGGATGGTGGTGTTTTTGACGGAGAAAGCCTATTTAAAGGGGCCGCCTCCCGATTTTCCGTGGAGTGTATCATTCTGTCCCCTGCGGACAATGGAAACGAAACTGTACGATGAAGAGAAAGTGGTCTGGGTGTGCTTCTTTTATTAACCCGGGAAGTAAAGAGGCCGTGTATTAACCCGGGAAGTAAAGAGGCCGTGTATTAACCCGGGAAGTAAAGAGGCCATGTATTTTCCCTGGTATCTGTTACCACTCTCTATCTGCTTCTATCCCTCAGTCTTTCTTTCATTCCATTATCAATCTCTGTTCTTGTTGTCGTTTTATTTTACAATTTAGAATCGATCCCTTATCTCGTACGTGCTGCGTGTGAGGGGGAGAGAGAGAGGGGGGGGGGCAGACAGGGGGGGAGCGGGGAGGGGGGAGGAGAGAGGAGAAGGAGAGAGAGAGGGGGAGACAGTGAGGGGGGGAGAGAGAGAGGAGGGGGGGGCAGACAGGGAGACGGGAGGGGGAGAGGGAGAAGCGAGAGAGAGAGAGGGGGGAGAGCAGGTGAGGAGGGGAGAGAGGAGGGGGGGCGGGCAGACAGGAGACGGGGGAGGACAGGGAGGGGGGAGGGAGAAGGAGGGCAGAGAGGAGGAGGGGAGGGAGAGGGAGAGAGGAGAGAGAGAGGTAGAGGAGGGGGAGAGAGGGGAGGGGGCAGACAGGGAGACAGACGGGGAGAGGGAGAAGGAGAGAGAGAGGGGGGAGACAGTGAGGGGGGAAGAGAGAGAGAGGGGAGAGGGGGGGGCAGACAGGGGAGACGGGGAGGGGGAGAGGGAGAAGGAGAGGAGAGAGGGGAGGGGGGAGAAGTGAGGGGAGAGAGAGAGAGGGGTGGGGAGGAGAGAGGGAGACGGAGGAGAAGGGAGAGGGAGAAGGAGAGAGAGAGGGGGAGACAGTGAGGGGGAGAGAGAGAGGGGGGGAGGGGAGACAGGGAGAGGGGGAGAGAGAGGGAGAAGGAGGAGAGAGAGAGGGTGGGGGGCAGACAGTGAGGGGGGAGAGAGGAGAGGGAGAGAGAATGAGAGAGGGGGGGGGCAGACAGGGAGGGGACGGGGAGGGAGAGAGGGGGGGGAGAGAGAGAGGGGGAGAGAGAGAGAGGGGAGAGAGGGGGGCAAAGAGGGGAGAGAGAGAGAGGGAGAGAGAGGGGAGAGAGGGGGAGAGAGGAGGGAAGAGAGAGAGAGAGAGAGAGAGGAGAGAGAGAGAGAGAGAGAGAGAGAGAGAGAGAGAGAGAGAGAGTCAACATGTGCAGCGCCGTGTAGAAAAAGGCAGACAAGAGGAGGTCACCGCTTTGGGGAACTCGGGTCAAATACCTGGCTACAAAGGCGCTCACCGGAGGGGCAAGGGAGGGAGAAGGAAGGAAGGAAGGAAGGAAGAGAGGGAGTCAGAAGACCCGGGACGGGAGGGAGGGGGCGGGGGAGGCGGGGGAGAGAGGGTGGGAGGGGGGTGGGGGAGGGGTGGGGGAGGGGGGTGGGGGGAGGGGGTGGGGGGAGGGGGGTGGGGGAGGGGGGTGGGGGGAGGGGGGTAGGAAAGAGTAAACTGTACCCGCAAGAGCCGAAATCGTCAAAAGCCGCGTTGAAGTCGGCTACAGGCGATGTAGTATAGATCGGCACAACTATAGCTATATGTAAATTTCACATCAGCACAACTATAGCTATATGTAAATTTCACATCAGCACAACTATAGCTGCATGTAAATTTCAGATCAGCACAACTATAGCTACATGTAAATTTCACATCGGCGCAACAATAGCTTCATGTAAGTATTACATCGGCACAACTACCGCTACTTGTAAATTTCACATCAAAGTGTGACCGAAAGAATAGTTTTCTTTCGTCTTCTTAAAAAAAGAAAAAGAAAAAAAGAACAGAAAATTAGGAGGCTCAAATCTAATCCCAAAAGCACAAAGAGTTCGGGTAATAAATGTTGTTAAACAAAAAATATACAGAAGTAATAGTAAAAAATATCCGTGAATATATCTTGTGCCTCTAAGCATTTAAGGCACGGCGATGTAAACAGAGCACTGAGCGGGCTTTGAAGAAGTAATTGATACCACAGTAATTATCATGCTATGGCGGAAATCGTTAAAAAAAAAAGAAGCATAGAAACTTGATTTACGCATCTCTCACACACCCATCACACACACACACACACACACACACACACACACACACACACACACACACACACACACCCAAAAGGTCTAAGCAACAACAACAACAACAACAACAAGAACACAGCCAACGGACTCCGCGAGCGTTCGGAGCGAGCACTGAATGAAAGGATGTGCAACGGCCATCTTCGCGCGGAGTTGAGTGCATGATCTGAGAGATAATTCAATCAGCGCATATCCTGCTGAAAGGGTTCGCTCACTTCCGTTGAGAAATAGACACGGCTGTGAAGCGAGAGCGTGAGAGACATTTTCGATAGTGAAGTGGCAGTCATTTCGATCGTGTGAACTTGGGAAGAAGCTGGTGCAAAACTGGGTGACCTCTGTGGGTGCGAGTGTGTGTGTGTGTGTGTGTGTGTGTGTGTGTGTGTGAGAGAGAGAGAGAGAGAGAGAGAGAGGGGAGAGAGAGAGAGAGAGAGAGAGAGAGAGAGGAGGTGTGGTTGTGTGTGTGTGTGTGTGAGAGAGAGAGAGAGAGAGAGAGAGAGAGAGAGAGAGAGAGAGAGAGAGAGAGAGAGAGAGGAGAGAGAGAGAGAGGGTGGGTGGTGTGTGTGTGTGTGTGTGGAGAGAGAGAGAGAGAGAGAGAGAGAGAGAGAGAGAGAGAGAGAGAGAGAGAGAGAGGAGAGAGAGAGAGAGAGAGAGAGAGAGAGAGGAGAGATGTGTGTGTGTGTGTTGTGTGTGTGGGAGAGAGAGAGAAGAGAGAGAGAGAGAGAGAGAGGAGAAAGAGAGAGAGGAAAAGGAGAGAGAGAGAGAGAGAGAGGAAGTGTGTGTGTGTGTGTGCCAAGTTGTAGGCTGCTCATTGTTGTCTGGCAGGGAGGGAAAGACTGTGTTGTGCCGGCGTCCCGTTATTGTTCGTGCACCCGGCATTCGGGTGATGGGAGGAAGGGGGTGGAGAGGGAGAGAGAAGGGGTGGGGGTGGGGGTGGGGGAGTTCAACTCTCCCCTCCCCAGACGAGGCATAGCGCTACACAACCTAGCAACTCCGCTCAGAATAGCAACCTCTAGTCTCTTACTGCTTGCTGCCTGTCAGCCACGCATGTGTGTGTGTGTGTACCACTGTGTGTGTGTGTGTGTGTGTGTGTGTGTGTGTGTGTACCACTCTGGCTGTGTGTGTGTCGTGGTGGTGGTGTGTGTATGTGTGTGTGTGTGACCACTGTTGTGTGGTTGTGTGCCTGTGTGTGTGTGTGTGTGTTGTGTGTGGTGTGTGTGTGTGTGTGTGGTACCACTGTGTGTGTGTTAGTGTGTGTACGTGTGTGTACTGTGTGTGTGTGTGTGTGTGTGTGTGTGTGTGTGTGTGTGTGTGTGTGTGTATGTGTGTGTGTAGTGTGTGTGTATCGTGTGTGTTCGTGTGGTGTACCACTATGTGTGTGTGTGTGTCATGTGTGTGTGTGCTGTGGTGGTGTGGTGTGGGTGTGTTGTGTGTGGTGTTGCCTGGTGTGTGTGTGTGCGTGTGTGTGTGTGGTGTGTGTGTGTGTGTGTGAGAGAGAGAGAGAGATGAGAGAGAGAGAGAGACGAGAGAGAGAGAGAGAGAGAGAGAGAGAGAGAGAGAGAGACAGACAGACAGACAGACAGACAGACAGACAGACAGACAGACAGACAGACAGGCGCCCGACCCAGCAATGAAACACCAACGCTCAGTGACGCATTGCTACCCAATTTCTCTTCAAGTCACGCCAAGCAAATAGTGTGTGTAATGGCGCCTACGAGATAATAAAAGAATGGTGTGTGTAATGGCGCCTACAAGATAATAAAAGAATGGTGTGTGTAATGGCGCCTACGAGATAATAAAAGAATGGTGTGTAATGGCGCCCTACGAGATAATAAAAGAATGGGGTGTGTAATGGCGCCCTACAGATAATAAAAGAATGGTGTGTGTAATGGCGCCCTACGAGATAATAAAAGAACGGGGTGTGTAATGGCGCCCTACGAGATAATAAAAGAATGGTGTGTGTAATGGCGCCCTACGAGATAATAAAAGAATGGTGTGTGTAATGGCGCCCTACGAGATAATAAAAGAACAGGGTGTGTAATGGCGCCCTACGAGATAATAAAAGAATGGGGTGTGTAATGGCGCCCTACGAGATAATAAAAGAATGGGGTGTGTAATGGTGCCCTACGAGATAATAAAAGAAGGGGTGTAATGGTGCCCTACGAGATAATAAAAGAATGGTGTGTGTAATGGCGCCCTACGAGATAATAAAAGAAGGGGTGTAATGGTGCCCTACGAGATAATAAAAGAATGGTGTGTGTAATGGCGCCCTACGAGATAATAAAAGAATGGGTGTGTAATGGCGCCCTACGAGATAATAAAAGAAGGGGTGTGTAATGGCGCCCTACGAGATAATAAAAGAATGGGGTGTGTAATGGCGCCCTACGAGATAATAAAAGAATGGGGTGTGTAATGGCGCCCTACGAGATAATAAAAGAACGGACTGCCCTCGTTAGCCGACACTCGCACAAGCAAGGTCACAAGGTCACAGAGATGAAACGGCCACGCTGTCACCTTCCGGTGATAAATAATTAGGCTATGTGAAAGGGAACAACTGAAACATGACAGGCTGTCTCAAAAAACAAAAACAGCAGAGAGAGAGAGAGAGAGAGAGAGAGAGAGAGAGAGAGAGAGAGAGAGAGAGAGAGAGAGAGAGAGAGAGAGAGAGAGAGAGAGAGAGAGAGAGAGAGAGAGAGAGGAGGAGAGAGAGAGAGCTTTTAAACAATGCTGGAGTTCTATCAAATGTCTCTTGTACTAATCCCCCCCCCCCCCCCCCCCCCCCCCCCTCTCCCACAGCCTTACCCCTGCATCACTCCAGTTCAGCCTACTGCCCGGTGTGAAAAATTAATCCTACCCCCCCACCCCCCAACCCCTCCGCCTCCCCCCTCCCAGCAACTTTGCCTGAAGCATTTCTCTTTCTATATACGAACAATGCCATTAACTGGACAGAACAAGGCCCTGGCGAATCCGGCATGCGAATGTCTTGAATACTTCACAAAAAGAATTCCAACACAAATCACGATAAAATCTTGCCCCGTCGCGATACAGTATCATCATCATCTGCATCATTATTCATTCATGTACCGCTCACTTTTCCTAGTGGCACCCATCTGCTCGTGCCGTATAATATTATAATTATATCATTCACAAGGGTGAAGAGAGCGTGGCGTATGCGTCTGCATTCATCAGCATAAACTCTAATTAGGGACGTAGTTTTACATGCTGCATTAATTAGCACACTGGAGGAGAAGAAGGAGATGAAGTGAGAAAAAGGAAAAGAAAAAACGGAAAAAACGGGGTAGGGGTGGGGGTGGGGGGTGGGGGGGTTGGGGGGGGGGGGGGGGGGGGAACTTGTTTCAGCCTCAACGAAAACAATACAGGACACTCGTTTTTGTCTTGTACTCGAAATATAAAACACAATGAAAGTATCAAGAGTTCAAAAACTGCTAACACGAAGTAACACATTGAACGGCCGGTCAATTTTGACAATGGGTTTCAACCCCCCCCCCCCCCCCCCCCCCCCCCAACCCCAACCCCCCTCCGCGTGCCTCTCACGTGATGGTCAACACTAACGGCATGAAGCAATCAGACGTCAGCCACTTTGACAATTTACTTCAGAACACACCCACGTCTACCTCTGACGTAATCGTCAGCAATGACGACACGACCCATGACGTGTCAGAAAGTCTGACAATTTACTTCACAATACAACCTCACGTACGTTGCCTTTCACAGAGTCGTGAACACGGGCGAAATCAGGCAAATGACAGCTTAGCCAGTCTAACAATTTACATCACAATACAAGCTCACGTACGGTGCCTTTCACAGAGTCGTGAACACGGGCGGAATCAGGCAAATGACAGCCAGTCTACCAATTTACTTCAGGACACAACCTCGCGTACCTCTCACGCAACAGTGAAACACTGGCGGCATGTTGAAACATTCTTTGAATGAAGCCTGGAATCGTTTGGGGACCAGGGGAAAGATGGGGTTGGGGGGACAGAAATGGTGTGTTGGTAACGAGTGAGCGCATTTAATCAGATTCAATTCAGCGATTTTCTTGAAGTCAGTTTTAGCTTGCCTGCTCACTCACGCGTAGGTCAGTTTCGACGTCGTCATTGTGGACAACAACGAAGTTCAGTTCAGTGTCGCTTTACGTCCACAGAGACCGCATTAAGGACCATCAGGTACGTGGACCCAGGACGGCCACCTCGACCTGAGCTGTGTGTCTGTTGACTGTCGCTTTACGCCCATCCACAGAAACCGTAAGGACTATTAGGGACGGGGAGCCCAGGACAGCCACCAGGACAGCCACCAGGACAGCCACCTCCACTTTCAGTTTCACACTGCTCCTGAGCTTTGACAACAACAAAACTCCAAGCCCCGGTTTACGACATCCTTACTCCAAGCAGTGCCGTAAGTGGTTACGCCATAGGTCTCCGAACACTGTCACCTGGTGCTCAAATGGCGGTGAAGTTTGTAACCACGCAGAACTGGTCATGTCTGAGCGCGTTTTAACACAGTACTTACACCAGCACAAATAAAAACCAACCTCGTACAGAGGAAGGCTGCCGGAACGCGAGGCGTGGAGCGTGGGACGTACAAATTTGACAAAGTTCTTTCGGAAAAGCGAGGCTTCCAGTATGGGACCACAACAATAAATTTTGACAAAGTTCTTCTCAGCTATGGCTATGGCTATATGCCGGTCATTTCGCTTCGTGATAAACGCTTGCGTTACCGTGATGGACAGGAATGCTTGACACGTTCTTCGGTCTTAGCCGTGCCATTCTTTCGCTCCGTCATCTTTATCCACAACAAATTTGACGCCTTTTTTTCTTCAGCAAAGCCAATTCGCTTCATCCAAACTCTCATTTCGCTGGGTGGATTTCCGTTCTGACACCTATTGTGATCGTGTACACACACGGACCGGAGTACAGCTGACTGCGAGCCAGAAGGGGCCGGCTGGGTGGTTGTGTGTACACGCCGTATTATTCTCCGCGCTTTGACAGTAGTTTTCTCTAATCTTGTTTTCAGTGGCGCGGAAATGTCACTGTGGGGCCGTTCAACCGTGGAGGGGAACTCACTTGGCTGTGCTTCAAGTCGCTCGCCCTTTCTTCCTCTTCCTCTCTCTTTTCTCCCCTCTCTCTTTTCTCCCCTCTCTCTCTCTTCTCCCCTCTCTCTTTCCTCCCCTCTCTCCCTTCTCTCTTTTCTCCCCTCTCCCTCTCTCATCCCCTCTCTTTTCTACCTTCTCTCTCTTCTCCTTTCTCTCTTTTCTCCCCTCTCTCTCTTTTCTCCCCTCTCTCTTCGCTCCCTTCTCTTTTCTCCCTTCTCTCTTTTCTCCCCTCTCCCTCTCTCATCACCTCTCTCTTTCCTCCCCTCTCTCTTTTCTCCCCTCTCTCTTTTCTCCCCTCTCTCTCTTTTCTCCCCTCTCTCTTTTCTCCCCTCTCTCTCTTTTTCTAGAGGTCCCTTTCCGAGTTTCTGTGAGGGCGAATCACAAAGACACACACACACACACACACACACACACACACACACACACACACACACACATCCTTTTCAACAACCACTTTCCACCCATCTCTCTCTCTTTGCCCCCCCATCCCCCTCTCTCTCTTTGCCCCACCCCCATCCCCCGCCCCCTCTCTCTCTTTGCCCCACCCCCTTCCTCTCTCTTTGCCCCCCCTCTCCCTCCCACCTCTCATCTCTTCTCTCTCTCTCCCTTCTATTCCTCTTACGTCTCAATGTTTCTTTCCCCCTACATTCCTAGGTATTCTTTCCCCCTACATTCCTAGGTATTCTTTCCCCTACATTCCTAGGTATTCTTTCCCCCTACATTCCTAGGTATTCTTTCCTCCTACACTCCTAGGTATTCTTTCCCCCTACACTCCTAGGTATTCTTTCCCCCTACACTCCTAGGTATTCTTTCCCCCTACATTCCTAGGTATTCTTTCCCCCTACACTCCTAGGTATTCTTTCCCCCTACATTCCTAGGTATTCTTTCCCCCTACACTCCTAGGTATTCTTTCCCCCTACATTCCTAGGTATTCTTTCCCCCTACATTCCTACACAGCAGCCCCCTCATCTCCACCCCTAGAGACACAGTAAGTCCGTCTACACGTGTATATCAAATCTACACACACAGCGAACACGCGACTGGACATTCCCACACAGACAATCACGGAGGCCACAAAATGACCAATCAAGGTCACATCGTGTCCATCACTCTCCCAACGACTAAGTAAGTAACTTCCGTTGTTTTTTCCACACTATGATCTGCTTAGTTGGAAGGTATGCAGACGGCTCGTGTCGCTCAGTGCGCAGGACATTTGTGAAAGTCGAGGTAGACGTCTTGAACTCCCCGTCCCTAATAGTCCGTAGGACTGTGTGGACGTAAAGCGACAATGAACGATCGAAAAGCTTGCCACAGAGCTCAGGAGCTGTCCGAGGTCGAGGTGGCCGTCCTGGGCTCTGTGGACGTAAAGCAACACTGAACAGACACGGAGTTCAGGAGCTGTGTGAAAGTCGAGTTGGCCGTCCTGGGCTGCCCGTCCCTAATAAGTCTTATGGTCTCTATGGACGTAAAGCAACAATTATTGAACAAACGAGGACTGATCAGACACTAAAGTGTGGTGAAAAGCTAAAGATTATGAAGATTGCCCAAAATGTTATCAACTTGTATATTATAAAATTATCCGCCATTTCCTAAACTTAGCTTTATTATTTGCCCGAAACGATGTATGGCTTGCGTAGCAATGGGAATTCAATAAAGAAAGTAGTAACCCCTTTTCTTTGCGCAGGGTGCGTTTTCCCCTACGAAGAAAAGGGGAGAGGGAGAAGAAAAGGGAGAAGAAAGAAAATGGAAGAGAGGGGAGAAGACGAGAGAGAAAAAGAAGAGAGAGAGAGAGAAGGCAGGGGCGGGGGGGGCACACGAACGGGGGCAGCCAAGGGAACGGGGCAGGGGAAAACAAAAGCCAACGGTGGGGTGGGGAAGGAGGGGCAAGAGAGACATCACCGTTATAACGTACAACTTACGACCGGTTCGCGGTTCGTTTTCCAGATAATCTTTTGACAAAGTCCAGCAGGGCAAGATGCGGAGACAAACGCGGAGAGACACAAAGGACTCTGTTTGCGGAAACAGCGATCACGGTGCGATAAGCTGAAAGCGGAACCTGGGCGATAGTGAGACGGGTATGTGTCAGTGTCGGGGATCGCAGGGAAGTGGAAAAATGGAGGGAAGGGCTGGCTCCTGTGGCCTTGCTGAGGATAGGAAGCAAAGGGCAGGAAGAGAAGTAGGGTCCTTGAGATATTTGATGACAAAGATACACGAGAGCGGAAAAAATATACATCTCTCTCTCTCTATGTATATATTGCAACTGTAGCATCCCGCTGTAAGGGCTGTAGGGTCAAGGATCGCGAAAACCGGAAATCCGGTGACAACTCTCACAACAAGAATTGGTCAATAACTCAAACTCCTATGCTGCTGTTATCAAGGCTGTGATCATTCTCTTTCCTTCCGGTCAGCATTCCACACAGACATCCCCCTCCCCCCACCCCCCGCCCCGCAGCTCTTTGGTTTTTCGTTTTTGGGGTGTGTGTGTGTTTGTGTGTTGCTTGTGTGGTTTTTTTGGGTGTGGTGTGGTGTTTGTGTTTGTGTTTGTGTGGGGTGTGTGTGTGTGCCCGCGCCCCGCGCGTGTATGTGTTTCGTTGTTTTGTACTTGCGTGTGTAGTGTGTGTGCATGTGTGGGGTGTGTTTGTTGAGAGGGGGGGGGGGGGGACGGGGAGGGGGGGGGGGGGACGGCCCGACAGACAAAACAAGTGGAAGACAGACACAGAGAGGCAGAGACAAAGTGGGGAGGGGAAGGAGGGGGGTAGAGAGTGAGTTCAGTGCAGATGTTGGGGATAAGCGCTGCCTATCGTACAACTAATACCTGTCATTAATACGCTCAGTACGTGCACCACTGCTGGTTCACAATGGCGTCACGCTGACAACTGTCGTGAGAGAGAAAATGCCAGTGAAAGAGATAAAGATCAGTTATTAACTATCTAATACCACACATCTGACTACGCCCGTCTCACACGCTGCCTTTGGGAAGATTAACCCGACCTAACAGTCGCCCCAAACACACGACTAATTCATATTGCACAACAACAAAGGCCACAACTAAATCAACAACACTCAAAAACCGCTTAAAACGACAAAGACACCGCAAAAACACTACAACCACAAGCAGGTAAGTACCCCATTTCATTTTTTACCGTTCAGCTGTTAATTAAGTCTTGTTCTGTCGCTTGACAAAGGGTTTTACCCGAAAATTCGCACGTTGTGTGGTGTCATATTAAATAAGCGTTCTTTTTAACCTTTCAAGAGTTTGGATTTCGCTTAAAACGACGTGAGCTCATGGCCGCTTTTATTTTGTATTTCTTGCAGTGGCTGCAGACGAAACTCTGAGTCCGAGAATGGGAAACGTTGAGAAAGCGAACGCTGTGTGAAGGACAGACAGTGGCTCAGATCTGATGGAGCGAACGCTGTGTGAAGGAGAAAGCGAACGCTGTGTGAAGGACAGACAGTGGCTCAGATCTGATGGAGCGAACGCTGTGTGAAGGAGAAAGCGAACGCTGTGTGAAGGACAGACAGTGGCTCAGATCTGATGGAGCGAACGCTGTGTGAAGGAGAAAGCGAACGCTGTGTGAAGGACAGACAGTGGCTCAGATCTGATGGAGCGAACGCTGTGTGAAGGAGAAAGCGAACGCTGTGTGAAGGACAGACAGTGGCTCAGATCTGATGGAGCGAACGCTGAGTGAAGGAGAAAGCGAACGCTGTGTGAAGGAGAAAGCGAACGCTGTGTGAAGGAGAAAGCGAACGCTGTGTGAAGGAGAAAGCGAACGCTGTGTGAAGGAGAAAGCGAACGCTGTGTGAAGGAGAGACGGTGGCTCCGATCAGATGGAGCGTGTCACCACCGGCACGTGCTAGTAGCCTCTGCGACCCGAGGGTTTTCCGGCGTCCAGTTCTGTGACGACTCTACACAACATCCATTTGATGCGGCTCTTGCCTCCCCCCCCCCCCACCCCCCCGTTCCCCCCCCCCCCCCCCCCCCCCCCCCCTCCCCACGCCCGACCCATTCGTATACGCATGCAAATACAACAGAGTTCAAAACATCTCACCATATTATCTCCGTAAATAGACTTCACCCCCTGGGTACAACCAATACAATACGCATACACATAGCAGTTAATGCGGATACGAAGTTCACCAACATCAATAGGTCATTAACACCTCATCCGATGAACCAGAGGATTTTCTGGACGTTGACCATCTGTATGCAGTTCACTAACACCTCATCCAATGAACCAGGTGACCTCTCTGGCCACCGGCCATCTGCATAACACTTCATCCAATGAACCTGAGTATTTTTTGGACGTCGACCGTCTATAGCTCACTAACACCTCATCCGATGAACGAGAGGATTTTCTGGACGTCTACCGGTAACCTAAAGGCCTCTTTCTCTGTGTGGGCTACAATGTTCATGATGCCTCACCAACTACACGGACACAAGACTTGTTGTTCCCTGGCGACAAAGTTCGTAACACCTCACCCAACACACCACCACTTCGATCGCCGCAGAAACCATCCCCGCATGTTTGGACATTGAGTACGAAACCACTTATAGGGCCACTGCATACGTATATTCTCTCTCTCTCTCTCTCTCTCTCTCTCTCCCTTTTCTCTCTCTTTTCCCCCTCCCCTTCTTCTCTATATATATATATATATATATATATATATATATAATCAAATAATGTGTTATGACATCCCGGAGTATTAATAACAACGACAGCCAACTCATCACTACCAAAAAACCCCCCTTTGTTCTAATTTTCTTAGAGAGAGAGAGAGAGAGAGAGAGGAAGAGAGGAGAGAGAAGAGAAGAGAGGAGAGGGGAGAGAAAAAGGAAGGAAAAAAAAAAAATTAAAGGAATGGGAAATGGCGACGATTTTTTGCCTCTATCTTCTTCTTCTCCTTTGTTTGTTTGTTTGTATCTCTCTGCAAAACTGACAGGTAAAGGGTAGTCACCGTCTATCTTTGCTTGTTTTTTGGCCTATCAAAAGCAGCAACACCACACCCCAACACACACACACACAACAACCACACACCCAACACAACGGCTTATGGGGCGGTTACAACATCAACACACCCCCCCCCCACCCGCCCCCCCCCCCACCTCCACCAAACCACACACACAAACACACACACACACAACAAAAACCACAACCCCCCTCCCCACCCCCCCCCACCTCCACACACACAAACCACACACACACAAACCCCACACACACACACACAGACCCCCCCCCCCCCGACCCCCCCCCCACTTTTCCACACACAACACACACATACTCCCGTTTAACGCAGCCTAAAGGACACTTGTTTAAAAAAAGACGAGAAGATCCCAGGCATGGGGATGGGGGGGGGGGGGGGGGGGGAAGGGGTGGTGGGGAAATGGAGGGGGGGTGGGGGTGGGGGGGTGGACGAGCGGACGGAACGTCCCCGCAATTACTGTAGCGGCAGCGATCAATACGCTGCGTTAACTCGCCTCTCTGCAGCGGCACGCTTTTACACACACTGACACACACTGACACACACTGACACACACTGACACCACACACCTGCACACCACTGACACACACGACACACACACACGAACAACTACAACCACACTGACACACACACACTGACACCACACACACTGACAACACACACACACACACACTCACCACACGACAACACCACACGACACACCACACTGACAACACACACACGACACACCACATGACACCAAACACGACACACCAACACTGACACACACACACAAATACACACACACACACTAACCACACACACTGACACCAACATGACAACACAACACTGAACCACACACCTAACACACACACTGACACACACACACACTGACACACACACAATGCACCACACACATACACACCAAAACTGACAACACACACTGACACCACACACACTGAACACAACACTGCACACACACACACTGACACACACACATGACAACCACCAACTGCCACACACACCTGAACACACACACTGACACACACACCATGCACACACACACACCACCACACTGACACACCACACACTGACACACACCACTGACCACACCACTGACACCCCAACACTGACACACAACACTGACACCACACACTGCAACACAACAACTGCACACACACAGACACACACACACTGACACACACACACACGACACACACACCTGACACACACACACTGACACACCCCCACGACCCACACACACGAAAAACAACACACTGACCACACACACACGACACCACACCCCACACCACCTGCGCACACTGAACACACACACACACACTCACACACACCACTGACACACACCACTGACCACACACCTGACACACACCACGAAACCACACTAAACCCCAACACACTGACACAACACCTGACACACACACACCTGACACACACACACGACACACACACAAAAAACCCCACACACACTGAAAACAACACACTGACACACACACACCTGAAAAAACACACCCCCACGACGCACACACACACACAACACACTGACACACACACACACACACACAACACAACACAACACACCCCCACAATCACACACACTCACACACACCCCCCACACACAACACACCCCCCCTTCACACACTCTCTCTCTTCTCTCTCTCTCTCCACCTCTCTCTCTCTCTTTCCCACCCCGGTAATTTGGGCCAAACTGGAGTTTCGCTGGCAACGCGTTGTGTCCTAGACAGACAGCCGCGAGAAGGACGTGTTCCGTCCCCTAGCCTGTGCATGAATAATATCGTCATACGTAATTATTCTGATCGCCTCTATCGTCTCCCCGTTTCTTTTCTCTATCAACATTCAGCACCAGACTGGCTGGGGCTGTGAATGAGGCTGGGGTCAAAGCTAAGGACGTTCAACCTGCACGTATCAACACACACGGTTTGACGACTTTAGTTAGACAAAGTATGCCGAAAATACGTCTCGCGCTAACTAATATGCAACTTCCTTGGTACATTTTCAGGTGTCATCTATCTTCTCCTTCGTCCCGTTTATAAATGAAACGCTATTCTGGGTTGTAGTCTATCAAGGTCGGTTGACGAACCACCCAGGACATCTCAACAAGCAAACTTTGACAAAAGCAAGATGTGCACAGTTTAAAAAATTATAATATATTATATATTAAATTTTTTAAATTAAAAATTTTTAAATAATTTTAATTTTTCTTTGGGGTTTTGAAAAATTTTTGCGGGGCCTGAGAGAGAGAGAGAGAGAGAGAGAGAGAGAGAGAGAGAGAGAGAGAGAGAGAGAGGGGAGAAAAGAAAAAAGAGAGAGAGAGAGAGAGAGAGAGCACGTGACCCTTACACTCTTCCTCCATTCTTAAACCAAGTCTTGCTTTTCCCCATGAATCATGGAAACCCTGCAGCATATATCTATATATAGCCTACTCCCTTCCCCACCTTCTTCCCTCCCCACATCCCGCCTTTTTATATCATGTAAAACATATTTAGCATATCAATTACGCTACTCATCTTAATAACTTATTTTGACGTATTGGCAAGGATAATACTTTATGATGATCAGAATCAAGCATAATAAATGAAGGAAAACAGCATCAGCACGTTGGAGTGGTAAAATGCACTATCATAACAATCCCCAAAACAGCATCCGCACGTTGGAGTGGTAAAATGCACTGTCACTAATAATTCAAAAAACAGCATCCGCACGTTGGAGTGGTAAAATGCACTATCATAACAATCCAAAAAACAGCATCAGCACGTTGGAGTGGTAAAATGCACTATCACTAATAATCCAAAAAACAGCAAAGGGGAAAAACAACAAAAACAACAACAACAAATGAATTGTTTTTTAAACCACACTATACACATGCATACGGTACATAAAAACGCGCACATGTGCGTCAAAAGCGATTCACAATGACATAACAGTAACTGCAAGGTGAAACACAGAATGTGTCAGTTTCGTGTGCCTGTGGGGAATCACACGGCACACAGTACATAGATTATATATGCCCTCAATGCAACACGTCTGGCCACTCTATGACACAGGCAGGGTTTTACCCCCACCACGCCCCCCTCACCCCCACCCATCGAATAAAATATATATTGTAGCGTGGCTTTTACTGTTATCTAAGGGGACAGACAAAAACCCCCCCCCCCCCCCATCTAAACGACCCCAACACACACACGTGCCCCCACCTGATCTCTCAACCCTACCCCAGTCTAAAACACAACCCCAAAAAACACGCACACACAGACACGCACGGACGCGCGCGCGCAAACACACGCACACACACACACACACCACCACCACCACCACCACCCCAACAAACCCGTCGTCTATTGTGCGTACACGCGTGTCAGTTTAATGCCGTCTTTACGGCTATGGGCCCTCCCGGTACTTTGAAGTTTAGTGCCAAAGACCTCCCGTCAACGCTAGTCTTTGATAGTCTAGCGGGATGGGAAGGACCTCGGCAGCACTTACAGCCTCTGTACAATTTCCTGTCAGTCTATGGTAGCTTTAACCACCTTCAGGCATGACGGTACACCCCGTGACACAAATCCACTGATCTGCTTGGTAGAACAGAAGACACCCCGTGACACAAATTCACTGATCTGCTTGGTAGAACAGAAGACACCCCGTGACACAAATCCACTGATCTGCTTGGTAGAACAAAAGACACCCCGTGACACAAATCCACTGATCTGCTTGGTAGAACAAAAGACACCCCGTGACACAAATCCACTGATCTGCTTGGTAGAACAAAAGACACCCCGTGACACAAATCCACTGATCTTCTTTGGGAAACAAAAACACCCCGTTAAAACAAACCCACGATCTGCTTGGTAGAACAAAAGCACCCCAAAACAAACCCACGATCTGCCCGGTAGAACAAAACACCCGTTAAAACAAACCTACTGATCTGCTTGGTAGAACAGAAGACACCCCGTGACACAAACCCACTGATCTGCTTGGTAGTACAAAAGACACCCCGTGACACAAACCCATTGATCTAACGGTACACAGGTCACTACCGTGACACAAACCCACAGATCTTATAGTACACAGCTCACTATCATAACACAAACTCATAGATTTGACAGTACACAACGCTCACTATTGTACCATAAAAACCCGTCGATCTGAATCTGATTGTAAACACAGCACTACAACAACACAACACCCCTCACCTGACAGTACACAACGAGTTCACTCTCCTACCAAAACCCCACTGATCTGAGTACACAAATCACTACTCAGTATAACACAAACCCACAGATCTGATACTAGATAGTACACAAATCGCTACTACAACACAAACCCACAGATCTGACACTAGATAGTACACAAATCACTACTTAGTATAACACAAACCCACTGATCTGATACTGGATAGTACACAAATCACTACTATAACACAAACCCACTGATCTGACACTTGACAGTACACAAATCGTTACTATTTATAACACAAACCCATTGATCTGACACTTTACAGTACACAAATCGTTACTATTTATAACATAAACCCATTGATCAGACACTTGATAGTAAACAAATCGTTACTATTTATAACATAAACCCATTGATCAGACACTTGATAGTAAACAAATCGTTACTATTTATAACATAAACCCATTGATCAGACACTTGATAGTAAACAAATCGTTATTGTTTATAACATAAACCCATTGATCTGACACTTGATAGTAAACAAATCGTTATTGTTTATAACACAAACCCATTGATCAGACACTTGATAGTAAACAAATCGTTATTGTTTATAACATAAACCCATTGATCTGACACTTGATAGTAAACAAATCGTTATTGTTTATAACATAAACCCATTGATCTGAAACTTGATAGTAAACAAATCGTTATTGTTTATAACACAAACCCATTGATTACAGTAGTATCCTAGGAAGTGTAACTTTTTAGTTACAATGAAATTGAGCTGGGTGTAGATTCTATACAGATTTATTTTTCGCCCGGTCAAATGTATAGCCCATATATATATATATATATATATGGACGAATTGCACACACACACACACACACACACACACACACACACACACACACACACACACACACACACACACACACACAAACAACAGCCACCACCACCACCACCACCACCAAAAATCGATGGTACGTGGTTGCAGACAACTGTACGGCTGGCAAATCGTCTGATTCGAATGTCGTAATGGCCCCTGATCATCCCATACAAGCTTATTGATTTGATTTGATTTGATTCGAAGTGACAATGGGCAAAGAATGAAAACAAACAAAATCCAAAACAAAACAAACAAACAAGAAAATCGTGAGAACATCAAACACAGACAGGGAAGAGACACGCGCCACGAAAAACAAACTAACAAAAAACGGATTAGATATTGGATCGAGTCACGGATAAACTCATCAAACAAAAACAAAAACAAAACAAAAGACCCCCCCCCCCCCCCCCCCCCCAAAAAAAAAGAAGAAAAAAAAAAAAAGAAAGAAAAAACGGAAAAAAACCAACTAAACATTATTACAGTACAAAGTATAATACACATCATGCAAATTATACATTTATGTAACGCTGTACAAAGATTAATTATTTACATTACACATTGTTCAGTGGAATCCTTTGTACAGATAAACAGCACAGACATGCATACATTATATTTACATTAATTATCTGTACACAATGTCAAACCCTCAGAGTAAAATCTCGTAATGAAGTGAGTATGTCAGAAGTTCAGAAACCGCATACATGTATGGTACACACACACACACACACCACACACACACACACACACACACACACACACACACACTCACACACACACACACACATGTATATATTTCATGCACAATAGACGTCCGTTTCTGCAGAAATCGTTCGTGATGTGTGCAAACAGGAGTGTATGTCGATGCATACATGTATACTCTTCAATAAATGGTGATTAACATCTAGTACTGTACTACTTCCTGATGAAAAGATCTCCCCCCACCCCCACCCACCCAAAAAAACCAAAACGAGCGAAAGACCTGCAGCTTAAACACAAGTACATGACCTCCCCACCGTATTTAGAAGGTCATCTTTTTCAGATAATTTCCAATTCATATAATTTATATTTTTGACGAAAAACGGGGGGTGGGGGCGGGATGGCAAGAGAGCAACGTCGCCTAAACCAGAACAAAGGGACACGTACATCATATTGAACCCCAAATACCTAGGGTGCAAAATTCACTGCTCACACTTTGACATCAATTCACAGAATGTCTACCGGTGACGTCAGTCAATTCACAGACATTACAATGACACCAGTAGAAGGAAAATCATAACAATGACGTGAATTCACAGTTGTGCGTGAGTCGGAAAAATAATACAGTTGTGTTTCTGGGTAAATGATCAATTTGAACACTGTACATTTCCTTCGTCAAACAGTCTCTGGCTCAACCCATTCAGTGTAAGACTTCGGGCGGAAGGTAAATGAATCACTGGCATGCGTGTCCACGTCTTTTAGATTTACCACCCCTTGATCGCCACCATTATCAATTACAAAACAAAGACTGATGTGACAATGACAGCCTCCGAGCAAACCCTGCTGTCTTCAGTCACGATTGTTTCAAATCACTGAAACATTTGTAAAAAAATAAAATAAAAAATTGGTAGGAATGGACTTCAGGGGTTGGGGATGAATAAAAGAAAGAACCCCCAAAATTGAAACAAATCGATTCAGGACGTGGTTGTAGAATGATACAGTCGGCAAGACTTCTGATTACAATGTGATAATAGCCACTGATCATTCCCATACAAGCTTATTGATTGATTTGATTTGATTTGAAGTGTCGGGGACAAAAAAAAAAAAAAAAGGGGGGGGGGGGGGGGGGGAAGAAGAAAAAAGAGTAAACGTCATACAGAACGGTCTTGTCATTGTGTGATCTATTAGTATTACAACATTAACACAGCTCAGGTGAACACTGTCTCTGGTATAATATATATTATATATGGGGTGGGGTGGGGGGTGGGGGGTGGGGGTGGGGGGATGCGGGGGTGGGGGGGTGGGGGGGGGGGCGGAAGACAGCAGTGCTGTGCAAAAGACAGCAAGTTGTCTTCATACCCGATGTCTGATGCTGACGCTCACTGACTGTTGTGCTGGAAAAGAGAACGAGAAGCTCGAGGTTCCGATAGATCTTCAGCTCTCCTGCTTGACGACGGGGTTCCCATACAGCTCTCCTGCTTGACGACGGGGTTCCCATACAGCTCTCCTGCTTGACGACGGGGTTCCCATACAGCTCTCCTGCTTGACGACGGGGTTCCCATACAGCTCTCCTGCTTGACGACGGGGTTCCCATACAGCTCTCCTGCTTGACGACGGGGTTCCCATACAGCTCTCCTGCTTGACGACGGGGTTCCCATACAGCTCTCCTGCTTGACGACGGGGTTCCCATACAGCTCTCCTGCTTGACGACGGGGTTCCCATACAGCTCTCCTGTTTGTCGACGGGGTTCCCATACATCTCTCCTGTTTGTCGACGGGGTTCCGATACATCTCTCCTCCTGTCGACAGGGTTCCGACAGGTCTCTCCTGCTGTCGACAGGGTTCCGATAGGTCTCTCCTGCTGTCGACCAGGTATCTTTTGACGACACACGAGAGGACTGACCGACCCGTCCGTGCCACAGGCACTGGCAACCAGGTGATTTGTCCGTAATAGGTCAGCCGGACATCCGAGGGCACTAGGCCCCACATCACCATGGCAACCAGGTGATTTGTCCCTAATACGTCAGCTCGACATCTGAGGACATTAAGCCCCACATCACCATGGCAACCAGGTGATTTGTCCCTAATACGTCAGCTCGACATCTGAGGACACTAGGCCCCACATCACCATGGCAACCAGGTGATTTGTCCCTAATACGTCAGCTCGACATCTGAGGACATTAAGCCCCACATCACCATGGCAACCAGGTGATTTGTCCCTAATACGTCAGCTCGACATCTGAGGACATTAAGCCCCACATCACCATGGCAACCAGGTGATTTGTCCCTAATACGTCAGCTCGACATCTGAGGACATTAAGCCCCACATCACCATGGCAACCAGGTGATTTGTCCCTAATACGTCAGCTCGACATCTGAGGACATTAAGCCCCACATCACCATGGCAACCAGGTGATTTGTCCCTAATACGTCAGCTCGACATCTGAGGACATTAAGCCCCACATCACCATGGCAACCAGGTGATTTGTCCCTAATACGTCAGCTCGACATCTGAGGACATTAAGCCCCACATCACCATGGCAACCAGGTGATTTGTCCCTAATACGTCAGCTCGACATCTGAGGACATTAAGCCCCACATCACCATGGCAACCAGGTGATTTGTCCCTAATACGTCAGCCCGACATCTGAGGACATTAAGCCCCACATCACCATGGCAACCAGGCCGTGAAAACGTAAGCTTTGTCCAGCAGGCACCATGAAAGTACACTACACTGGGGACAAGGAGTGTGACTGGAGGAGGGAGACATCGTCATGGTAGCTGGAAGTGTAACGGATCGAGATTCCACTCCGTTCCGCCAGCGGGCACTCGGTGCACTGTGCTCCTACAGACATGCATGACTGATTCGCATCCAATTCCACACACTGGTTCGTAAACAACATCAATGCAGACATGATTTGCATCAAAACTCCACACACTGGTTCGTAAACAACATCAATGCAGACATGATTTGCATCAAAACTCCACACACTGGTTCGTAGGAACAGACAGCCATACAGACATGATTCGCATCAAAACTTATGCAGACATGATTCGCATCAAAACTTATGCAGACATGATTCGCATGGAAACTCCAAGCACCGGTTAGTAAACGTCATGCTTTCTCAGGACTTGCAGGCCGGAAAGGTGCCGGAAAGGTGCCGGAAAGGTGCCGGAAAGCGAGGCTGGGAGTGTAGCGAGTTCGCAGTGAGGTCGGCGATCAGTGCGGACGGTACTTCCTTACACACGTATGCACGCAATGCTTTCTGGTGTCGGTTGGCACGACTACATGCATGCAGCAGAACTCCTGCGGGGTGAACCCTCGAGAGCGCGTGCAGTGTCGTTTTCATGTCCTCGTGCTGAGCATTGTGTCACATCCGCAGACAGCTCAGTGCTGGCGGACTGCGCTCTGAATGAAGTCCTGACGTCTGCCAATGCTGGAGAACCTTTCCTTTGACAACGGCCGAGAACAAACCACTGACACCGACGGAGCAGAAGCTACTCTGGAATATCCGTCAACACGCTGTTTTGGAATATCCATCTTCGGCCATGACAGCGGAAGTCTGGAGGAGAAAGGGAAGGAAGTCTGGGGGGAGGGTGCGAGGGAGGGGGAGGAGGGCGGGTTGACAGGGGGGTGGGGGGGGGGGGGGGGGGGGGCGATGAGGAAGAAGCTCATAAAACACTGATTTGTGCGGAGCATCCGAGTCGAGTTTCCATAATTTCACGAATATGATTCAGCGAAGCAAGCAAAAGCCGCTTACTTTTTCTTTTTTTCTTTTTTTACTGGTGCCGACGTCTGGTGGTCCTTTTGAATGACTGAAGCTGGAGTGGAAGTTGACAAAACAGTGAACACAGTGAACAGTGAACGTGATTTTGTTTTTATACAGATGAACGACAGTAGCCACGTGACGTCAGTGTCCGTTGCTGGCACACAGCTTGGATCACTTCACACACACATACATACATACACACACACACACACACACACACACACACACACACACACACACACACACACAGAGTACGCATGGTACAAGAGGTAACTGTCCACACACCTTGAAGCCGAGCAGATGGACGATAGGCAAAATGAAGACTGAAGACTTCACTCTCTAAGTTGAACCACACGCTGACGTTCTCACGGCTGATCAAAAAGAAGGAGACGTCTGACGGTTGAGACGGTTCAGTGGTAGACGATACTGCTTCCTTCTCAAGAAGAAGAAAGAAGAAGGAAAACAAATCACACACGCACACGAGTATCATAGCATTTAACACAACAGGACACTGCCGCAGAGGTATGTATACTGTATATATGTATGTATGTATACATGTATGTACACACACATGCACAAGCTTCTGTACAAATTCCCCACTGGTACGTGAAGAACGAAATCCTGCTGGCAAACACAGAACACGGCCTCACTGAAGACGAGCTGCACGACCTCGCCGACTGGCTCATTATGCACACACCCGCTGAGATGGCGCAAGACGTCACATCGCATCGCACTTTGCTGCACACCCAGAATCTCGTGCAGGAAGACCTCTATCCGCTCCGGCCGGACCTCAACACACCCTGCACACATCCCTACACAACCGACACACATCCCTACACAACCGACACACATCCCTACACAACAGACAGGCCATCGGAGACACTGAAGACCCCACTGAGCCCACCTTTCACACACATACGCCTGCACAGTTATGTCAGGCGATCACACAAAATACCGCCACAAAACAAGAACAAAAAGCCAGAAAAGGCCTTGGCCTCTTTCACACGTACTCAGCAGTTCAGCATGGTCTAAGGCCTGGTGTCTCTTCCTTCCACACGTATTTAACGGCCAAGGATGGTCTAAGGCCAGGCCTCTCTTCTTTCCACACGTACTCAGCAGCCAAGCATGGCCTATGACCTGGCCTCTCTTCCACATGATCTAAGGCCTGACCTATCTTCCACGTGGTCTAAAGCCTGGCCTCTCTCACACGTACTCAGCAGCCAAACATGGTCTACGGCCTGGCCTCTCTTCAACATGGTCTAAGGCCTGGCCTCTCTTCCACATGGTCTACAGCCTGGCCTCTCTTCCACATGGTCTAAGGCCTGGCCTCTCTTCCACATGGTCTAAGGCCTGGCCTCTCTTCCACATGGTCTAAGGTCTGGCCTCTCTTCCACATGGTCTAAAGCCTGGCCTCTCTTCCACATGGTGTAAGGAGTGGCCTCTCATCCTTCAACACGTACTCAGCGGCCAAGCAAGGTCTGGTCTGGCAGGCTGGCAGGCAGGCAGGCAGGCAGGCAGGCAGGCAGGCCGGAGGAGCTCACCACAGTACAGGTCCCGCTAGGACCTCCTGCACGACAGGCTGTTGGCCGTCATGAGGTAGAGCAGGATGTCCGTGTGGCCGCCGAAAGCCGCGATGTGCACGGCGCTCCAGCCGTCTCGGTTGGCCAGGCGCACGTCGGCGCCGAAGCGCACCAGGACCTTGACGAGCTCCAGGTTACCCAGCTGGCAGCTTTGGTGCAGCGCCGTCTGTCCTTCCGCGTCGAAGACGTTGAGGTTGATCTTGCCCTCCCGCGCCTCCAGCAGCCGACGCAGCTCCGAGGAGTCCCCATTGCGGACGGCCTCCCGCAGGGTCTTCTGGTGCTGGGCCGCCACCTGCGGGGACAGCGAGGTCGGGGGGGAGGAGGACGACGAGGACGTCGGGGGGACGGGCAGCGTTGTGGAGGCGGAGGCGGGCGGAGGAGGGGATGGCGTGGGGGTGGGGGTGGACGTCGTTGTCGTCGTCGTCGTTGCCGAAGCCGCCGTGGTGGCAGGTGGGTGTGGGTGTGGGTGGCGGGGGTAGGGTGAGGGTGCAGGGTAGTTGTCATCTGGTGAGCCGTCCTGCGGGGTGGCAGACTGGCTCATGGCATCGGGTACGATCCCCGGGGGCAGCGTGGCTCCGTGAACCCCAGCCCCTTCTGCTTTTCGTCTTCTTCCCAGAGTCTCTTTTTGGGAGCCGACTTTCTTCTTCCGTCAGGCGATGAACCACGACGAGGTGGAGGTGGTGGTGGTGGTGGTGGTGGTGGTGGTAGTGGTTGTGGGGGCGAGGGTGGGGAAGGGGGTTGGCACAACCAAAGGCCGGTCACGAAACAACACCGTGCCCTGCCACTGAAGTGTCACTGTCCAGAGAAGGGCAACCCTCTCCTGAAAACCGTCATCTTGGTCAGGTTAGAACAACGACCACACCGCCCAATCACCGCTTGGAATCCACACACAAATAATCCCCAGTAACCCCCCTCTCTGTCTCTTTTTCTCTCTCTCCTCTCTCGCTCCCCCACGAACGGATGTCCTGAAACTATCAATTCACGCCGATATCAGGAGCACCTCGACACCACACACACACAACTCCGACGAGCAATGTCAGCGTTCAATTTTCCTCTGCGCACCAAACCACCAAAAACCGCGATGAGATTTTCATCAAATAACTCTCCCGCTACCACGGAAGAAAAAGCATCCATCCAGGAATCTCTGACACAAGCTTACTTCTTCTTTCTTCTTTTTAAAAACAAAATATTGTCAGCGAAGAGGAAGCGACGTTACTCCATTCCACGCACAATCAGAAGTGAGGAGAGCAGAGAGATAGAGAAACAGCGGAGCAGCTTCCGCAGAGGTCCATTCCAGCACGCACCACTCACTACCAAACACGACGCGAGTAAAGCACATCGGTGTGAGAAAGCCTCATTGACGGCAGTTCCCAGGCCAGTAAGCGCTGGGCTCAGCCGAGCAAAGAGGAGAGAAGAGGAGACGAGAGGCCCACAGTCTCACACACACAGACACACACTCACACACACACACTCACACACACACACAGACACACACACACGCACAGCCAGTCAGTATCGTAGGCCGCCACTCTCTATCTACACCCAATTCTCTCACGGTCTACAAAACTCTCCCTCGTCGTACAGTCAAGCCAGCAGCAGCCTGACTGCGATATATATATATATATATCCAGACCACTGAGCGACAAAGAAATGAAAAGGGAAAGGGAAAAAAATCGACACGGCGATTGTTCAGTTTAATCCGAGGTCAATCCATGACTTTCTCTGTCTCTTTTCCTCATTCTCCCTCTCTCTCTCTCTTTCTCTCTCTCGCTCCAAGACGTTAGCTAAAGGACGAAGGCCGTAGAGGTTGTAGGTAGTAGTAGTAGTGGTGGTGGTGGTGGTGGTGGTGGTGGTGGTGATAGCTGTCGTCGTCGTTGTGGTTGAGGGATCTTCAAGCCGAGTGAGTACACAGGGAGGAGAAGTGTGTGAAGAGACTAGACGGAGAGGAGTACTGTAGGCTCGTTGTCGGCTTGTTGGTTGTGTCTGCTCAGCGCTCTCTCACACACCACACTGCCTGGCAGCTGAATGTTGTGTAGGGACGGGAGGACCCAGTGGACGGCGGCTTTGGGAAAGGCGAGAGGGGAGGGGGAGGGGGAGGGGCATGGATGGGGGTGGGTTGTGGTGGTGGTGGTGGTGGTGGGGGAGGGGGTATGACTGAGAGTGCACAAAGTGTTCCCGTCTAGCGGGGTGGCCTCTTTGGCTTCAATGTGACTGCGATTCACCCCTTCTCTGCTTCCCCTCTCTCTCTCTCACACACATCTCTCTCTCCTCTCTCCCTTTCTCTCCCCCCTCTCTCTCCTCTCTCCCTCTCTCTGCCCTCTCTCTCTCCTCTCTGCCTCTCTCTCCTCTCTCTCTCCCCCTCTCCCTCCCCCCTCTCCCCTCTCTCTCTCCTCTTCCCGCGCTCTCCTCTCTCTCCCCTCTCACTCCCCCTCTCTCTCCACTCTCTCTCTCCTCTCTCTCCCTCCTCTCTCCCTCTCTGTCCCCCCTCTCTCCTCTCTCCCTCTCTCTCCCCTCCCTCTCCACTCTCCTCTCCCTCCCCTCTCCCCTCTCTCTCTCCTCTCTCTCCTCCTCTCTCCTCTCTCTCTCCCCTCTCTCTCTCCCCTCTCTCCTCTCTCTCTCCCCTCTCTCCCTCCCCTCTCTCTCTCCCTCTCTCCTCTCTCTCTCTCCCCTCTCTCTCTCCCCTCTCTCCTCTCTCTCTCCCCTCTCTCCTCTCTCTCCCCTCTCTCCACTCTCTCCCTCTCTCCTCCTCTCTCTCTCCCCCTCTCCCTCCCCTCTCTCTCTCCCCTCTCTCTCCCCTCTCTCTCTCCCCTCTCTCCTCTCTCCCCCCCCTCTCTCTCTCTCTCTCTCCCTCTCTCTCTCCTATTTCTCGTCTCCTCTCTTTCCCCTCTCTCTCCCCCTCTCTCTCCTCTCTCCCTCCTCCCCTCTCTCCCTCTCTCCTCTCTCTCCCCTCTCTCTCTCCTCTCTCCCTCTCTCTCCTCCTCTCTCCCCTCTCTCCCTCTCTCTCCTCTTTCTCTCCCCCCTCTCTCTCTCCTCTCTCCCTCTCTCTCCCCTCCCTCTCCCCTCTCACTCCTCCTCTCTCCCTCTCACTCCCCTCTCTCTCCTCTCTCCCTCTCTCTCCCCTCTATCCTCTCTCTCCTCCCTCTCTCCCCTCTCTCCCTCTCTCCCCTCCTCTCCCTCTCTCTCCCCCCTCTCTCTCCTCTCTCCCTCTCTCTCCTCTCTCCCTCTCTCTCCTCTCTCTCTCCCCCCTCTCTCTCCTCTCTCCCTCTCTCTCCCTCCCTCTCCCCTCTCATTCTCCTCTCTCCCTCTCTCTCCCCTCCCTCTCCCCTCTCACTCTCCTCTCTCCCTCTCTCTCTCCCCTCCCTCTCCCCTCTCTCTCTCCTCCCTCTCCCCTCTTTCTCTCCCCTCTCTCTCCCCTCTCTCTACTCTCCTCTCCCCCCCCATACTCTTTTTCCTTTTCTCTCTCTCTTTTTCTCTCTTTCTCCTCTTCTTTCTCTCTCTTTCGGTCTTTCTCTCTTCTTCTTCTTCTTCTTTTTCTCCTCCCCCAGTTCTCTCCTCTGTCTCACTTTCTCATCAGTCTCTTTCTCTGTGTTGGCAGGACGTTACAAATCCAATAATAGTCACTCCTTCTGTCTGTCTGTCTGTCTGTCTTTCTCGGTCTCTTCGCTTGCTGACTTACCGTTTTTGCTTTCTGTCTGTCTGTCTGTCTGTCTGTCTGTCTGTCTGTCTGTCTTGCTCGGTGACCGATGACTCTCTTTTTCTTTTTCCGTTTTCGGTATCTAATTCAACATTTTGGAGACTAAAACTGACACTTTTAGTACGTACTGGGTTATTTTGGTGCTACTGTAGTTCACCGAACATGGACTACAAGCCCTTTGGCGTTAGTATGTGATCTTTTTGTCCGTTAGTATGTGATCTTTTTGTCCGTTAGTATGTGATCTTTTTGCAAGTGTATGCACACGGGGGACCTCGGTTTATAGTCTTATCCGTTAGTATGTGATCTTTTTGCAAGTATATGCACACAGGGGACCTCGGTTTATAGTCTTGTCCGAAAGACTTTTGTATTATACTGAGTCTGAGCAGAACTTGACTCCGAACAAAATAGCGGGGCGTGCTCTATTTCTTCAAGTTCTTTCTTTCTTTCTTTCTTGTATCTAGTGGCACTGTGAACACGGATGCTTTTTCTGTGACGATACTTCTATGTCCTATGTAAAGTTTTCATTCATTCATATCACATATATGCATATAATTTAAATAAAAATGGGCCTTGGATTTTTTTTTACTGAGTCAGCAACAGCTCCCCCCCTCCCCCCTCTCTATCTCTCTCTGTCCTTCCGTCTCTCTCCCCACTCTCCCTCCCTCTCTCTCTCTCTCTCTCTCTCTCTCTCTCTCACTCCCTCTCTCTCTCTCTCTCTCTCTCTCATACTCCCCCCTCTCTCTCTCACTCACTCAGTCTCCATCTGTCTCCCTCTCCCTCTCCCCCCCCCCCATCTCTCTCTCTCCTCTCTCAGTCTTTCTTTCTCTCTCTCTCTCTCTCCCCCCCCCCCCTTGCCCTGATGTAACCGCAATTGTTGACTGGGCGTAAAACACCAAGTTACTCTCCCCCTCCCCCCCCCCCCCCATCTCTCCCTCTCCCCCATCTCTCTCTCTCCCTCTCTCTCTCCCTCTCTCTCCCCCCCATCTCTCCCCCTCTCTCCCCCCCCTTTCTCTCTCTCTCCCCCCATCTCTCTCTCTCTCTTCCCTCTCTCTCTCTCTCTCCCCCCCCTCTCTCTCTCCCCCTCTCTCTCCCCCTCTCCCTCTCTGTGTGTGAAGTTTGGCCTTACGCCCGCCAGTGGAAGCCGGGTGAAGGAATCCCTGATGACCACACTGGCGCCGCCAGTGGAAGCCGGGTGAAGGAATCCCTGATGACCACACTGGCGCTGTGATTGGTCGAGAAGCGTGGCGGAGAGTGTGATGGCCCAGTTTATTCACAAAGCTCTGACCGTGGGAACCATTTGCCGCGCTCTCTTCGCTGGGAAAAAAAAGTGGAGGGGCCCTGCACGGGTTCGCCGATCGCATCTCAGCAGTAGTGCCGGCTGCGTGTGGCGGAGAGCAGAGAAGATTCGGCAAACGGTGTTGGCTCTGTGGTGGCACAGTGATAACGATACTCTTGATGGGGAAAATGTTAATGTTAATAATATAGAGTCTGACCTTCCAATAAGCACACCGTAACCAGCTGATCAGCGGATTCTGACTCGCCCCTCTCCTCGCTCTTAAAAAATCAAAATCTTGCGCGCGTGTGTGTGTGTGTGTGTGTGTGTGTGTGTGTGTGTGTGGTGTGCCGCGATGTGAAAATAGGGAAAAAGAGAGAAAACACAACACACTTTTGTACTGAAAGGGGCAGATGTCGCAAACGGACAAAGTGGATACCTTAATCTTACACGATACTTCCACTTACGTAAAGGGGGAAAGACTCGAAAACAAAGGAAGATGAAAAGTGTTTCTTTAAAACATCAAAAGACTCCCCCCCTCACCGACTCGTAAATGAATAACTGGAAAAAAAAGGGGCAACCCAAAGAAAAAAAAACAGTGAATGGCAAGACCGGTAACTAGCCCAAACCCCCAAAACCCCAACCCAGGGAGGCCACGAAATCGCTAGTCTTATTGAACTAAGAACTTTTTCATTTTTACATATGATGAAACAAACAAGGATAAATTGGGAAAATAAAATAAAACACCCAATAAAAGGCAGGCTCCCCGATGAGGTCTAGCCTGTTGTGAAACTAGAGTAAACAGAACGAAAAAAAACCGAAACGCCACGCACCCAACAAGGTTCGAGAAAAATGGAAAAACAAGGAGTAATAAGCAAAGGCCCAACTACTGACAATGGCGTCGGAGCTTCATCCTTGGAGATTCGAACTGGGTTTTTTTCCAATTTGGTTACCCTGTAGCTACTAGCCATTTTTCAGCGACTCCCCAAAGTGACGTAGTGCGCAGATGTGCACATGATTTTCAGCGTCATGGCGACGCTTTCGGTACCACAGAAAATGCCTGTTTTCGTGCATTTATAACCCTCAGATCACAATTTCATCTACATCATTGTTCTCAGCGAACTTTAACGGAAATCGTGTCAAAAATCACCCCAAACCTTGGACTTGTCCTTTAAGGGTTGCTTGTAGCATGCTTTCACAGAAATTCCCCAAGCACCTTTTATAAATAAGTCGTGAAGTTCACATTTCAAAGCAGTGTTTCACATATTGCTGACTTACTGACTCATTCCCGCTTCTTGTTCCCTAACTGTTGGACTTGCTGTGAGCCGTTATTCCCCCCCCCCCCCCCCCCCCCCCCCAGCCGCCCACCTTTTTATGTCTTGCCATAATTTTCTCTATCTACTTAGTTTTCTTTGAACACACACACACACACACACACATACACACGAGATATTTTTCTTAAACAGCGAGGAGAGGGGTGAGTCAAAATTGCACACGCTGTAAAAATAAAAAATAAATAAAAATCAGGTGACCCACCCCCCCCCCCAACCACCACCAACACCACCATCACCACCACCACCACCACCACCACCTCGGCCCCCGGGGGGTTAAATACACACCTAAGAATAGAGGACTTTTTCTCTTTGATATTTTCCCATCAGCTACACTTTTCTGACATTTCCTTGCTCCTCGCCTCCTTCTCCGAAGGGGTTTCTACCCCCCACCCCCAACCCCTCCCTTACCCGCACCCCCTTCATCTCTCTCTCTATACCATCCCGGACCCCAGTTTTCAAGACTGACAAAAACTGCTGTCCTCGCAAAGTATGCATGCTTTCCTTGGTTCCTGAGCTGTGACAAAGTGTCCCTTTGTTGTTTTGTCAGATCAGCTCCAACGCGTAGACCATCACTGTCTCGCGTCAGGTTCTTTCCGTCTTTGTCCCTCATAATGACCTGTGACTATGAGTGGTGTGTGGTGTGTGTGTGGTGTGGGTGGGGGGGGGGGGGGGGGGTGGGGGAGGTGGGGGGGGGGGGGGGGGGGGTCGGGTTACTGAGCAGCCTATAGGTAGCGTGAGGTCGGTGGTGGGAACTAAAAATGAAAGGGATCTCCTACAAGCTTTTGACGAGGGCGAAGAGTTGACCTTTCTTCTTCTCAGTTCTCTCTCTCTCTCTCTCTCTCTCTCTCTCTCTCTCTCTCTCTCTCTCTCTCTCTCTCTCTCTCTCTCTCTCTCTCTCTCTCTCTCAAGGGTGTTTTTATGTATAGGGCACTTACCAACAATGCGCCAGTGTACATATCTAGCTTGTACAAAGCTCCTCACTCTAGCTCCAGAAACAACTACCTTCAACCAAAGCCAAGAATGTTTATTCAAAACAAGCAGGGCCCTTTTTCTGGTGCCCTTTTTTGGGAATAGTCTTCCAGTGCACCTCAGATCATGTCACTCCCCAGCTCCTTCAAGGAAATTGAGCACCTTAACACAACCGTATAAGACATTTAAACCCCCCCCCCCCCCCCCCAAAATTTCTCTTGCGTGCTTGCTATACAGATGCCGGTATCATCTTTTATCACATCACTGAAAATGATTTATGTTGAAGGGGTTTTTGTGTGTGGGGGTGTGTGTGTGTGGGGGTGTGTGTGTGTTTTTGTGTGGGTGTGTGTGTGTGTGTGTGTGTGTGTGTTTTTGTGTGTGTGTGTGTGTGTGTTGGTGTGGGGTTTTCGGTGAATGCAGATTGCCTACTCAGTGGTTTATGATCGATCACATGTTTTTTTTTTCCCTTTTTTCTCTTCTTTCTCCCCCCCCCCCCCCCCCGTACCGCTGAGCCAGTTATGTTTTGTGATTACAAATAATGCAGTTATGTCAACACCATTTTTTTTATGCTCTTATTTATTTTTGTCATTTCAAGTATTTTCAAAGATTTTGCTTTTCCTGTATGTTTATTACTTTAATAGGGTAGTATTATATTTTTTTGTTTTTTATTTTGTTTTCCCTTTTTAAAAATTTAAACGAGTTTTTTGTTTTTCTTCTTTTTTCTCTTTCCCCTTTTTCACTTATTTGGTGTTTTTTGCAAGGCTAGTTGTTAGACGGTCTAAATGAACCTAAACTCAATCCTTGGAAAAAAAAAAGTTTTGAGTTTTCCCCCCCCCCCCCCCCCCCCCCCTGTCCCTTCCCCTAAAGCTGGAAAGGTCACGCCTTGCAGGAAAACAATTTAAAAAAAGCGACACTGAACCCGAGACCGTCCAAAACTGAGGAAAGCGTCAAACAAACAAACAGGTGATCGCATCGTGGCCCTTGGCTGCATCGTCTGTGGGTTGATACTCACCCCCCCCCCCCTCCATCCCCAACCCCAACCCCACCCACCCCCGCCACCACACCGCCATCCCCCACCCTCACCCCCGTCCATCCCCCCCCCCTCCATCCCCCCCCCACCATCCCCACCCCCACCCCGACCCCCCCACCCCCCCCACCCCCTCCATCCCCCCCCCCACCCCCTCCATCCCCCACCCCACCCCCCCCACCCCCCTCCATCCCTCCACCCCCTCCATCCCACCCCACCCCTCCATCCCCCAACCCCACCCCCTCCATCCCCACCCAATTTTCTTTCTCGACGGAAAGCGTGATAGCCAGGCTAGATAAGCCCATGCGCTTACACTGATCTTACCTTTGTCAAAAAATGACTGAACCTCCACAAATTATTGCCCCCCACACACACATCTCCCCCCCCCCCTCTCTGCCCCCCCCCCACACACACACAAAACAATCTCTGCCCCCCACACACCCCACATCTCCCTGCCCCCCCACACACCACTCTCTGCCCCCCCACACACAAAATCTCTGCCCCCTCCCACACTCTGCCCCCCCCCCACACACACAATCTCTGCCCCCTCCCACCAATCTCTGCCCCACCCCCAACACACACATCTCTGCCCCCCCCCCCTTACACCCATCTGCCCCCCCCCCAAACACACACACCCTTCCTCACTCCCCTCTCCCTTTCTCTCTCTGTCTCTCTTTCCCCCCCTTACCCCCCCCACACACACACACACATCTCTGCCCCCCCCCCCACACACACACACCTTCCTCACTCCACCCTCTCCCTTTTCCTCTCGGGTCTCTCTTTCTCTCTTTCCCCCCCCCCCACACACACACCCTTCCTCACTCCACCCTCTCCTTTCTCTCTCTGTCTCTCCCCCCCCTCTCTCTTTCCCCCTCCCCATCCCCCATTCCCCCCACACACACACCTCCCTCCCCCTATCCCTTTCTCTCTTTGTCTCTCTTCCCTCTCTCTTGCCCCCATCCCCCCCATCCCCACACACCTCCTCCACACCTCTCCCTTTCTCTCTCTGTCTCTCTTTCCCCTCTCTCTTTCCCCCCCCCATCCCCCCCCCCACACAACAATCTCCTCCCCTTTTCATTTTCTCCCTTTCTCTGTGTCTCTCTTTTCCCCTCTCTCTTTGCCCCCCTCCCCCCCCCACTTTACACCTCACTCTCTCTTTTTCCGAATACTCCTCTCTCTCTCTCTCTCTCTCTCTCTCTCTCTCTCTTCTCTCTCTCTCTCTCTCTCTCTCTCTCTTTTCCCCAAAGCTCTTAGCACAGGGCAAGATAGAACAAAATGTAATTCAGTTTCTTGTGCTACTCTACATAATGGACAAATCAGGTCATTATCAGTGTGTCTTTTGTATCGGTAATGATGTACAGAAATGTCTGAAATACCCAATCGAAACCTTGCCATTGTGAATATCTAATTCATAATTATGAGGGGCAGTGGCCTAAATGAATAAATCATCCGTATCCGTATCTCTCTCTATGTCTGTCTCTGTCTCAGTCTCTCTTGTTCTCAGTCTCTGTCTTAGTCTCTGTCTTAGTCTCTGTCTCAGTCTCTGTCTCAGTCTCTCTTGTTCTCAGTCTCTGTCTTAGTCTCTGTCTCAGTCTCTGTCTCAGTCTCTCTTGTTCTCAGTCTCTGTCTTAGACTCTGTCTCAGTCTCTGTCTCTCTTGTTCTCAGTCTCTGTCTCAGTCTCTGTCTTTCTTGTTCTCAGTCTCTGTCTTAGTCTCTGTCTCAGTCTCTGTCTCTCTTGTTCTCAGTCTCAGTCTCTGTCTCTCTTGTTCTCAGTTTCTGTCTCTGTCTCTCTTGTTCTCAGTCTCTGTCTCTCTTGTTCTCACCTCGCTGCCCTCCTCTCTTCCCTCTGACGAAAATAATCGGAAAGCTTAGCCGGAACCTCTCTTCTGATGATGACGACGACAACGACGACGAAAAGTTATGACGGTGATAAAGAAGAAAAAGGATGATGATTATGATTATGATCATCATCTAGAGGACAATACAAAGTTCATCAGTCGTTGAAGGTGTGCGGACATACTGAAGGTTAATTCGCTAAACTAACTGACTCATTGACTGACTGACTGGCTGGCTGACTGACTGACCTACTAAGTGACTGACTAAATGGCTAGTTGATTGATTGACTGTCTAACTGACGGAACTGAGGGTTGACTGACTGACTAGCTAGCGGGTTAATAGACTGACTGACCTACTAACTGAATGAATGACTGGCTAGCTGGTTGACTGGCCTACTAACTGACAAACTGACTGGTCAGCTTATTGACTGACTAGCTGGGAGACTGAGCGACTTATTAATTGACTGATTCAATGGCTGGCTGACTGGTCAGCTGATTGACTGACTGGCTGGGAGACTGACTGACTGAACTACTAATTGACTGACTGAATGGCTGGCTGGCTGATAGACTGACTGGCTGGGAGACTGACTGACTGAACTACTAATTGACTGACTGAATGGCTGGCTGGCTGGGAGACTGACTGGCTGAACTACTAACTGACTGACTGAATGGCTGGCTGATTGATTGACTGGCTGGTTAACTGACCTACTAACTGATAGACTGACTGGCTGGTTGACTGACCGGCTAGCTGACTGACTGACTGGCTGATCGGCTAGCTAACTGACTGATTGGCTAGCTAAATAACTGATTGACTGACTGGCTAGCTGACTGACCGGCTAATTGACTGACTGATTGACTGGCTTGCTAACTGATTGATTGACTGACTGACTGGCTAACTAGCTAACGGACTGACTGACTGACTGACAGACTGGCTAGCTAAATGACTGACTGACTGATTGGCTAGCTAGCTAACTAACTGACTGACTGACTGGTTGACTGACTGGTTGACTGACTGACTGGCTAGTTGACTGACTGGCTAGCTAACTGACAGACTGACTGGCCAGATGACTGACTGAGGGCTAGCTGACTGACTGGCTAGCTAACTGACTGACTGACTGACTGACTGACTGGCCAGATGACTGACTGACTGGCTAGTTGAATGACTGACTGGCTGACTGACTGGCTAGTTGACTGACTGACTGACTGACTGACTGGCTAGTTGACTGACTGACTGGCTGACTGACTGGCTAGTTGAATGACTGACTGGCTGACTGACTGGCTAGTTGACTGACTGACTGACTGGCTGTCTGACGGACTGCCAAATGCTGCTCAGCAGTCAGAGGATAATTAGGGTTCATCGCATTGAAAGGTGCTAGCTCATCAGCATCACAGTATATGTAATTATGTATACAGTCGTGATAATCTGAAGCAGAATTAGGCCGCTTGGAGCGCAGAATCCAGCAACAAAGGGAGTTAATCAGCGCTCCACAGACGTCACACACCAACACAACAACAACGACCCGAATCGCCTACAGTGACCCTCACCCGTCATGCGAGTAATCGCCTACAGTGACCCTCACCCGTCATGCGAGTAATCGCCTACAGTGACCCTCACCCGTCATGCGAGTAATCGCCTACAGTGACCCTCACCCGTCATGCGAGTAATCGCCTACAGTGACCCTCACCCGTCATGCGAGTAATCGCCTACAGTGACCCTCACCCGTCATGCGAGTAATCGCCTACAGTGACTCTCACCCGTCATGCGAGTAATCGCCTACAGTGACCCTCACCCGTCATGCGAGTAATCGCCTACAGTGACCCTCACCCGTCATGCGAGTAATCGCCTACAGTGACCCTCACCCGTCATGCGAGTAATCGCCTACAGTGACCCTCACCCGTCATGCGAGTAATCGCCTACAGTGACCCTCACCCGTCATGCGAGTAATCGCCTACAGTGACCCTCACCCGTCATGCGAGTAATCGCCTACAGTGACTCTCACCCGTCATGCGAGTAATCGCCTACAGTGACTCTCACCCGTCATGCGAGTAATCGCCTACAGTGACCCTCACCCGTCATGCGAGTAATCGCCTACAGTGACTCTCACCCGTCATGCGAGTAATCGCCTACAGTGACTCTCACCCGTCATGCGAGTAATCGCCTACAGTGACCCTCACCCGTCATGCGAGTAATCGCCTACAGTGACTCTCACCCGTCATGCGAGTAATCGCCTACAGTGACCCTCACCCGTCATGCGAGTAATCGCCTACAGTGACTCTCACCCGTCATGCGAGTAATCGCCTACAGTGACTCTCACCCGTCATGCGAGTAATCGCCTACAGTGACCCTCACCCGTCATGCGAGTAATCGCCTACAGTGACTCTCACCCGTCATGCGAGTAATCGCCTACAGTGACTCTCACCCGTCATGCGAGTAATCGCCTACAGTGACTCTCACCCGTCATGCGAGTAATCGCCTACAGTGACCCTCACCCGTCATGCGAGTAATCGCCTACAGTGACCCTCACCCGTCATGCGAGTAATCGCCTACAGTGACTCTCACCCGTCATGCGAGTAATCGCCTACAGTGACTCTCACCCGTCATGCGAGTAATCGCCTACAGTGACTCTCACCCGTCATGCGAGTAATCGCCTACAGTGACCCTCACCCGTCATGCGAGTAATCGCCTACAGTGACTCTCACCCGTCATGCGAGTAATCGCCTACAGTGACTCTCACCCGTCATGCGAGTAATCGCCTACAGTGACTCTCACCCGTCATGCGAGTAATCGCCTACAGTGACCCTCACCCGTCATGCGAGTAATCGCCTACAGTGACTCTCACCCGTCATGCGAGTAATCGCCTACAGTGACTCTCACCCGTCATGCGAGTAATCGCCTACAGTGACTCTCACCCGTCATGCGAGTAATCGCCTACAGTGACTCTCACCCGTCATGCGAGTAATCGCCTACAGTGACTCTCACCCGTCATGCGAGTAAATACAAGGTACATAAACATATGCAATCGTGAAAAATCAGTTCAGCTAACGAAATCCGAGTATCACCAGATAATACTTTCGCGAGAAAACCACTCCCACTAGTAAATGAAATAGTAATAGGAGACCCGCGAATGCAAAACTCCTCAAATGTTGCCTCCCCATAAATTAGCTACAGCCAAGCGGATAAAGCATTTTTCAGGACCGCCGACGAATAAGTAATTCGCTAATCATCGCCTGGAGGCACTGAAGGGGCCGGTGGGTTTGGTGGGGTGGGGGTAGGGGTGGGGTATGGGGGTAGGTGTGTGTGTGTGTGTGTGAGACAGCGATTCTCACACTCCCAGGGACCCATCCGCCTCAGCTCCAGTCGTCGTCAGTCTTCATGCAGAGTCAAAAGCCGGCCCAAGAATTCGGCCATTGGGTCAAACGCTAACGAGCCCTTGTGTTCGTCCGACCCGTGAGAAAGTGGACACTTCGGCGGCATGGGGACAGTTGGGTTGTCATCACGCTGCATACCGCCATTGTCTCCCTTGACCACTTTTCCCAGGCTGCTGGTCTCCCTTTGCCCCCCTCCCCCCTCCCCCCCCCCCCCCCAACTCCCACCACCCCTCTACCCCCCATCCCCTACCCTTTTCCCCGGTGACATCACAGACGGGGTTGTTTCAGCGGTTGGACGGTAGATAAGGGGGGACACTGGACTCGTGAACATGGCGGGCTGATCCCCACAATGGTGTAAAGTTCTGTCTGCAATCCATCAGGGCCGTGTCCGAGCAGGCGTAGGTAGAGACTGATTCCGGGAGTGAGGCTTGACCGTCATTAGTAAGCAAGGACGTAGGTAGGTATCGGTACGTTCGTAAATAAAAGTTTACCTGCATCTTTGGGACTTTAATGACGTATCATTGAATGAATATATTTTTCTGCGTGTGAAGCAGCTAATCTTTTCAGAAAAAAAGGCGAAACTAAGCAGACGAGGAAATCAACACTAAGGAGCAGAAGAAAAAGAAGTCAGAACTAAGAAGTAGAAAAAGAAAGAGTCGCAACTAAGAGGCAGAAAAAGAAGTCAGAACTAAGAAGTAGAAAAAGAAGTCAGAACTAAGAAGTAGAAAAAAGAAAGAGTCGCAACTAAGAGGCAGAAAAAGAAGTCAGAACTAAGAAGTAGAAAAAAGAAAGAGTCGCAACTAAGAGGCAGAAAAAGAAGTCGCAGCTAAGAAGTTGGAACTCAGAAGCTGAAAAAGAAGAAGTTGGAACTCAGAAGCTGAAAAAGAAGAAGCTGGAACTCAGAAGCTGAAAAAGAAGAAGCTGGAACTCAGAAGCTGAAAAAGAAGAAGCTGGAACTCAGAAGCTGAAAAAGAAGAAGCTGGAACTCAGAAGTAGAAGAAGAAGTCGACGACGACGAAGAAGAAGAAGAAGAAGACGGTAGGAAAGAAAGAAAGAAACTGGGACTGAAAACGGAAAGAGGAAGAAGACTCCAGAACCGACGGAACGACGGAATTTAAGAAGCCAAAATGGGACGTGACCGTCGGAAGAAGAGACAAGCATAATGTACAAAAGCGCTCTATCACGGAGATGACCCAGCGATTACCTAGTGTAATGTATCACACGCATTTCAAACGAGTTGCCGCAGCAATAAACCCGCCACATCTACTCGGTCATAACGAGACACCCTACACAGTCTATATACATGTATGCTAAATAGTGTCTTTTCTGGTCATAACCTGTAATCTCAGTTTTAGGGGTTAGTGGGTCATAGCCATGACGGGGTGTAACCGACAGCGCAGTTTGACACTCGACGGTACAGCGCTTGCGTATCAGTCGCATGCGACAAGAACAAGGGCACTGGCCGACACGGTTCGCACGCTCACATTTCATCAGCTACAAATCTCTATACCCCCATTGGTTTACGACATCGTTCTTCCACCAACAGAGCAAATGGGAAGTGCCGGAAAGCGATGCGAGGAATTTGA